>OX451741.1:561692143-561764643 GCA_948472305.1 Vicia faba
ATATATTATTTAGAAATATTACTAATAATGTAAACATATTGTATTCCTGATTTTTTATTTCATTTTTCCCTTTTGAAACATTTTGTATAAAAAATAATTTTTTTTCATAAAATTAAATATTATTATTTTTTGCATATTTAATATATCTTGTAAATAATATAAATATACATATATACATATATATATATATATATATATATATATTAATATACTTAGGATAAAAATACCAAAAAAATGTACATATTTTATTTTTTAATATTTAATACTAAAAAATACCTTTTTACAAATATACTATATTTTATTTTATTTTTGTATGTAAATAATAATTATTATATGAATTAATTGATTAATATCCCTTTTTGATTAAAAATTAGGGTTTATACTCCAAAAATAATACCTTTTTATTTCTTTTTTTATTTTACATAAATAATACTTTTTTCATACATATAAAAATTCTTTTTGCATTCTTGCATATTTGTTTTATTTCTATTTTATTTATGCTTTTAATCATATTGTAAATATTCAAAGCATATGATGTAATAGCTTAGATTCAATTTCTTGTCTAAATATCTCCCCATTTGAACATTTGTACCCCTCCCCATATTATTGTGTTGTAATAGTGTAGGAATTTAAATTTCGCACTTTATACGCTTTCTAAACAATACCATGCTAGAGCTAGGGTTTGTATGAAAATAAAAAGAATAAAGTAGTTAGACCTAATCTCAAGATAAATAAGCATGAAAATGGACAATACATTTCACACTTGCACCCCTAGGGTATTCCACTTTGTTGCCTTCAAATAATTGGGCCATATTGTATGTTGAATTTCTTTGGGTAAAACAAACAATCAAATGATCATAGTCCCTCAAAATGTTGCCTAAATGAATGATCAAGCCCCTTTTAAAAATTTTCCCAAAGACATTTAACACTATTGCAATTATGGTCTAAACGATGACCCACGCCTGTCCCTTCAACCTCCTAAGACAAGATTGTCCACCAAATGCAATGGTGGAACAAAATTGTCAAAAGGTTTAAAACATAACAAAAATCTTTGAGAAAACTTTAGGGTAGATAACTCCTAAGTACTTGCCAATTTGCAAAGAAAACACTTGCCTAATTTCAAAACCCACTTCACAAACACTTTCAAAACCAACTTTCAAAAAACCTTGAAACATCTTTTTAAAAGACAAAACACCTTTTGTAAAACATTCGAGTAAAGAATTGTTACAAGGGTAGCCTATACAAGGCATCTTTTCAAAACATTTTTCAAAACCACACATCAAGCACCATTTCAAACAATTGAAAACCAAGGCAAGTTGATCTAAGCAAGTACCTAAGAGCCCATGGATAACCATGGATAGAAAGGGTGCTAATACCTTCCCTTTCTATAATCTACTCCCCGAACCCAAGAAAAATCTCAAAGGTTTTTGCTGTGCTTTTTAAACCTTTCCTTAGGATAAAATAAAAAGTCGGTGGCGACTCTTCCTCAACCGAAACATTTGCAAAAACAAACGCAAAACCATAGTCAGTTCTCCCACCGTATCATAGAAAGGAAGAAATGAACTAAGACTTTTGAGTAGGTAGATTGTTCCTAGTTACTTGCTCATTTTCAAATTAGACATCCTTGCTATTTTCAAAACAAACACCAACACTTTTAAAACATCTTTCAAACTTGAAACATTTTCAAAAGATCAACACTTTGTATACGTTCTTACAAACGAGAACTATTACAAAGTTTTCCTAAACGAGGGCGCATTTTCAAAATACTTTCAAAAATCATACAAAGCACATTTTTCAAACAAAAGCAAGTGATCTAGCAAGCAACTAAGAGCCCATAGATAACTATGGATGAAAATGGTGCTAACACCTTCCCTTTTCATAATCTACCCCCCGAACTCATGAAACAATCTCAAAGGTCTTTCCTGTTCTTTTCATCCATTCCTTTTGGATAAAAGAAAAATCGGTGGCGACTCTTGCTAACCGCAACATTTTGCGATAAAACACAAAATATATAAGTCAGTTCTCCCACCGTATCACAACCCGGAAGATGAAAAATGGAATGACTATAACAAGAGAAATTTCTACTACAGTATTGGAAGATTAAAAGAGACAGAATTTTGTGAAAAAAGAATTCATAGTCTAAGAGGTGTTGCTCCCTCAAGAGATTCATGGAGTGCTGGAAATTTTTTCATCGATGATAAACTGTTTCACTACTTTATGGTGTATATCATGTTTCCTCGTGCTAGAAATCACTGCACCATTACAGATCTTGAGAAGCAACTTTTGTACGCCAGAAAAAAGAGGAATAAGTGTTAATTGGGCTTGTCTCATTATGACTCACATGTTGTTGTTCGATGCAAAATCAAAGTTCCTGCCATATGCTTATTTTATCACTCTTATTTTGGAAACATTATGGAATTGATTTTGATGGATTTGAAAAAGTAGAGATGGACGCAAATCTTCATAAGCTTTCTATTAAGAATGTTGATTCAAGAATAGATGTCAATTATAATCCGGAAACTAAAAAGATTTTGTACATTAATGAAGATGTTGTTGGCGATGAAGGAAATGATCAAGAAGTTGAAGGTGGTGAAGTTGTACCTCCTCCACCTGCTCCTACTGGTCCAAGAAATCAGGATGTGATCAATTTCATTACCCAACAGTTTGCTATGCTCAACACCAACATCAACAATCAATGGAACGCTATCAACGACTCCACAACGACTCGGATCAACGATTTTCGAACAAATGTGAATCAACAGTTTTCTTACCTTTACTCTCATCTCCATATCCCTCCATGTGATCCAAACAACCCAGTTGTCCCTCCTCCACAATACACTGATCCTCCACTTCAACAATAATTTCCAAATCAAGGGCCATTTTTCTACAATAACCCCGACATGAACCAACCATGAATTATGTTCGTCTGTGTTACTTTTTATTGTGTTTATCATTATATCCTAGTTTTCTATTATGACTTGTATGTCTCTATGACTATGTTTTGTTATATTTAATGAATATTATGGTTAAGCTTTCAATATTATTATATGTATTTTGTCCATTTTTATGCATCTTTCCCTTCTTTTTGATAATGTCAAAGGGGGAGAAGGATGTTATACTTTATGCTTGTGTATTTCCTTGTCTTAAACTTTTAAGGTACAAATAATCCTTTAAGATAAGCAAATCCAAATTATTACAAAGCTTCTCATACAAAGGGGAGTTATACATCTTAGGGGGAGAAGTATTTTTTCGGAAATAACAGCGCATCAAGGAAGACTGTTTGTCATCATCAAAAAGGGGGAGAATGTAATATCAAGCCTCTCAATGAATTTTGTTTTGATGAAGACAAACCATAATTGCAATAAGGAAAAGATGTTGATCAAGCTACAACATCATTGGATAAAAGTCTTTGGTTCAAGCTGTTGGAAAATTTCATAAGGTATAATAACAATTCTTACTATGAACTTAAGTCTTAGATGCTCAATGATCAAAAGAAGTTTATAAACTTTTCCAAACTATTTCTCAATTTTCTTAAGCAAAAAATTAATTTTTATTACTGAGAAATCGATTTACATGTTGGAGCAATCAATTGCTTGCCTCACGTTTTCAGGTTTTTTGCTTCAGTTTGCCCGTGCAATCGATTTGCATATATGTGTAATCGATTGATCACTGTTTGAAAAAGCTTTTATTTTTAAGTGCAATCGATATACACAAAGATGCAATCGATTGCTCACTGAAAATATTTGAAATTTCTGGCTGTTAGAACCTGTGCAAATCGATTTACATCAAGGGTGCAATCGATTGCTTGTTGTACATTTTTGAAAATCAGTATATTTTCATATACCTCTTCACACACACCTTTTGAATATTGGATTGTACTGAATCTTTGCAATTGTTTATGATCATTGTATAGAAAATCATGTGGTTTCAAAGGGGTATTATGAAGATATAAATAGCCAAAGGTTCAAATGATTTTACAACCTCTTCCAATCAATCTTTTTCTGAAACTTTCAAATACTCAACTCAAGCTTTCTTCATTTTTATTCAAAAAGTTTTCTGCACATTTTCACATCTTGTATAACAGAAAACTATGAGCAATCTAAGTCCTGAGTCATTGTATATCATTGTTATTGGAAGGGAAGATCAAGTTATTGATAAAATCACTTACAGTGATTATTACTCTACAAACTTACTCACTCAAATATTGATGTACACTTTCGTATTTTTCAGGATTGTTGAAAATAAGATTAGTGGTTTTTGTACTCTTGTTTTTCCAGGATTGTTGGAAACAAGTAGGTCACCTTGAGAGGATTGTTCTCATTGTTGACATAGTGAAAATCTAAGAGGATTGTTCTTGGTGTTTGGTAGTTCTTGTATAAGTTGCCAACTATAAGGAAATCTCTTTCATGTTGAAAGGGGAGTGGAGTACTCTCGGACTGTGAGGGGAACCATGATAACTCTCTTGTGTCTCTTTATTTTTCTGCACTTTACTACTTTCATAAATACCATAAACCAGAAAAATAATATCCATCATCACTAAAACCAGAAAAAATTTAAAGTACCTAATTCACCCCCCCCCCCCCGCCTCTTAAGCAAACTTCGTACTTACAATTGGTATCAGAGCAAGTTATAGGTAACCTGTTCCTAAAAAATCCAGAATGGCTTCCGCAAATTAAAATCTAGTTTTTAGAGATGGTGGTAGTAACAACAAGCCTCCTCTATTCTGTGGTGAATATTTTGACTTCTGGAAAATACGCATGAAGGCACATCTAAAAGCACAAGGAGAAGAAATATGGAATGCCGTCGAAAATGGTCCATTTGTTCCTATAACGGTTGTCAACGGTGTTGGTTCATCAAAGCCTAAAACTTCATGGGATGAAGATGATAAGGAAAAGGTCCTCTATGATAAAAAGAAAATCAATCTTCTTCAAGGTGCACTTAGCATGGATGAATTCTTTCGTGTCTTGGCATGCAAAACGGCGAAAGAAATAAGGGATACCTTGGTAGAAACTCATGAAGGATCCGTTGAAGTTAAATGATCAAAATTAAATAGTTTAAGTTAAGAATACGAGTTATTTTGAATGCAGCCCAAAGAATCCATCCTTGACTTGTAGAAACGATTCGTGCACTTGACAAATCATCTAAGTGCTCTTGGTAAGATTTTAACTAATGATGAATTAAATCTGAAAATTCTTAGATCTTTAACTAGCAAATGGCAACCAAAAGTAACGGAAATTTCTAAAAAGAAAAGTCTTTCTATAATGACGTCTCCAACGTTGTTTGGAAAACTTCAAGAATATGAGACGGAACTCGGAAGACTTGAAAAGCATGAAAATCAAGAGAAGAAATCCAAGAATGTTGCTTTAAAGATAGATTCCAAGAAAGTTGAAAAGGAAGACAATCCGAAGAAGATGAAAATTCCATACTTCTTGTTAAAAGGCTTGGTAAGTTCTTTGGTAGAAATGGCAAATCCTTTTCTCATGCAAAAAGACATAAATAATTCAATAAAAAGGAAGCTTCCACATCAACACAAGAAGTCACATGTTATGAATGCGGTAAGTAAGGTCATATAAAGTCGGATTATCCGAAACTCTCCAAGAAAGATGGCTACAAAGGCAAAACGGATTTTAAGAACAAAAAGGCCTATGTTGCATGGGAGGATAATGAGATAAGTTCTTCGTCCGATTACGACAGTGACGAAAGTGAAAATCTAGCATTGATGGCCTCACACCATTCCGATGGTGAAGATGATGAGGTTAGTAATGAATTTTCTCTTTTTGATAATGATGCACAAGGTGCTATAGATGAACTATTAAATGAATGCAAAATTCTATACAAAACTATTTCATCTCAAAAGAAACAAATTTTATCTTTAGAAGAAAAATGTGAAACTATGGAAAAAGATCTCAAAGATGAAAAACAAAAATTAAGTGATGAACAAAAACAGAATTTTGTATGCAAAAATTGTGAATCACTTTATTTCCAAATTGTCCAATTAAAAAAAGTTCTTGAGAGATATGAAAAAGGTCAAATTGGATTGGAAGGTGTTATTAGCCAACAAAGATATTCCAATGATAAAAGTGGACTTGGATATTCAAAGTTTTCAAAACCAAGTTCTAACAAAACTATCTTTGTTAAGGCTACTGATCAATCATCCAAAGAGAAAGTGAACATACCTAAAGTGGTTCATTATTTTCCTAAAAATAAAAAATCTCCTAAGAAGAAATCTTATCCTTCTATATATAGAAGTAACTTTGAACCTACTTGTTTTTATTGTGGTATTAAAGGCCACACACCTAATACTTGCTATCTTAGAAACTTTATTGTGGAAATTGGGCATTACGTGTGGGTAAAGAAATGTACTAATTATGAAGGACCCAAAGTAACTTGGGTACCTAATAAAACCTAATTTTTTTTGTAGGTATTCTTGAAGACCACTTCCAATCTATGGTATCTTGATAGTGGTTGTTCAAAGCATATGACGGGAGACATACACTAACTTTCAAATCTAGTTCACAAGTCCAAGGATTATTTCACATATAGGGAATACCTTAAAGGAATAATTCTTGGCATTGGAAAAGATGAAACACTACCTTTCACATCCATTGAAGATGTTCTTTATGTTGAAGGACTAAAGCACAATCTTCTTAGTATTAGCCAACTATGTGACAAAGGCTTCAAGATCAAGTTCACCAAATATGAATGCTTGATATAAGACGAAGTAACACATGAGGTTATACTTAAAGGTAAAAGAATTAATAATATATTTATGATTTCCCTTGATGATCCATACTTAAAGGTAAAATGTCTCATGGAGAACAACGATGATTCATGGCTTTGGCACAAAAGAATTGCTGATATTCGCATGGAACACTTGAATAAATTAATCAAGCTTGATCTTGTCATTGAATTGCCTAAGAGAAAAATTGTCAAAGATAGACTTTGTGATGCTTATCAAAAAAGAAAACAAACAAAATCAACTTTCAAATCTAAGAATGTGGTGTCTACTACAAGGCCACTACAACTGTTGCATATGGACCTATTTGGTCCATCAAGAACAAGAAGTTTCAGAGGTAATGTATATGTATTAGTATCATGGGCTTGTAAGAAACAAGCATGCGTTGCTCTTAGCACGGCCGAAGCAGAATATATTGCAGCGGGTAGTTATTGTGCATAAATATTATGGCTCAAGCAACAACTTCGTGATTATGGACTCGATATAGGATGAATTCCTCTACGGTGCGACAATACAAGTGCGATAGATATTACAAAGAATTCGGCCATGCATTCAAGAACCAAACACATCGACATACGGTATCATTTTCTTCATGATCATGTGCTTCAAGGAGACGTCGAAGTCACATTTATAGATACATATAATCAACTTGCTGATATCTTCACAAAACCTTTGGCAAGAGAACCGTTTTACAAAATTCAATGAGAACTTGGTATTTTGGATGAACATGACGTCTAAGGTGCATTCTATCCTTCTTTATGCTTTCAAAAAATTTCTTTGTAATATTTATGTTGTGAACACATTTTTATGTGAAAAATTCATGTCCATATGTTGCCTTAAGATGTTATATGAGTTAAGATATGGTTATTTCAAGAAAAATGTGTTTTTTTGGTCCCTTTCTGAATGATGCAATCGATTGCACCATTGTGTAAATCGATTACTCACTGTATGTTTCTATTTTTTTGACCATTTTATTTTAGTGCAAATCGATTGCACCATAGTGCAAATCGATTACACGTTGTTTGTCTCAATTTCTATTGTTTTTGTTTGTGTGCAAATCGATTGCACCTGTGTGTAAATCGACTACACCTGCTGTAAATTACTTTTATGATATGCTTTAATGTTGGTCAAAATTCCTATCTCTCTCCTATTCCCTATTCCACCTCCACTTTTGACTAATCAAATATCATTGAATACATTCAAACCCACTCATAACTCTCCAATCACAAATCTTATCCTATAAAACAACCTTCTTCCCAAATACATCTCATAACATCTCTACCTCTTAAAACCTCAAACTTGTTTTGTCAAAAACACCACCATCAAACCCTAATCTGAAAATCCCTTCCTCATGGCTTCTAGACAAAAGAGAAAAATTTCAGCTCAAGAGAAAGGCAAGAAAATTGGCTCTTCATCATCTTTGGAAAATCCTCTTATTCAGACTCTCACCCAACAACAAGAGGAAAGGTTCACCAGGGCTTTTCAAAGGAAAATTTTCTCTACTCCAAAGTATGGTATGCTCTCCTCCTTTATCCAAGAATGTTTTTCATTTCAAAATGATTTAGCATCCTATGAGTTGGAACCTATCATATCGTCATTTGGATCCTACTACCCGGATTTGGTTAGGGTGTTCTTTAGAAATTTGGCAACTTATAAAGGAAAATTTGTTACTTATGTTTTGGGAACAAGAATATCTTTAACCCCGGAAATCCTTGGCAGTATCTTGAATATTCCTCATACCGGTAGCACCCTATATGACCCGAAAGATGAAGAATGGAATGACTATAACAAGAGAAATTTCTAATACAGTATTAGAAGATTAAATGATACAGAATTTAGTGCAAAAAGAATTCATAGTTTAAGAGGTGTTTCTCCCTCAAGAGATTCATGGATTTTTGGAAAAAATTTCATCGATGATAGACTGTTTCACTACTTTATGGTGTATATCATGTTTCCTCGTACTGAAAATCACTTCACCATTACGGATCTTGAGAAGCAACTGTTGTACGCCAGAAAAAAGAGGAATAAGTGTTAATTGGGCTCGTCTCATTATGACTCACATGTTACGGTTCGACGCAAAATCAAAGTTCCTGCCATATGCTTATTTCATCACTCTTATTTTGAAGCATTATGGAATTGATTTTGATGGATTTGAAAAAGTAGAGATGGATGCAGATCTTCATAACATTTCTATTAAGAATGTTGATTCAAGAATGGGGGTCCATTACTGTTGTACCCCAAAATTTTCCCTCTCATTCATCAAGAATTTGCTCACAAGATCTCTTTGACTCAAGACTGCACTAAGGTTTGATCAGCTCAAGACACCTCCTTAAGCACTGATGACCAAAATTAAGGTTTGAGTTTGCACAAGTATTTTTGAACTTCCAATGCCCCGTATGACTTTCATGGATCATAATGGACCCCCAAGTATACTCATGCCAAGTTTCAAGCCTTGAATCACACTTTTGCTCAGTCAATTGAGCAGTTGACCTAAAAATCAGTTGTATTGGGAAAAAGTTAACTATGGCCAATTCACAGTCATACTTAATAATTTTTTATCCACATCAACATTTTAGACTCATATGTATGATTTCATCAATTTTGGACCATAATTCCTCAAGAAATTTGATCAAATCTTCAAAAGGGAAAAATGGTCAAAATTAGGGTTTTGATTGGGAAAGAGCAATTTCTGATTTTTAACCTAGAAAATGGCCAATTGGTTTAAAGCATGATATCAAGAGTTCAATTGCATCATTTTAACCTAATGACATGGTTCAAAACATTGCAAGTCCATTGGATTGACAAATGAATTTTCCAGTCAACTGATCAAAAGTCAACTATATACTGAAAAGTCAAACTTTGACTTTTTGGTCAAACTCAAGTGCCAAAGATCAAAATTCATCAAAAAATGTCAAAATATGAAACTTATTCATCAAGAAATCAAAAAGTCAAGATTTCATTTTGAAAAGTCAAAATTTCTAAACTTAGAAATTTTTCTAAGTGTTGGAAATTTCTTATTTTTTCATAACTTTGAGCAAAATTTTCACCATGATGCAAGATGATTCAAGAGAAAATTCCAAAATGAAAGTTATAGATATTAGTGAAATATACAACTTTTATTTACACAACTACTTCCAAAAATTCTTGGATCTCAAGTTATAATTTTATAAACATAGGGTCATGAAACAAAACACTTGGTGAAATTTTGCCCTAATTTGGCCAGGATTTTGACCAAAATTCATGACACTTTTTCATATAGTTTCAAGGGGAATATTTAAAAGCAATTCAAATATGGGTTGTAGAGCACATTTCAAGCTTTCAAAAATGTCCAAGAACTCCTTGAGATCATTCTTGAGTAGGGAGAATCGAAGAGATGAAGTTAGGGTTTTATCACTTTAATTACAAATCATTTTAGTGATGAACAAAATTCAAATTCAAACCATGCTGCATAAACACTACTTTGCAGGCCTCAAACTTGTTAGGCACTCTATAATTAATGGTTTACACAGCTGTTAGAGGCCTCACTTCAAGCATTCAATGCATGGGCATGCTTTTTATCCATTTTTGGAAGAAAGGTCACATTGCCATTTTGATAAAGCAACTTTTTGTACAAAACTTGTTCCTGAGCCTTGCACTTGTTATTTTCTGATTAAACCAGTCCTATAAATTATGAGAAATGTTTCAAACACTTACAATCACCCATCCCATGCTTGTACCTCTTCTTGAAACGTGTTTCCCTCTTTTCTCCAAAATCAAGTAACCTAGCCAAAAGCTCAGAACTTGTACTTATGACTTGCCAATGCACTCAAACACTTTTGTTTATACATACACAAACCATTTTGACACAAATACACGAATTCCCAAGCCTTGAAAGAACCTAGAACTCAGAATCACACTTCACACTTCCATTTTTATACAAACTGATCAAAAACTTGAAACTCATAATCTACTCGTGCGTTTCTTGGACTTTTGGTTTCTAAAGTTTCTAAACATCACATAGAATCAATCCCACACCCTGTTTTAGAACTATAACACCATTAACACCATCCTCCATTTTCAAAAACTCAGCTCTGCACATTGACTTCTCCAGACCATTTCAGCCATCCATTGTTCAAGCTAATCATTGCATTAGCTTCCTAGGACCTCAAGGAAGCTAACCCGATCATCACCATCACTTGAAACAAGCTCAAACCCAAAACACGATTTCCAGTTTTGAGGTAAGTTTTCTCAACTTGGAACTCTTCATACAAGCATCATCAATAGTTTATTTGTGAACAAAACATATAGATATCATTGCCATGAAGCTAACCATGTCCATAGTTTCCATTAATTTTGTTTGAACTTAGAGAATTTTGAAACTAAAATTTCTGAGATTTTTAGGGTTCAGATTAGGGCTATTAAAATTCATACTTATATTTGATCTATAGTTTTAATGCTTTATATTTTTGAAACCGTGAGAAAATTTTCTACAAGTTTCATGTTTACAATTTTCAGTTTTTATGAGAAATGAGCAAGTTACAGTTGGTCTGGCTAGAGGTTGAAGATGAAGTCATCAGGGTGTGTTTTGCCTTACATATTCATTGTTTTGCTTATGTTAACGGATGTATAGCTATCCCAGTGGTAGAAGCGCACGCCTGTAACCTATGGGACCTGGGTTTGAGCCCCAGTGGTACCCGTTTTTATTTTTACATTTTTTTGCTTTTTCTGACCTTTTTTGCAGGCGTTGGGCTCCAGCTTTGGGCCAATGTTTTTTTGCTATTCCTCACCCCCTTACAGGTTGTTAGCACCCTTGGCCCAGTTTATTTTTATTTTCTTATTTTTTTTATTTCAATTGTTTTCTTGATTATTTTTTTTACTAATATTAAAAATCATAAAAAATATAAAAATATTAGATTTTCATTTTGACATAGTTTATTTATTTTTTTCTCATAAAAATTATTTTTATTTAATCAATATTTTATTCATTTCACTAAACATCTTGTAAATTTAATTAAAATAATAGGTTTTATTTATTTTCTTTTACACCGATTAATATATATTATTTTAATATAAAAAAGGCCAAAAATACTTTATAATACTATAAATATTTTCAAGGCATAAAAATACTAAAAATGCTTTTTTACAAACTTATTTTCTTTTAATCAATTAATAGATTTAGGGTTTTATTTAAAATATTTTCTTAATAAATTTAGGTTTAATTAATTATTTTATTTTTAATTAATTAGGTTAAGACAAAAATCCTTTTCCTAAAAAATCCAAACAAATATCAATTTACTTCATATTTTGCATTTTTGTACATTTATTCATTTTATACATTGTATCCATTTAAATTCCTTGTACATTGATACCCATTCAATATGATTGTAATAGACTAACTAGGTTTACATTCTTGCAATCCCCATTCAATTTGTATACCCCCCTCCCCACAAATGTTGTAATAGCATAGTAACTTTAAATTTCGCAATTTATCGCTTTTATATATAACATGTTAGTAATTAGGGTTTGTATGGAAAGACTAAAACCAATACTTAGAAAACCCTAATTCAAGATAAAAACAAGCATGAAAACAATACACTTGCACACAAGAACCCTTAGGGTTATTCCACTTGGTTTCCTTATATAAAATGGCCATATTACGCATGTAAAGTATCTTAGCAAAAACAAGCAAATACAAGATCATAGTCCCTCGATGACGATATCTAAGTTGCCTTTCAAATGATCTTAGTCCCTAAAAAAGAATGCTAAGATACCTTGCAACATTGCTAATCATGGTTATACGATGACCCACGCCCGTCCCGTTTACATCCAAAGATAGGGTTACTTACTAAATCAATGGTAAGATAAAAATGTCAAAAGGAAAAGGAAAATGAACAAGAAAGACTTTTGAGTAGGTAGAATGCTCCTAATTACTTCTCAATTTCAAAACAAAACATCCTTGCTATTTTCAAAACAAACACCTACACTTTCAAAACATCTTACAAAACTTGAAAACATTTTCAAAAAGATCAAACATTTTTTATACATTCTTACGAACGAGAATCATCATAAAGATTGCCTAAACAATGGCCTCTTTAACAAAATACTTTCAAAAACCACACAAAGCACAATTTCAAACAAAAAGCAAGTGATCTAACAAGTAACTAAGAGCCCATCGAAAACCATGGATGAAAAGGGTGCTAATACTTTCCCTTTTCATAATATACCCCCCGAACTCAAGAAATAATCTCAAAGGTCTTTCCAGTGCTTTTTCACCTTTCCTTTTGGATAAAAGAAAAGTCGGTGGAGACTCTTCCTAACTGCAACATTTGCGATAAAACGCAAAACCTTCAAGTCAGTTCTCCCACCGTATCACAGAAATTGGCGACTCTACTGGGGAGAATTCTAAAAGTTGGGTTACCTTAGGGTTAGATCACATTTACTTGCTTTCATTGTTTGACGTGTATGCTTTACATTATGGTTCTTTGTTTGGGTTTGAATCCTCTACCCGGATTTGGGATACATTATAGGTAAGTAGCAATACATTGTGGAAACTGTGTGGGGTATACCGACATGGTCTAAGAAATAGCTACGTTAGTGCGACATATTTGTGGGTACCGGTAGCCTTTGAGTTAATCAAAGAGAATACGGGGCCGCTGAGTAATGTCATGAAGCACTAATGAACTTTTAGAACCTTTACTTGACCAACTTTTCCTTTAGCATGTAGTGAGATGACCGGCTTTGGTGCAGTCCGAAATTGGTAGATACTCGATACTACACTCATTGAGGTTTGGTTTCTTGGTATATTTCGGTCGCCATTAAAGAGGCTTGTGCTGAAACAATGACCAAGGAAACAAACCAGTGATATTGAGCTCCTTAGAACCCAGTTACTATTACTAGGACAGGTTTGAGCCAACTAAACTTCAAGAGGGTACTTACCTATGAGACTCCATGCAAGTCTAAACCTAAGGACTTGTTTGCTTTATTTATATATACATACTTGTACATAACATCATGAACATCATAACATCATATACATTCACTAACCATTTCAAGGATTTTGGGATTCATCTTTGTTCTTGTTTTGTAGGACATGGATTATATTCGCAGGAAAACTTTTCAAGTCAACCTTGTAAGGATCCCTCCACAACTTAAGGAACTAGCTTCAAGGATTCCTGAAAACTCTCCATTCACCGAGAGACATGGTCGCCTACTCAACTTGGTCACCTCCAACACAGATGAGGACATGATGAAGATGCTCTTTCAATTCTTTGATCCTTTACACCATTGCTTCATATTTCTTGATTATCAACTTGTGCCAACTTTGGAAGAATTCTCCCAACTCTTGAGGATTCTCATTCTCAATCAACTACCTTTCAAAGGTACGGAAAGAGATCCAAAGCCATAAGATATTGCTCAATCTCTACACTTGCAATCATCTGAAATCACAACTAATTTGGAAACAAGAAGTGGTGTCAAAGGTTTCCTAGCAAAGTTCTTGTTTGAGAAAGCCCAAAACTGTTGGAATTCTTTGGACTTACAAGCCTTTGAGGAAATTATGGCTCTCCTCATCTATGGGATGGTTTTGTTTCCAAATCCTGACCAACTCATGGATGTGAACGCTGTCAAAATCTTCATGTCTCACAACCCAGTGCCTACTTTACTAGGAGACATCCTACATTCTTTTCACACTTGCACTATGAGGAAAAGAGGTGTCCTTATGTGTTGCACTCCTCTCTTGGCAAGATGGTTTATTTCGCATCTTACCCAATTTGTATTAAGGAACAAGCAAGGTTCAAGGTGGTCACAAAGGTTAATGATGCTCAAACATTCAAACATTCGTTGGTGCTCCTGATCCATAGAGAACGTTACTATTATTGACAGTTGTAGAGAATTCCCTAATGTCCCCTTACTTGGCATTAGGGGAGGTATCACCTACAACCCCTACTTAGACTTAAGACAGTTTGGTTACGCCCTAAGGGATGGCCCACACGAGATGCTGATTCAAGGTTTGGTATTTGACTATGACAACGATGATCAGGGTCTTTGCCAGAGATTTATCCGAGCTTGGAGGATGTTGAACAAGGTAGATAGCAAGACTTTGGGGCATAAAAATTCCATCCCTCTTGAGCCTTACCTCAAATGGGTACAAACTTGTACTCAGAGTCTTATGATGCCTTATCCTTCCACTCTCCCGGTAATCATTGAGCCTGTCATGGAAGGGGATGTTCCATATACTATCCTATATCCTGACATGCCCACCTCTCTTGAAGACCTACAAAGGGATTGGATACAACTCAAGGGGAAGCGAGATACTTTCGAAGCCCAATTCTACGCAAGAGAGAAGAAGGTTTTGGAACTCACTAAGCAACTTCATGAGGAGTAGACTCTGAATGCCTACATTGCACCAAAGAGGATGCGTACTACCTTTTTATCTTAGAGCTTTTGTATTATTTTGCCGAAGGAGGCATTGGTGTACTCAAAGCTTTAATTTATTAATATAACGTGTGTTTCCTTTTTGTCTAAAACAAATTTGAATCTTAAGATCCTTGAAATCATTGCATACGCATTTATCATTCATCATAACATAAGCAGGTTTTTTGCAACAAGTCTCCTCATCTCTCTACTGTTTATTTCAATAAGATGGATCTCGAGCAAACGATGAAGAAACTCCAAGCTCAGAATGCACAGTTTCAACAGTTGTTCTTAACTCTAGCCAAAGTACAAGAAGAGTTGAAGACCTTGCTGGTTGAGGAGAAGAAAAAGAAGACAAAGAAAATAACTGGAATTCTGAACACGGGAAGAAGATCCCAAGGGCAAACAAGAAGGGCCTTAGACTTTGCAACGAAATCCGGTGAGAAAGACAATCAAGACGAGAAGGGCAAGGAAACAATTGTTCAGTCTGATTCAGAAGAGGAAGAGGAAGAAGAAGACTATTCTGAAGAACAATACCCTCCAACCGACGACAAGTATAAGCATCTAGAAGAACTGTTGAGTGCAATGGAAATCCAAAAAGTGCCTGGGTTGGACTTTGAGGAGTTGGGGTTAGTATCGGGGATTGTCATTCCTCCAAAATTCAAAGCACCTGTGTTCTCCAAATATGACGGAGTTTCATGCCCTAAAATGCATCTCCAGTCCTATGTGAGGAAAATCCAGCCCCATACCGCTGACAAAGATTTATGGGTACACTTCTTTCAAGACGGCCTATCTGGAACTCAACTTGATTGGTTTTATCAGTTAGAAAGAGCCAATGTTCATAATTGGGAAGATCTTGTTGCAGCCTTTTACAAACAATACCAATACAATGTTGTTCTTGCTCCTACCCGTACTCAACTCCAGAGTATGGCCATGGTTTCAAGTGAAGGCTTCAAGGACTATGCGCAAAAATGGAGAGACTTGGCCGGAAGAGTTCAACCTCCCCTATCTGAAAGGGAGTTGGTAGACATGTTTTTGGGCACCTTGTCTGGTCCCTTCTTCAATCACTTAATTGGGAGTTCATCGGCAGGTTTTACTGAATTGATATTGACCGGAGAAAGGGTAGAAGCCAGGATAAAAAGTGGAAAGATTCAAAAAGATGCATCCTCTGCTGCTGTAAGGAAGCCATTCATCGAAAAGAAAGAAGTGGTTGTTGTATATCCTTAGAGAAACCAAGATAGGGCCGAACACCTTCCAATTATGGGGGGCTTTTATGATTCCTAAACATGCGCCTGATCAGTAAAGAAACAACCAACCAAGAATGGAAAGACCAGTCAGACAATTCACCGGAATGAATATGACACTATCTCAAGTATTTCCGCATTTGTTAAGATCCAACCTAGTGACCTTGAAAGAAGCTCCAAATAACCCATAACACAACCTCTCCTCACTATCATCCTAATGCCCGCTGTGCATACCACTCTGAGTCCCGTCCATGACACTAATAACTGTTGGGCTCTAAAGAACAAAGTACAAGACCTCCTTGAAGCCAAAGAGATTGAATTTGATGTGCCAGAAAAGCCCAATGTCATTTCCGCCCCTATGCCCAAGCACGACCATAATGCCAACGCCATTGAAGAGGATATTTTTGTTACCTCAGTTGATGAACTTATGACCCCATTCCTAATTATCAAAAAGAACTTATTGAATGCCAGTGTTTTCCCAGGCTATGATGAAATCTGTCATTTCTGTTTGTCCTCACCAACCAGCTGTCCTTTATTGAGAGCAGGCGTTCAGTGCCTAATAGATAACAAGGAAATTATGTTCGAAAAGAATTCTGTTCCATCTATTTCTTATAATAATGTTTCCATCGTGACCATTTCTGACAATTCTTCCAGGGTCTCCACCAAAAGACTCATTATAATTACATCAGTTCCAAAAGTAGCTCCTTTGATAATTATAATGCCTGGACCAATCCCGTATTCGTCAGACAAAACCGTACCATGGAATTATGGAGGGGATGTCTACTACCACGGTATCAAGCAAGATTGGCCAGCTGCTGAAGATTCAAGTTCCGAGAAAGTTGATTCCAATATCAGTAATATCGCAGGGACTAGTAAGATAACCCGAAGCGGAAGGATATTCTCTCCATAAATTTCTCCCCCAAAAGCAGTTTCTGGACCCGTAATCATTCCCGTGGTTATTGCTCCTCCAAAGGTTATTCCCAATCTTACAATCATCTCTGCTAATACTCCTTCTGGCAAAACTGTTATGATCCCTGTTATCACTCCTACTAACATTCCTGCTGCCGACTCAACCGAGACTCGAGGTAAAAGTATTTTGATTGAGCCTGTCAGGACGAAGGCACATTCATTGGCTATCCCTGAGACCTCTCGAAAAGAGATGGAAGAAATTCTAAAGATCATAAAAAGAAGCGACTACAATGTAGTCGAGCAATTGAGGCAAACTCCATCTAAAATTTCCATGATGGCTTTATTACTATGTTCCGAGGCGCATGCAAAAGCCTTGGTAAAATTCCTGAAAACTGCCCATGTACCCCAAGAAACATCTTTCGATCAGTTCCAAGACTGCGTATCCATCTTGACCGCAGATAATGGTTTAGGTTTTTCAGATGTTGATTTAACGCCAAGAGGAAGGAAGCATAATGAGGCATTACATGTCTCAGTGGAATGCAGGGGCACGACTCTGGCTCATGTGTTGGTTGACATCGGTTCATCTCTGAATGTATTGCCTAAAAAGGCTCTTGATAGGCTTGACTGCAAGGGATTGACATTGAAACCAAGCAACATAGTAGTGAGAGCCTTTGACGGCTCAAAAAGGATGGTGCATGGGGAAGTGGACATCCCCATAAAGGTTGGAACCAAAACATTTGATTCAACTTTTTATGTAATGGATATTCGCCCTTCATATTCCTGCTTGCTAGGCCGACCATGGATTCACAATTCCGGTGTTGTTACTTCTATGTTGCACCAAATGCTGAAATACCCGATTCAATGGAAGATTATCACCGTTCATGGAGAAGAAGAGTATATGTTTAGCCATCTCAATTCTTTCAGATGTGTGGAATTAGATGGTGAATTTATTGAAACTCCATTCCAGCACTTTGAAGAAGTCCCGCAAGATGTGGCAGTGACCAAGGTTGTGTCTCAAATTCCCAAGATCACAAGGCCTCCGCTCAGGATGTCGTCTTTAAAGGATGCCAAGGCAGTGATAGAAGAAGGTGGGTGCACTATTTGGGGACAACTCCCAGACATCCCATACAAATCTAACAAGTTTGGTCTGGGTTTCACTTCAGGTACCCAGAAGGTTGTACTCCGCGCTCGTGCAGGAGGACTACACTTGAAGATCAGCAACCACCAAGTCAATGCAGTGGAGGATGATGAAGACAGATATGACCTATAGGATTGGATTTTCCCAACTGTCAGTGGAGGGCTAAGCAACTGGGAGGCTAGAGACTTTGTCCCGATCACTTTTATCCCACAGTAATTTGTCTTTACATTTTGTTGGATTTGTAATATTAACACAATTCATACTCTTAAACCTTGTGTCTTACCCGAGGCACAATGGTCCATTTGTAAGGGTTATTATCTCATTTCCATATGACATCAATGAATCATGGACGTTTTTTCATACAAACTTTGTGCTCATGGTTTTTCTTTTTTACCTTTTCATTTCTTTCAAAGATAGCTATACTCTTACACACACTCACACTCATAATGCAGGTCTACATCCAATTCGGGATCCCTTGGGTAACGGTTTTGCTATGGCCTTCTGTGACTCTGAAAATCTAATCTACCAAGCCGAAGACGTAGGTGAGGAAGATTGTAAAGTACCAGGGGAACTTTCCAGATTACTACAATAAGAAGAGAGAACCATTCATCCCCACGAGGAACCCGTGGATACAATCAACCTAGGTACCGAGGAAGACAAAAGGGAAGTCAAGGTGGGTGCCAATCTGGAACCCAGTGTCAAGGAGCGTCTGATTCAGTTGTTACACGAGTATGTTGAGGTCTTTGCCTGGTCGTATGAAGACATGTCAGGACTTGATGCAAATATTGTGGTACATAGTCTACCTACAAAAGAGGATTGCCCACCAGTAAAACAAAATGTCCGTCGTATGCGGACAGATATGTCATAGAATATTAAAGCTGAAGTCATGAAGCAATTCAATGTTGGATTCTTGACTGTCACCTCTTATCCGCAATGGGTTGCCAATGTTGTTCCCGTGCCCAAAAAGGACGGAAAAGTACGAATGTGCATGGACTACAGAGATTTGAATAGGGCAATCCCTAAGGATGATTTCCCACTCCCCCACATTGATATTCTAGTTGACAATACGGCACAGCACAAAGTGTTTTCCTTCATGGATGGTTTCTCAGGTTACAACCAAATCAAAATGGTGCCTGAGGACATGGAGAAGACAACCTTTGTCACACAATGGAGGACATTCTGCTACAAGGTTATGCCGTTCGGACTAAAGAATGTTGGGGAAACCTATCAGCGTGCCATGGTAGCTCTATTTCACGACATGATACATCACAAAATAGAGGTCTATGTGGACGACATGATAGCTAGATCTCAAACAGAAGAAGAGCATCTTGATCATTTACATAAACTGTTTGAGAGGCTAAAGAAATACAAGCTGAGGTTGAACTCAAATAAGTGCACATTTGGGGTAAGGTCTGGTAAACTCCTAGGCTTTGTCGTCAGCAATAAAGGTATTGAAGTAGATCCTGCCAAGGTGAAAGCAATACAAGAGATGCCTGCTCCTCGTACTAAGAAGGAAGTCAGGGGATTATTGGGACGTTTGAACTACATTTCCAGATTCATTTCTCACCTGACAGCTACTTGTGAACCAATCTTCAAGTTACTGAAGAAAGATCAAGTAGTCAAATGGAATGATGAGTGCCAAACTGCTTTCGACAAGATCAAAGAGTACCTGCAAGAGCCTCACGTGTTGATGCCACCAGTCGAGGAAAGACCATTGATCATATATCTGACTATTTTGGAAAATTCAATGGGGTGTGTGCTGGGGAAGCATGACGAGTCTGGCCGAAAAGAGCACGCTATTTATTACCTGAGCAAAAAGTTTACCGACTGTGAAACAAGATATTCACTACTCGAGAAAACTTGTTGTGCTCTGGCATGGGCTGCTCGCCGGCTAAGACAGTATAGGCTGACTCATACTACCTTGTTGATATCTAAAATGGATCCAATTAAATACATCTTTGAGAAACCTGCTCTCCCTGGGAGAATAGCGAGATGGCAGATGATCCTGACAGAATATGACATACAGTATACTACCCTGAAAGTAATAAAGGGTAGTGTACTAGCTGATCACCTTGCTCACTAAGCTTTGGAAGACTACCAGTCCATGAAGTTCGAGTTCCCAGATGAAGACATCATGATGGTAAATAGCTATGAAGAATTCAGGCCATATGACGGACCTGAACAAGGATCCCGATGGACCCTGGTTTTTCATGGGGCTGTTTCCAGTGATTTCTGGTAAACAACCGCTAGTCTTCCAAACTATCGAATAATCTTTCTTACTGTTATTCAATCCCTCTGGTAACTCACAGGATCGACTAGATTGATCCTAGGACTCCTTGGATATTAAGGTTACTCTCACAATCAAACAGATATTCATGGTTGATATTGTATAAGTGTTTGGCTTGTTTCGATCTCTCTCTCTAAGAGTCTAAAAATGTAATCAAAATGTGTATGAAAACTAAGTTATACGAATAAATGCTAATTGTAATGCTAATTGTAAAGACATATAAAACTGAATGAAAATGAAGTAAATGGTTTCGACTTACAAAACGGTTAACATAAAGGGTTTCTGGAACATAAAGGTTTGAAATGTGAAGAAAGCGTTTAATGCAAGAAATCGGTAAATGATTTTAAGTAAAAGTATGCGTTCGAAAGACAAGACTTGAAGGTAAAGGTATGGAAAAATGTGACAGTTTTCTGAAATATAAAGTGCTCGAAATATAAAGAGAATAATAAAATGTAAAACTTTGAGGAAGAGACTTCGAAGTGAAAAGACTGTAAATAAGAAAACTTGTAAATGTTGTTTGAAAAAAAGAATAGAGGGAAGTACTGGAAATGGTAAAAGGTTTTCATTAAATCAGAAATACATGGTGCTATCATACATACATTTCTCTTGCATTCGTTTCCCTTGCCATGTGGTAGTTTGAATGTTATTGAGTATTTTGTATAATAGATATGACACACGAAATCCTAATACTAAGACTTCTATTTATACTAATTCGACCCTAACGGTCTCGCCATAGGATTATGCCACGTTTCGAACATGCAGGACAATGCTTCTTTTATCTTTCCACGTGTCCCCAAATGCTCCAACACATAACTTTCAAACTTTGAAAGTCCCGCTTCCATTTGAATTTTAAATGCTTTGGTGTTTCTCCGTTTCGAATGCTTTTCCCAAACGCAGCCTCGCTGTTGTTTCGAGACTCCTTTAGATATGTTCCCATAATTGTCGTTCGAAGCTCCAAGCTTTGACACCCTTATTCGAAACACTGCTTCCGCTACTTCGAAATATGACGTTTAATTCTGGTTCGATCAAAACGTTTAACTTATTTGGCTTCTAAATAACATTATCAAAATCTTCAGCCAACAAATTGCCCCTTTAAAATATGTATTTCGATTCTTCTAAGAAATACCTATTTTAAACATCTACACAAGATTTTGATAGGACTTTCGAATCATCGTAACAATTAATGCATTTGACTCCAGTCACATCAATCACAGCACCTTTTGGATTCCTTAACCGCCCGGAGTCACTTCACGGCGTGGTGCAATTATAAGTAATGATTATTTTTTAAATCACGCCTATTACCTATATTAACTTCACGCCACCTCTTCATCACACCAACCCATGATCTCCACGTATCACACCTCTATTCGGTGGATGTTTAAACTTCCCATTATAAAACATCAACTTAATCTTCTTCTTTCCTTTTCACACTCTAAATCTTTCACACTCTGAATTTTTACCCTCCTTCTCTCATAAAACAATCTAAGCTTTCAAACATCTTTCAAAATGTCTTCTTCTACTTCATCCCAACTCAAGAAAGTCTCCAAGAAGAAAGGAAAAACTACCGGAGCTACCATGGAAAGTAAAATCATCACCATCCAAGGCCAATCTGCTCTTGCCCCTCAGATGATTTCCAAAGAAAAAGAAATGCTGTACGCGTCACAGGTACTCATTCCTACCCATGTTGCTGGTAAGAGGTTAGCCTTAAATGGCCCTCTTACGGTTTTTGAAATATTAAAGGACACCAGGACAATTTTTCCCGTCTGTTATAGCTTCAAACCCTTATTCAACAAAATGGATGCCCCTAGGGCAGTAGAATCTCCTAGTTCAAATACCATAGAAACCCCAACTGTTCCTCCCAAGGACCCCTTTGTTTTGGATTATGTAAAAAGCAATTTTAAGCCATTTCGATCTTGCCCTACTTCTGATATTGCGTACCAAAATTGGTTCACAAAAGTAGAAGCCAAGAAATCCCAGCAATGGGAAGAATTAGGCATTTATAACCTGATTAAGCTATCGAAGCCTGGATTCACCTACAGCCACCCTCTGCTATTCGCGTCCCTTTATTTCTGGGATAGTACCTACAACACTTTCCATCTCCCAGGTGGAATGATCACCCCAACCTTCTTCGATATAGCGGCCATTACTGGGCTGTCGCCAGTGGGAGAAACTTATGTACCTGACAACGACGAGCACTCAAGCATAATTGACTTCGAAGTCAAGTTAGCCAGTTTTTCCAAATTTATCAGTCATTATCATGCTGAAGGGGACAATGTGTCTGACGTAGAGCACATTGCTTTTTTAACCCTGTGGCTGTCAAGATACGTTTTCTGTAGTAGATCCCTACAGGTAGCTAGTAGGTTCATTCCTCTAGCTAGGGATTTACATGAAAATCGAAAAGTGTGCCTAAGTGAATTACTCTTAGTTGACCTCTATGAAAGCCTGAGGTCAGCTGTTTCGAGCCTCAAATCCCACACCTCCAAAAACATTTTATTGGCTGGCCCATTTTGGTTACTCCAACTATGGCTAAATGCCATGTTCGAACCCTCCTTATCAACCGCCAATACCATTGATGAGCAAGATTCTGAGATAAGTGATAGGATAGTCGAAGGCACTAGGCTTCGAAGACTAACTCCTAATGATGACAAAGATGACTTCAAAGTTCAATTCTCGAAGTACATCATGATATTCTCCAAAAGGCACAAGTTCGAAGAGAGCATGGCGCCTTTTGCTTCGAGGGCTCATGGACCTTCTTGGTTCACCATGGCTCTCTCAGAAGCCATCAAGAGCAAGGAGATTCAGGATGTATGGAGATCTTTCTTGCTGCCTAGACTCATCTCTTCAAGGATAACCCCAGCCAAGAACCAAATTCTTCTCTTTGCCTACCAACCAAACTTTGTTTCGAGGCAGTTTGGCTTATGCCAACTGATTCCTGAACCTTTGTTCCAAACTGAGAGCGCCATCACTTCTGGACGAACTTTCAAAGCAAGGGAAGCCAAAATACAGCAAGAACAATATCAAGGCTTTGCCCAATTTGATCTGATAGCCTTCGAACCTACCCATCTCGCGGCTAAAGGATTTCTGGAGTGGTGGATTAAGTTTTATCAAACTTATATGTTTGATACACTTACAATTCGACAGAAACTAATTGATGCCTTCGATGTGCAGGTACCAGCAAAGAAAGGTATGTTTACTCATGCCAAAGAGATTAAAGCTTTTCAAAATTATTTTGAAACTACTTACGATCCCACGCGCTTGGACTCCACTGTGCATCAAGCAGCTGAGACCTTGAAGGAAAAATTTAAACAAAAAGTTTCTAAGTTAAAACTTCCTTCAGGGCTGTCACCTGAGGATAGGTATAGGTTGGCATTCGAAATGCATCCACCTAAATTTCCCAGATTACCTACCTCAGAACTGGCTCTGGCTTGGTTTCCCCCATATCCATGGTGGTTTACTTGCAAAGAGATGTTCAAATATCTTCAAAGGAAACCAAAGCCATCTGAGACTGTGACATGGGCTCGATACTGGCTTCATGATTTCCCAGGACACCTTCGATACGACCTTTCTGCCATGTCAATTAAATCTGATCAAGGCACAGGTGCGAATGCTTGGGAAAATCCCAAATGTCTTTTATTTTCCATATCTTTAACCTTTGCTTTAATTGTTTCGATTTTCAGCTATCAGGATAAAGACAGCTGCCTCGAAGTCGAAGGAAGGGAGTGCCTCTCAAGCCTCCATCGAAACTACTGACAAAGCGACTCCACCCGAAACAACTACTACTGCTGCAACTACAACAACAACAATAACACCAACAACAACAAGTGTTCCAATTCCAACGGTAATCACTTAGCCTTGATGTTTCGAATTCACTCAAGCTTTATGGTTTACATCTAACTTTTCGTTAAAATTCTTTCAGACCAACAAGCTTCCTCCTACTACTCCCAAGAAGCGGAAATCAAGCACCACTGGGGAAGACCCCAAGGCTGGAGGAAACTTAAATACTGCTTCGAAGAAGAAGCTAAAGAAAGATACTTCTAAAAGCACTGTTCCGACTAGTGTCTCTGGACTCGATTCCAGGGATGCTGCTCCCTTACCCAAATCCAAAAATCCACCTTCGACCTCCAACCCACCGTTGGAACGTATAGCTAGTAACCTCTCCTCTGAGGGTCCACAGGTAAATTGAAACTCTAAAAATTGTTTCTAATACTAACTTCTTATTACCTTGGTGAATGTTTTTCTTTAACATTCTGCTGTTCCCTGCAGAACATCTTGAATCCAACTTCCACCATTTCGACCTCACCATCTAAGGCTGCTGCTCCGCTCAACTCCTCCCCTCAAGGAGATTCCAGCAACTTGGTCCAAAATAAAGGTTCCTCCAATATGGCGGTTCTGGCTGGAACTTCTGAACAGCAGGATGATCAAGGTACCTCCATTCCTCTGAAAGAGGTGAACGAAACAATACTTCAAACGTCTGCAGAGGATTCGCAAAGGGCTTCTCTTCAAAAGTCCCCTCTTGAAACTCTTCAAGAGGACCCAAAGGACACTCAAACTGAAGAAGAGAAAGCTGATTCTGGGCAAAGAGCAGAAGAATCTGCAGACGAAGAATCTGAAGAGGAAAATGCCAATGACGAGGAAAATTTCAATGACGGTTCGACTGCTGGGACGGAGTCCAATGCAAATAGCAGCGAAAGGGATGGTATCGAAGTGGTAGACTTGGACGAGGATGAAGAAGACCAAGAGCACGAAGCGAATGAAGGGGATGGTAATGCAATCAACGAACCTCTAGAGGTTGAAACAAACGTGGTTCCCCTACGTGTGGAACTCCCCCAATCCTCTCTGTCTCGAATGACTGACGAGGAACTGGCACTTCTGAGACGAAATGACCCTATTGGGTACATGAAGGCAAAGTTGGCTCAGAGGGACGTCCCACTCGCTAGGGCTGGCACAAGTTCAACCAGCTATCCTCTTCCCACAGATGAAAGAGTTGTTCTTCTTAACAAAATTAGGAGAACTATTCTCAATGTGGATATATTCGAAGTGCTTAAGCAAGACAGTACTGCTTGCTATACTATGAAGGAGCTGCTCACAAAGGTCAATCTTTCCACCTGCTCCTTGCCAGTTAGTACTCTCTTGTTTGATCTTCAGAATTTGCTGGACAACGTAACTGGCTACCTTCTCCAAGACGAATCTGCTACCAAGAAGGTTCAAGAGAAACGCATTGTCATGGATGCCGCTTATGAACAAGCTTCGAAACTCTCTCAAGAAGCTGAGGATCAAGCTATGCACCTGAAGCAGGCGAAAACTGATTATGAGGCTCGAGCTGAGTCCATTCTTATTTGGGAAAGGCAGATTCTGGAACTTCAAAAGAAAGTTAAGGAGGCTAAGGAACAACAACTAGCCTTCGAAACCAATCCTGCAGGTAACCAATTCGAAGAGCTTCTCAACCAGGGGCTTTCAGAAATGGAGACTGCAGAACAACTTAAAGGGGAAGTGGCAACCTTGGAAGGAGCCAGGCGGTTTGCTCAGCAGAAACTTGAAACATTTCGAAGCACCTTTAATCGATTGAAAAATAATGCTTATTTCTAGGTTTTGATGTTTATTTGACTATAATTTTGGTCTCTTACATGTAATATTCGAACAACGCCATTTTGGCATTCTATCTTGCCATCTTGGCTTTTTATAATATTTTGTTTACGTTGTTACTATTCGAATCTCCCGCAGGCTTGGCTTATATTTCTTTAAATATTTCCCATTAACCTTTAGGACACGTTTATCATCCAAGAGTTCTTCGACTTCGTATGCATTGTTTGAGAATACTTTTAATATTCGAAAAGGTCCTTCCCAATGAGGTGACCATTTACCTAACGCTTTATTCTTCTTATCCATAGGCAATATGACTCTCCAAACTAAGTCATTAATAATGAATACTTTTTTCTTCACCCTTTTATTGTATGTTCTGGCCACCCTTTCTTTTTGCCTCATCAAAATTTCCAATGCATGTAATCTAATTTCGTCCAACTCAACTAATTCATTCATCATCATTTCCCAATATAATGCAGTTGGGATTTCGTTTTGTCTCTGAATTCGAACTGATTGCAGATGAATTTCTACTGGTAACACTGCATCATGACCAAACGTAAGTTGGAAAGGCATAGTGTTAGTAGCTTCCTTGGGAGATGTTCTACAAGCCCATAATACTTGGTCCAGAGTTTTGTGCCAGTTTCTTGGCTTCTTACCAATATGCTTCTTGATTAATCCTATTATTACTTTATTTGCTGCTTCGACTTGTCCGTTTGCTTGAGCATAATATGGTGTTGATGTTAGCAATCTAAACCCCATTTCTTGGGCAAATCCTTGCATCTTTCTACCAGTAAATACAGAGCCTTGGTCTGTAGTTATGCTTTCTGGCAATCCGAACCTGTAGATAATGTGCTTCTGTATAAATTCAATAATTGCCTCTTGATCAGCAACTACCAGAGGTATAGCTTCGATCCATTTGGTAAAATAATCTACTCCCACCAAGATGTATTTCTGTCCTTTAGACGAAGCGGGATTTATTTCTCCTATCAAATCCAATGCCCATCCTCTAAATGGCCATGGTTTGATGATCGAATGCAACTCACTTGCAGGAGCATGTTGAATTCCTGCATGTTTCTGACATTCTTCACATCCTTTAGCAAAGTCTATGCAATCTTTGAGCATGCTAGGCCAATACAAACCGTATCGAAATAGCAACCATTTCATTTTATGGCCTGCTTGATGTGCCCCACATGCCCCATTATGGACTTCAGACAATGCTAAGTATGCCTCACTCTCTCCTAGGCATTTCAATAATACACCTTCTTGGGTTTTTTTGAACAATTCGTTCCCCATGAGAAGATATGACAATGCTCTATATTTTGTTTTTCTATCCACCTTTAGAGTTGGGTCTGCTAAATAACTCTTTAATGGACTTCGCCAATCTGCATCTGACAAAGCATTTATGGCTAGTATTTCGAATCCCTGTTTCTCAGCATATCCCAATCTCATACTTTCCAGATCCGATGGAGTGAATCTGGTAGCCATAACTCTTCCCCTTAATTCGACCAAATCCTTAAAGTTCTTGGTAGACACTTTATAGCCTGAAGCCAACTGCGCTAAGTCATTTGCTTCTTGGTTTTCTATTCTTGGTATGTGTTGAATATCCATGTATTCAAATTTCCTTAATAGCCTATTGACTATGACGAAGTATACCATTAAATTTTCCTTTATGCACTTGTATTCCTTTGTGATTTGTTTGACCACTAATTCAGAGTCTCCTTTAATTTCGACTTTGGTTGCCCCCAATTCCAACAAAGCTTCAAGTCCAACAATGAGCGCTTCATACTCAGCTTCGTTGTTCGAACAACGAGGACCATCTAATTTATACTTGAATTTTGTTGGAATTCCTTCAGGAGAAATTAGAAGGACTCCAACACCACTTTCATTCCTGTGGGTTGAACCATCAAAGTACAATTTCCATGGTTGCACTTCGACGTAACTCATGATCGTCTGCTCAACCAACGAATGGTCTACAATGAAGTCAGAAATTACTTGACCTTTCATAGCTTTTAAAGGCATGAAAGTCAATGAATATTCTGTTAAGGCTAAAGCCCACTTGCCAACTCTGCTATGCATTATTGGTTTTGAAAGCATATGTTTAATGACATCGAAATGAGATGAAACATAAACATCAACAGGTTTTATATAATACTTGAGTTTCATACAAGAGAAATATAAACAGAGACATAGCTTTTCTAAATTTCTATATCTGGTCTCTGCATCATTTAGCACTCTACTTAAATAGTATATGGCTCTTTCGACGCCATTGCTATCTTCTTGTGCTAGCATACTACCTATACTAACTTCAGAGGCAGATATGTACAATCTCATGGGCTTCCCCCATGATGGTGGAGACAAAATAGGAGGCTGAGAAAGATATTCTTTTATTCTGTCAAACGCCTCCTGGTGAGCTTCGTTCCATTCGAAGGCTTGACCTTGCTTCAGGCGAAGTAACGGAGAGAAAGCTTGGGTTCTTCCACTCAGGTTCGAGATGAATCTTCTTAGGAAGTTAATTTTTCCTAGCAGAGATTGCAACTCCCTTTTTGACGCAGGTGCTTTCGTCTCCATTATGGCTTTGGTTTTGTTCTGGTTGATTTCGATTCCTTTCTTGTGAACCATAAAACCAAGAAAATCTCCAGCCTGCACAAAAAATGCACATTTAAGGGGATTCATCTTTAAGCCATGTTTTCTCATTCGCTCGAATGATTGGCTTAAATGATGCAAATGTGTTTCTGCAGATATAGATTTGATGACTATATCGTCAATATACACCTGCATGAAGGTTTCAATGAAATCATGAAAAATTGAATTCATTGCCCTTTGATAAGTTGCCCCAGCATTCTTTAAACCAAAAGGCATCACCACCCATTCGTAGGTGCCTAAGGCTCCTGGGCAACGAAATGCTGTTTTTGCAACATCTTCTTCAGCAATGAAAATCTGGTTATACCCAGAGTATCCATCTAACATACTCAAGTATTCGAACCCTGCAGCAGAATCTACTAGCATTTCTGCCACGGGCATGGAATATTCATCTTTAGGGGTTGCAGTGTTTAAATCCCTAAAATCTATGCAAATTCTTAAAGAACCATTTTTCTTAAGAACGGGTACTATGTTTGCTAACCATTCGACGTACCTTGTTGTTCTGATGAATTTGCAGCGCAGCAACCTTTCGATCTCAGCTTTAATTTTTGTGAGGACCGCTGGTGCGAATCTTCTGGGAGTTTGTTTGATGGGCCTCTTGCCATCTTTGATTGGCAGTCTGTGTTCGACCAATTCCCTCTTTAAACCAGGCATCTCATCATAATCCCATGCGAAGCAATCTTTGTTTTCCTTAAGGACTTCGATCACTTTCTTCTTGAGGCCTGGGCTAAGTTTAGCACTTATGTAGGTTACTCTTTTCGTTTTTTCATCCCCTAAGTTGACTTCTTCGAGCGGATCCTGTGCCAACATTTTGGCACCTGAGTTTATGGGGTCCCTTTCGAAGCCTAAGGGTTCTTTATCATAGATGGCATCCAACCTTTGATCCATCTCAGACTCTTTGAAGGGTGAGCATTTCGAACCCTCCCCACTAACTTCGTTCGTCTTTATAGTTGATTTATTTATTTCAGCCTCTAAGGCCGCTTTTGATTCGTTCTCGGCCATATAGGCCGAAATCCTTTCGAAAAAGGTAGACTCAGTCATGGCTAAGGTTGTCGAAGTCCCAGCCTGCTGGCCGTTTTTGTATAGTACTTTTGACTTCCTCTTCTTCACTGATTATTGTTCTATCCCAGTAAATGCCGTCATGACGAAGTGTCATGTAGTAGTGGGCGTTTCTAGTTTCATTAATCTCATCATTTGGAACACATGGAGCAATCTTTGCCAGATTTTTATCATAATCCCTTTTGTCAACTAAATTGACAGTTGACATAAAGTAACTCTGGTCTGCTTCGATGTTTTCCACGATTCCATCATCTCTCCACAGAACTAGTCGCTGATGCATTGACGAAGGAACTGCCCCCACGCCATGGATCCACTCTCTTCCCAGCAGCAGGTTATAGTTGGCCTTGGCTTCGATCACCATAAACATGGTGGGCCTACAGCTTGAGCCTATTGTCAATTCCAATTGGACCACCCCCAGTGTTTTGCCCACTTTTCCCTCATAATTGGACAGAACCATATTATGGGGCTTGATATCTCCTTCGCGGATCTCTAATCTTTTTAGCATGAAATGGGGTATCAAATTGACTGCAGCACCCCCATCCACTAGAACTTTGTTCACACCATGGACACCAACTTTCGCCCGAATGAAAAGTGGCTCGAGATGGTTCTTCATTGCAGGTTCTGGACGTTCGAAGAACGCATTTTGTTCCTCAACAGCCCCATTGTCCATCACGTAGTAGCACACGGGCCTATGTTTCATCAAATCTGTGGTGTCTTCCTCCTCATATTCGTTGATTTCGGTTTCCTGCCCAAATTCGCAGGGAAGCACAGACACCACGTTACAGTTCAAGTTGAATGAAGACTCCCCCTCCGATTCGAAGTTATCTGTTATCATATCTTCGTCCTCTTCCGGGCCTGGAGTGTATTCCTTTGGTTCATCGCGTTGTTCTTCAGAGAAGAGCCTCCTATTGACTGGAGGTTTATCTTCAGTTTGATTTTTTGGTTTGTTGGTGCTAGATTCACCTTGATTTTTTGTTGAAGTATCCCCTTTGTTTGCCACAGCTTCTCTCTCAGCCTTTCGAATCCTTTGCTGTCTGCGCCACTGGGATCTTGACATGGGGTTCCTTCCTTTGTAATTCTCTAATCTCACTTCCTCCCTTTTTGCTGTGTTGAATTGCCTCCTGTATGTCACAGCATGGCGTACATTTCGTTCAGCGTTTCTCCATCTATCTTTGCCTTTGTCATTCCTGACTTGTAACCATCTATCGGTTGGCACTTCAGCAGGGAGTTTGAAAGTTACTCTTCGAGCAGGTTTGGGGTGAGGGCTATCAGGCCTTCGCTGTTTATGTCTGCTGTCGAAACATGGGCCCATCTGGGCAGTTTCTTGATGGTTCTAGCAAGGGGCGAAGGGAATTGTTTCGAAGGCCCTGGCCATGCTTTGGTCATACACAGCAGAACACCTTGGGCAAATCAAGCACTTGGTTTCCCCTTTGTAGCAGCGAAAAACAAACTCCAGCAAACTTTCTCCAGCCTTGGGATAACACCTAAAGAGCTGGTTATCCTGGCGCCAATTGTTGCCAGTTCGAGCCCTCTGTACCCTTTCGAAATTCGCAGCAATTCTTTGATTGCAGAGGATGTTGCACCTAGGGCATAATATCATGCCAGAATCTCCTTTGTGGCATGTCATGAGATAATCTTTGAGACTAGCATCTCCAGTGTGATTATCCCCCATTCTGTACTTTTCTTTTTCTAAGTATTTTTCCACTTCCTCCATCTCAGTGCGAGGCCTTTCCATATCCACCATATTTATTTCCACATCCCCCTCTTTAGCTTCATCATCACCCCATCCTGTGGGCTTTATATCCTCAATCTGAACCTTCGAACTCTCTGGGGCAGAATATTTGACCAAATAGTCAAATTTTCCACTGGGTTCCCCTAGAGTGTCCCATATTTCCTTCTGAGGGGGAATTGGCTGCGTGATTTGGACTTTCTCCAATTCCAGTCTCAAGCCTTCAGTGACTTGTGTTAATCCTTCGTTTTGATTCCTTTGGCCTTCAGTAGCCTGGGTTTCTCCTGCAATAACTACAGGTGCAGCAATCGAAGTCTCTGGCGTATTCTGGATGTCTTCAGTGACCTCCTCGCTGACTTCGACCATCACCCAGTTTTCAACTCCAGTACCCTTCTCTTCTGTTAGGGCGTCGCTTCGATCAGTTTCCACCATGTTGACCTCTCCAATGCATGCAGGCTCGGAGTAGTTGGTGTCTGCGACGTCCAAGGGATCTTCGTCCACTTTCATCTTCACCTTATCAGCAAACTTTAGTCTGCCATCTTTGATCGTGTTTTGAATCAAGTCCCTGAAAAGAAAACATTGTGAGGTCTTGTGGCCTAGGAAACTATGATATTTGCAAAATCCCCTCTTCTTTCTCTGATCCAAAGGAGGTATTTTGACATTTGATGGCACAATTAGTTGGCCATCCTTGACAAGTAAGTCAAAAATTTCGTCACATTTAGTGACGTCGAAGGTATAAACCTTCTTTGGAAATTTATCACTTTTCTCATTTTCAACAATATCTTTCCCTTTTGTGGGAACTAACATTTTGCAGGAATAAGGCGGGGCCTGTTTTAATTCAGCGAGGTCAATTTCGACCTCTTCGAATTCGAATTCAGGATATTCTTCTACTTCCTCAGTCCCAACATAGGAAATCCTTTCTTTCTTGCTATTCTTAAAGACTCTGGCTTTTTCGGCCTTTAGTCTTTCGACCTGTCGAACCCTATCGGCTAACTGAGCCATATCCCTCAAATACTGAGTGTCTAGTTTCTTTCGAATAGAATAATCCAAGCCACCGGCGGCCATTTCGACTAACTCATGTTCAGGCACTACTGTGTAACATCTGGATTTCAACAGCCTAAATCTATTCAAATAATCATCTATGGGTTCGGTGAACTTTCTCTTAACACTGGCCAGTTCCTTCAAACTTATTTTCGATTGTCCCATGTAGAATTGTTCATGGAATAATCTCTCTAAGAGGGCCCAAGTGTCAATAGACCCAGGGGGCAAAGTGGTAAACCATGTGAAGGCGTTTTTTGTCAAGGAACTTGGGAAGTATTTGATCCTGAGATCTTCATTATTGGCTATATCTCCCGCTTCGGTTAGATATCTCGCTATGTGTTCGACTGTTGACTCATTGGTATCCCCAGCGAACTTTGTAAATTTAGGGACTTTATATCCCCTTGGTAAATCAGTATGCATTATGCAATCCAATATAGGAGAAGCGTAATTTGGCCTCCTCATTCCTGTGTTGAGGCCATTCTGGGCCATGACCCTTTCTATCATGGTGGTTAGGTTGTTTTCTGCCAAGATGTTATCGTTTCGAATCCTATGAACGACGGCATCGGCATCTTGATTTCGACCAACCAAGACAACTCCCCTAGGTTGTTCTTCTCGAAATTCTGGGGCTTCTGGCCTTTCGATCCTTGCCCCTGGTTCCATAACTTCCCTTTGTGGACCCGGGATTATTGGGGCTTCTAACCTTGGTGCCCTGGCCCCTAAGTTAACTTCTTCTTTGGGTGGTCTATAAATTGGGTCGTTAGCAATTTGTTCTATAATAGGCGTGTTTGTTCGAAATCCCGCCTGATTCTGCCTACGCCTTTCTGGAGGAGCAAAGAAATCTGCTATTCGACTCATATTGTCAGCGTTTTCCCTGTTCGTCACGGTCACATTCTGCACTATTGGGGCAAATATCTCCTGCATGGTTTGCGCTAACACCCCTATCATATTATGGTTACTGTCATCCATCAATTGCCTAAAAGCCAACTGATTATCTGTGGTTAGGATAGGCAATGTGCTATAACCCACTGACCCTTGGTTATTTGTCATAAACTGATTCGCCCCAGACCCAGACCCTAGTTGTGGAGATGAATTCGATGTGGAATTGTGTAAACCTGCCATAAAAGATGTTGGCATTCCATAAGAGGAATTTCTGATTCTATTCCCATCGAAACCGGGTGGTCTAGTTAATGGGGTGGCGAAATGGGATTGTGTCCCTGATGGTGGAACGAATCCCCCAGGGTAGCCCATAGTTCCAGTATTTCCTAAGATCGAACTATTAGTTGATATTCCACTTACTCCATTGGTGGCTATGTTACTGGTCGAAGATGCAACAGACTGTGCATTCGAAGGGATTACATTAGATGTTCCGCTCGAAATGGACGCGTTAGTGCCTGTTGCATGTGGGCCACTTTGGTCCCCTTGTTGATTGTCTGAATTAGACATTTTGTCCAAACGTTTTCTTCTGGATAAAGGTTGGTTGCTGTTGGTTATCTTACCACTTCTCAGGTTCATAAAACAGCAAACTTCTTAGGTTCCAACGTTTTTGTAATGGTTACGTCTCAACAATCCTTAATTCTGATATCCAATTATTGGTCCCACCAGGTGTGCCAATTTGTTTCCAGTGATTTCTGGTAAACAACCGCTAGTCTTCCAAACTATCGAATAATCTTTCTTACTGTTATTCAATCCCTCTGGTAACTCACAGGATCGACTAGATTGATCCTAGGACTCCTTGGATATTAAGGTTACTCTCACAATCAAACAGATATTCATGGTTGATATTGTATAAGTGTTTGGCTTGTTTCGATCTCTCTCTCTCTAAGAGTCTAAATATGTAATCAAAATGTGTATGAAAACTAAGTTATACGAATAAATGCTAATTGTAATGCTAATTGTAAAGACATATAAAACTGCATGAAAATGAAGTAAATGGTTTCGACTTACGAAACGGTTAACATAAAGGGTTTCTGGAACATAAAGGTTTGAAATGTGAAGAAAGCGTTTAATGCAAGAAATCGGTAAATGATTTTAAGTAAAAGTATGCGTTCGAAAGACAAGACTTGAAGGTAAAGGTATGGAAAAATGTGACAGTTTTCTGAAATATAAAGTGCTCGAAATATAAAGAGAATAATAAAATGTAAAACTTTGAGGAAGAGACTTCGAAGTGAAAAGACTGTAAATAAGAAAACTTGTAAATGTTGTTTGAAAAAAAGAATAGAGGGAAGTACTGGAAATGGTAAAAGGTTTTCATTAAATCAGAAATACATGGTGCTATCATACATACATTTCTCTTGCATTCGTTTCCCTTGCCATGTGGTAGTTTGAATGTTATTGAGTATTTTGTATAATAGATATGACACACGAAATCCTAATACTAAGACTTCTATTTATACTAATTCGACCCTAACGATCTCGCCATAGGATTATGCCACGTTTCGAACATGCAGGACAATGCTTCTTTTATCTTTCCACGTGTCCCCAAATGCTCCAACACATAACTTTCAAACTTTGAAAGTCCCGCTTCCATTTGAATTTTAAATGCTTTGGTGTTTCTCCGTTTCGAATGCTTTTCCCAAACACAGCCTCGCTGTTGTTTCGAGACTCCTTTAGATATGTTCCCATAATTGTCGTTCGAAGCTCCAAGCTTTGACACCCTTATTCGAAACACTGCTTCCGCTACTTCGAAATATGACGTTTAATTCTGGTTCGATCAAAACGTTTAACTTATTTGGCTTCTAAATAACATTATCAAAATCTTCAGCCAACAGGGGCATCTAACGCACTCGGTAATGGTATTGGTGCAGTACTCATATCTCCGGAAGGATGTCATTTTATGGCAAGACTCTGCTTCAATTGTACAAACAACATGGCGGAATACGAAGCGTGCATCTTTGGTCTCAAAGATGCCATAGACTTGGGGAAACAAATCTTTGAATGTATTCGGGGATTCATCTTTGGTTATCAGCCAGATCAAAAGGGAATGGGACACCAAACACCCTAACCTTATCCCTTACAAAGAACATATTTTGACATTGCTCCCACATTTTGAGAAGATTACCTTCGAGCACTTCCCGCGAGAAGAAAATTAGCTAGCAGACGCACTAGCCACAATGTCATCTATGTTTAAACTTAAATGGGATAACGAGGCTCCCCAGATTACCATTGAACGAAGGGATGAACCAGCACACTGTCACGAGATTAATACTGAAGAAGTAGTGAACCAGCCTTGGTTTCACGAAGTCAAGAGGTATCTCGAAACTCAGAAATATCCAGAAGGAGCTTTAGTAAACGATAAGTTCTTAAGGAGATTCTCTGCTAAATTATTCCTTAGTAATGGAATTCTTTACAAACGCAACCATGACTCTGTGTTACTCCGGTGCGTAGACAAGATTGAAGCTGAAAGGATCATGGCTGAGTTACATGAAGGCACTTTTGGCACCCATTCCAGTGGGCATACGATGGCAAAGAAAATCCTACGGGCAGGCTATTACTGGTCTACCATGGAAGCAGATTGCTATCAACACTCTCGAACTTGCCACAAGTGTCAGATTTATGTTGACAAGGTGCACGTACCTCTGGTTCCTCTGAATTTCTTGACGGTTCCATGGCCCTTTGCTATGTGGGGGATTGATATGATTGGGGAAATCAAGCCAATAGCCTCCAATGGACACCGCTTCATCTTAGTGGCCATTGACTATTTTACAAAGTGGGTGGAGGCAGCTTCTTTCGCTTCTGTTACCAAGAATGTTGTTGCCCCATTCATCAAGCAGAATCTCATCTGTCGTTACGGTATCTCGGAGAGGATTATTACAGAAAATGGTACGAACTTGAACAATACTATGATCACCGCCTTGTGCGAGCAATTCAAGATCTAGCATCACAATTCTTCCCCTTATCGGTCGAAGATGAATGGTGTTGTCAAAGCCGCGAATAAGAACATTAAAAAGATCATAAAGAAAATGACAGTCACGTACAAAGACTGGCATGAGATGCTACCATTCTCTTTCCACAGGTATCGTACCACGGCATGCACATCAACCAGAACAACTCTGTACTCTCTGGTTTACAGCATGGAAGTTGTCTTGCCTATTGAGGTCCAGATCCCCTCTCTGAGAATTATGAAGGATGCATGGCTGAATGAAGAAGATTGGATCCAGACTCGACTTGATCAACTAAACTTGATTGATGAGAAAAGACTTACTGCTGTCTGTCATGGTCAGATGTATCAAAAATGGATGATTAAGGCTTTCAACAAAAAGGTCAGACGCCAATTGTATCAAGTCGGGGATTTGGTGATCAAACGTATCATACTGCCGCAAGGTGATCCTAGGGGGAAATGGACTCCTACAAATAAAGGACAATTTGTGATCAAAAACATATTCTCTGGTGGAGCAATGATTCTGACCACCATGGATGGCGACGACCTTCCGCACCCTGCGAACGCAGACATAGTCAAAAGATACTATGCATAAGAGACCCGCTAGGTTGACACACCTAGGAAAAACAAGGGCATCCCGGCGAACCAAAAAGGTTCGGGAAAAAATTAGGGATAAAACAAAAAATTTGTACACCCGGCAAGCTGAAAACCCGAAAGGGAGGCTTGGGCAAAAAAGGGTATCCCGGTGGACTGAAAACCTGAAAGGGCGGTCCAGGCAAAAATTAGGGAATTAAAGCGTATGAATATGTTCTATTGGATCACCTTACGGACAACCTGACAAGCTCAGAGGTTCTGATCAATTCAATCATCTTCAGACGAGGCAACAAATATACAAGATGCTCAGAGATATGAAGGCTATAGCAGAATGGGAACCCCATGGGATTATTGCACATAGCTATCTTTTCTTTATATCAAAATTGTCATTTTTTACGACATCATTCTCTTACTAGAACGTTTGTCTCATTGTACAAAAATACTTACTCAAAGTCAATACAAAGACATCTCTTTGAAAGTGCAAAACTATCTATTTTTCTTTACTTTCGTGTTTTGTTTACAAAAACGTCCAAATGATTCATTTTTGAACATATGCATTTGAACATAATTACTGTTTACAAAAAAAATAAAATAGAAAGACAATCACTGATGGCTTTAAGGGATAGGGAAGTCTCTCTAAGCTATTTCCATAAAATCCCCTACAGTAGGCAGTTTAATCCCCAGCAGAACAAAACTCCCAACTATCAACCCCCAGTAGAAGTCACCAAATTTCTCTGGATCCCCAACAGGGTCTTATAAGCAGTACACGACATTTCCCTTACAACAAAATTTATTTCTCCAAGTGGAAATTCATCAACACTTCAACTTTACAACATGAAGATTTACACCCCACATCCCCAGCAGCAGTCAGGGATTTATTTTCCCCAATCCAACGGCAACACAGCAGATTAGCTCACATACGCATACATCGCATCCATATATCATAAACATTGATAACACGAATGCATCATACCATGCATTTCATACAATATGACTACATTTTAGCTAACATTTTTACCCTTTTCAGGATAATGTTAACAGCTACCATTAACAATGTTCAAAGTTTTCAGATACAGTTCAGATACGCTCCAGACACAGACGCCATTCTGATACTCATTCAGATTCAACTCTCAGATACAGTTCAGATACGCTCCATACACAGATGTCATTCTGATACTCATTCAGATTCAGCATTCAGACATAGTTCAGATACGCTCCAGACACGGATGCCATCCTGAAACTTATTCAACTCTCAGATATAGTTCAGATACGCTCCAGACATGGATGACATTCTGATACTCATTCATACTCAACTCTCAGATATAGTTCAGATACGCTCTAGACACGGATGCCATTCTGATACTCATTCCGATTCAGCGTTCAGACATAGTTCAGATACTCTCCAGACACGGATGCCATCCTGAAACTTATTCAACTCTCAAATATAGATCAGATATGCTCCAGACACGGATTCCATTCTGATACTCATTCAGATTCAACTCTCAAACATAGTTCAAATACGCTTCAAACACGGACGCCATTCTGATACTCATTCTTCCAGCTTACAAATTACAATTCAGTAATCACTTTTTGATGGCATCTACAAACCCATATCCAACAACTTTCTATCATCTCTCCAAATGGCATCTTTAAGCCCATTCCCTCTACCATCACATCACTGAGTGCAAATTTCTGGGCGCTCTAGTGTCCAATCATCTTCCACCTTCGAGTCACGAATGGCAAAACTCGCCAGTTTAATCTTCAGGTTTAAGACACCTCCTTAAGCACTGATGACCAAAATTAGGGTTTGAGTTTGCACAAGGATTTTTTAACTTCCAATGCCCCATATGACTTTAATGTATCATTTTGGACCCCCAAGTTTACTCATTCCAAGTTTCAAGCCTTGGATCACACTTTTGCTCAGTCAATTGAGCAGTTGACCTAAAAATCAGCTGTATTGGGAAAAAGTCAACTATAGCCAACTCACAGTCAAACTTCATAATTTTTGATCCACATCAACATTTTAGACACATATGTATAAGTTTATCAAGTTTGGACCACAATTCCTCAAGAAATTTGATCAAATCTCCAAAAGGGCAAAATGGTCAAAATTAAGGTTTTAAAATGGAAAGAGCAATTTCTTATTTTTAACCTAGCAAATGGCCAATTGGTTTAATGCATGATCTCAAGAGTCCAATTTCATCATTTTGACCTAATGACATGGTTCAAAACATTGCAAGTCCATTGGATTGACAGGTGAATTTTTCAGTCAACTAATCAAAAGTCAACTGTATACTGAAAAGTCAAACTTTGACTTTTTGGTCAAACTCAAGTGCCAAAGATCATAATTCATCAAAACATGTCAAAATATGAAACTTATTCATCAAGAAATCAAAAAGTCAAGATTTCATTTTGAAAAGTCAAAATTTCTAAACTTAGAAATTTTTCTAAGTGTTGGAAATTTCTTATTTTTTCATAACTTTGAGCAAAATTTTCACCATGATGTAAGATGATTCAAGAGAAACTTCCAACATGAAAGTTATAGATCTTAGTGAAATATACAACTTTTATTTACACAACTACTTCCAAAAATTCTTGGATCTCAAGTTATAATTTTATGAACACAGGGTCATGAAACAAAACACTTGGTGAAATTTTGCCCTAATTTGGCCAGTATTTTGACCTAACTTCAACACTTTTTCATATAGTTACAAGGGGAATATTCAAAATAAATTCAAATATGGGTTGTAGAGCACATTGCAAGCTTTCCAAAATGTCCAAGAACTCCTTGAGATCATTCTTGAGTAGGGAGAATCGAAGAGATGAAGTTAGGGTTTTATCACTTTAATTACAAGTCATTTTAGTGATGAACAAAATTCAAATTCAAACCATGTTGCATAAACACTACTTTGCAGACCTCAAACTTGTTAGGCACTCCATAATTAATAGTTTACACAGCTGCTAGAGGCCTCACTTCAAGCATTCAATGCATGGACATGCTTTTTATCCATTTTTGGAAGAAATGTCACATTGCCATTCTGATAAAGTAACTTTTTATACAAAACTTATTCTTGAGCCTTGCACTTGTTCTTTTATGATCAAACCAGTACTATAACTCATGAGAAATGTTTCTAACAGTTACAATCACCCATCCCATGCTTGTACCTCTTCTTGAAACTTGTTTCCCTCTTTTCTTCAAAATCAAGTAACCTAGCCAAAAGCTAAGAACTTGTACTTCTGACTTGCCAATGCACTCAAACACTTTTGTTTATACATACACAAACCATTTTGACACAAATATATGAATGCCCAAGCCTTGAAAGAACCAAGAACTCAGAATCACACTTCACACTTCCATTTTTATACAAACATAGAATCAATCACACACCCTGTTTTAGAACTGTAACACCATTAACACAATCCTCCATTTTCAAAAACTCAGCTCTGCACATTGACTTCTCCAGACCATTTCATCCATCCATTGTTCAAGCTAATCATTGCATTAACTTCCTAGGAACTCAAGGAAGCTAACCTGATCATCACCATCATTTGAAACAAGCTCAAACTCAAAACACAATTTCCAGTTTTGAGGTAAGTTTTCTCAACTTGGAACTCTTCATACAGGCATCATCAATAGTTTATTTGTGAATAAAACATGTAGGTATCATTGCCCTGAAGCTAATCATGTCCATAGTTTCCATTAATTTTGCTTGAGCTTAGAGAATTTTGAAACTGAAATTTCTGAGATATTTAAGGTTCAGATTAGGGCCATTAAAATTCATGCTTATCTTTGATCTATAGTTTTAATGCTTTACATTTCTGAAACCGTGAGAAAATTTGCTACAAGTTTCATGTTTACAGTTTTCATTTTTGATGAGAAATGAGCAAGTTACAGTTGGTCTGGCTAGAGCTTGAAGATGGAGTCATCAGGGCGCGTTTTTCCTTACATATTCATTGTTTTGCTTATGTTAACGGATGTATAGCCACCTCAGTGGTAGAAGTGCGCGCCTGTAACCTATGGGACCTGGGTTCGAGCCCCAATGGTACCCTTTTGTATTTTTTACATTTTTTTGCTTTTTCTGACCGTTTTTGCAGGCGCTAGGCTCCAGCTTTGGGCCAATGTTTTTTTGCTATTTCTCACCCCCTTACAGGTTGTTAGCACCCCTGGCCCAATTTATTTTTATTTTCTTATTTTTTTATTTCATTTTTTTTCTTAATTATTTTTTTTACTAATATTAAAAATCATAAAAAATATAAAAATATTAGATTTTCATTTTGACATAGTTTATTTATTTTTTCTCATAAAAATTATTTTTATTTAATCAATATTTTATTCATTTCACTAAACATCTTGTAAATTTAATTAAAATAATAGATTTTATTTATTTTATTTTATACCAATTAATATATATTATTTTAATATAAAAAAGGCCAAAAATACTTTATAATACTATAAATATTTTCAAGACATAAAAATACTAAAAATGCTTTTTTACAAACTTATTTTCTTTTAAACAATTAATAGATTTAGGGTTTTATTTAAAATCTTTTCTTAATCAATTTAGGTTTAATTAATTATTTTCTTTTTAATTAATTAGGTTAAGACAAAAATCCTTTTCCTAAAAAATCCAAACAAATATCAATTTATTTCATATTTTGCATTTTTGTACATTTATTCATTTTATACATTGTATCCATTTAAATTCCTTGTACATTGATATCCATTCAATATGGTTGTAATAGACTAACTAGGTTTACATTCTTGCAATCCCCATTCAATTTGTATACCCCCCCTCCGCACAAATGTTGTAATAGCGTAGTAACTTTAAATTTTGCAACTTACCGCTTTTATATATAACATGTTAGTAATTAGGGTTTGTATGGAAAGACTAAAACCAATACTTAGAAAACCCTAATTCAAGACAAAAACAAGCATGAAAACAATACACTTGTGTGATACGGTGGGAGAACTGACTTGAGGTTTCGTGTTTGTGTTTGCAAATGTTGCGGTTTAGCAAGAGTCGCCACCGACTTTTCTTTTATCCAAAAAGGAAAGGTGAAAAAGCACAGGAAAGACCTTTAGAGATGTTTTTGAGTTCGGGGGGTAGATTATGAAAAGGGAAGGTATTAGCACCCTTTTCATCCATGGTTTTCCATGGGCTCTTAGTAACTTGCTAGATCACTTGCTTTTGTTTGAATGTGTGCTTGTGGTGGTGATTTTTGAAAGTATTTTGAAAATGGAACTTCGTAATGGTTCTCATTTTTATGAGAACGCCTACAAAGTGTTTGTTTCGAAAATAGTTCAAAAGTGTGTTTGTGAGATGTGTTTTTGAAAGTATTTTGAAAATGGAACTTCGTAATGGTTCTTGTTTCTATAAGAACGCCTACAAAGTGTTTATTTAGAAAATAGTTCAAAGGTGAGAATGTGGGTAAAAATGTTTTTGTTATGAGCAAGAGAGTAACTAAGAGCGAATCTACCTACTCGAAAGGTCTTAAATGTGCTTTTCCGCCTCCTTTAGATGTGGTTGTCTTACCATTGATTTGATAAGAAGCCCCATCGTTGGATGTGAAGGGACGGGCGTTGGGACGTTTGTATAGTCATAGAAGGCAACATATGGGACGTTTTGGCAATGTCATTTTTAGGGACTAGATCGTTTACCGAAGGCAACATCGAGGGTAATCGAGGGACTACGATCTTTTATCGAGGGTCTTTTCTAAAATGCCCATGCTCGAGGGACATGACTATTTTCTGAAAGGGGCAACGAGATGGGATTACCCTAAGGGTGCATGTGTGAATAATGTGTTTGATTTGCATGCATTTATTCTTTGATTAGGGTGGCCTATTTTGTTGTTTTTATCTTGCCATACACACTTATTTACTAGCAATATATGAAAAGCAAGTAAAGGGCGGAAAGTAAAATCTAAGCTATTACGTCACTTTAGGGGGATGGGGGTACAATCTAGCAATGGGGTGAAGTAAGAACTAAAATATTACAACCATATCGAATGATATTGAAAAGAATGTAAAAACAGTGTAAGATAAAGGGAAAATGCACTTTTGAACTGGTATGTGTCGACCCATGCTGCTATGCATCGACACATAGCTTCTCCTGCTTCTGTAAAACAAAATCAGTTCAGTATGGGTCGACACGTAATGGGATGTGTCGACTCATGCATCTTCTTGTATCAACGCGAAACGTGTATGTATCGGCTCATAGGCTTTTCCAGTTTCTATTTTGTGAAATCTGTTCAGTATGAGTCGACACATAATGGGATGTATCGACTCTTACACCTTTTTGCATCGACGCGAAATGCATATATTTCGACTCATAGTCCTTTCCAGCTTATGTTTTGTGACCTGAACTCAGTATGGGTCGATGCATGAGGGTCATGTGTCGATTCATACCCTATATTTTCACTAAGATGGGTCGACACATGTGGATACGTGTCGATACATACTGCATTTTCCTATCTTAAACACCATTCTTTGCATACATCAGTTAGTTTTTAACAAATGAATGAATAACAGGAACAACAAATAAAGATTAACTTCAAAAATGGTGATTGCTACATCCTATAAACAGAAAAATTGATGTATGGAAAAGGCAAGGTAAAGATGACTTACCTTAAAACTGCACTTTAGGTTTTGAAACCAAATACCCTTCAAGATGTTGTATGAACCTTAAGGAAGCTCCACCAGGCTGCTAGACTTTCTTTTTGTTGAAGGTTACTAAACAACCTATGTATGGTATGAAATGTTTGTATGGTTTTTAGATGGAATATGCAAAGTGTGAGAGGTTTAAAGGTTTAGACTTCAAGACTCAATAGTGGAGGTTTTATGGACTGTTATGGCTTTTTGTGAATATGAGATTTTAAGGGTTTATCAATAAAACTTCTGGTTGTTCTCCTTGTTCTCTCTCTCTATTTTTTCTAACCTCTTTCCAACCTCTTTCTCTTGCAAATTCTTCTTCTATTTATAGGCAAGAGGTTTGTGCATATGAGCTGACTAAGTTTGCAAGACAGCATGTTATGGTTTGGTTGGGATGTAAGTATCAAACTATGCCAAGTACTTCATGGTCCCAAGATTAAGTACCAAATTTTCTGGTTTAGAGGGGTTGGTTTCCCTGTTTTATGGTGGAGTGAAATTATAAATAAACAAAGTATGGGCTCAAGACAAACTTTGTACAAAAAGTTTGCTTTTCAAGAATAGCAATGATGCCTTTATGCCATAAATGGAAAGATCCTCTGGACAATGGCTTAAACACTTGGGTAATAGCTCAAGCTCTTGTGTAAATATTAAATTATGTTGATATTTGCAAGTCACAAGACCTATAAAGTGAGATTATGCAGCACATCATGCCAATTGGATTATGTGTTCTTCAACAAAAAGGGTTTATAATTCAAGAATGGATGCTCAACTTCAGATCCTTGTATCTTCTAGCTCAAATATGATAAATGCATGCTCTTGGATGTTTTGGAAAGCTTGAAACACCCTCTAAAACTTTCATGTTGGCCCTTTTGACAAAATCATCTTGGAACTATGTGAAAAAATGCCAAGAAGTTGGGATAAAATCCTGCACAAAATCTGTTGAAAATTTCTCTAAGTGTTAAATGAAAATGTCACGACTTCATGAATTTATAACCTGAAATCCAAGCATATTTAGGACAAGTTGTGTAAAGAAATGTTGTAGATATCATGGAGATCTAAAACTTTCATGTTGGAAGCTTCTCTTGAATCATCTTGCATCAAGGTGAAAAGTTGGCATGAAGAAATGAGATTATCATGTATAAAAAACACTTAGAAAAATTTCTAAGTCTTGAAGGATTTGAACTTTCATATTGACTTTTGAATTTCTTGATTCCTTGATGATCAAGTTTCATATTTTTGAATGTCTTGATAAAATTTGATCCTTGGAATGTAATGTTGACCAAAAAGCCAAAGTTTGACTTTCTAGTATGCAATTGACCATTTTGCCCTTTTGCCAATTCCAAGCCTAAATTGATGTATCAGTGTTGCAAACTTGACGTCTTAGAATATCTTGTGAGAAAATGCTTGACAAATGAGAGGGTAAATTTTGGGGAACAACAGTTGCCCCTGTTCAATCTTCTTAAACCTGAAGAGTTAGATTGGCGAGTTTTGCCATTCGTGACTCGAAGGTGGAAGATGATTGGACACTAGAGTGCCCATAAATTTGCACTTGGCGACGCGATGATATGAGGAATAGGCTTAAAGATGCCATTTGGAGAGATGATAGAATCTTGTTGGAGATGGGCTTGTAGATGCCATCCAAGAATGCTTGTTGAATTGTAATTTATAAGTTGGAAGAATGAGTATCAGAATTGCATCCATGTCTAGAGTGTATCTGAGTTGTATCTGAATGAGTATCAGGATGGCCTCCGTATCTGGAGCGTATCTGAACTGTATCTAGAAGTTGAATCTGAATGAGTATCAGGATGGCATCCATATCTGGAGCGTATCTGAACTATATCTGAAAGCTGTCTTTGAATGAGTATCAAGATGGCATCCGTATCTGGAGCGTATCTGAAATGTATCTGAAAGCTGAATCTGAATGAGTATCAGGATGGCATCCGTATCTAGAGCGTATCTGAACTGTATCAAAAGTTTTAATCTGAATGAGTATCAGGATGGCATCGGTATTTGGAGTGTATCTGAACTGTATCTAGAAGCTGTCTTTGAATGAGTATCAGGATGGCATCCGTATTTGGTATGTATCTGAATTATATCTGAAAGCTGAATCTGAATGAGTATCAGGATGGCATCTGAATCTGGAGCGTATCTGAACTGTATCAAAAGGTTGAATCAGAATGAGTTGGTCGAGTAGATATTTGTCCTGTCTGGTTTCAGGTATTAATCTCTGACCTGAGAAAGAAAGATAGTTTTCCTGGCTTGCTACAGGTATTAATCTTTAATATCTTCATGTAGATAGTTTTCCTGGCTTGTTACAGGTATTAATCTACAATCATTCGTCCACAGATAGTTTTCCTGGCTTGCTACAGGTATTGATCTGGAACTTGAAAAGGATGGTCAACGAGATAGTTGTCCTGTCTGGTTTCAGGTATTAATCTCTGACCTGAGAAAGAAAGATAGTTTTCCTGGCTTGCTACAGGTATTAATCTTTAATCTCTTCATGTAGATAGTTTTCCTGTCTTGTTACAGGTATTAATCTACAAGCAGTCGTCCACAGATAGTTTTCCTGGCTTGCTACAGGTATTGATCTGGAACTTGAAAAGGTTGGTCGACGAGAAAGTTGTCTTGTCTGGTATCAGGTATTAATCTCTGACCTGAGAAAGAAATATAATTTTCCTGGCTTACTACAGGTATTAATCTTCAATCTCTTCATATAGATAGTTTTCCTAGCTTGTTACAGGTATTAATCTACAATCAGTCGTCCACATATAGTTTTCCTGGCTTACTATAGGTATTGATCTGGAACTTGAAAAGGTTGGTCGACGAGATAATTGTCCTGTCTGGTTTCAGGTATTAATCTCTGACCTGAGAAAGAAAGATAGTTTTCCTGGCTTGCTACAGGTATTAATCTTCAATTTCTTCATGTAGATAGTTTTCCTGGCTTGTTACAGGTATTAATCTACACTCAGTCGTCCACAGATAGTTTTCCTGGCTTGCTACAGGTATTGATCTGGAACTTGAAAAGGTTGGTCGACGAGATAGTTTTCCTGGCTGGTTTCAGGTATTAATCTCTGACCTGAGAAAGAAAGATAGTTTTCCTGGCTTGCTACAGGTATTAATATTCAATCTCTTCATGTAGATAGTTTTTCTGGCTTGTTACAGGTATTAATCTACAATCAGTCGTCCACAGATAGTTTCCCTAGCTTGCTACAGGTATTAATCTGGAACTTGAAAAGGTTGGTTGACGAGATAGTTGTCCTGGCTGGTTTCAAGTATTAATATCTGACCTGAGAAAGAAAGATAGTTTTCCTGGCTTGCTACAGGTATTAATCTTCAATCTCTTCATGTAGATAGTTTTCCTGGCTTGTTACAAGTATTAATCTACAATCAGTCGTCCACAAATAGTTTTTTTGGCTTGCTACAGGTGTTAATCTAGAACTTGAAAAGGTTGGTCGACGAGATAGTTGTCCTGGCTGGTTTCAAGTATTAATCTTTGACCTGAGAAAGAAAGATAGTTTTCCTGGCTTGCTACAGGTATTAATCTTTAATCTCTTCATGTAGATAGTTTTCCTGGCTTGTTACAGGTATTAATCTATAATCAGTCGTCCACATATAGCTTTCCTGGCTTGCTACAAGTATTAATCAGGAACTTTAAAAGGTTGTTGGTAGCCATCTGTTGATTGACCTTTTCCTGAAAAGGTAAAACATTAGCATGTATGCAATGTCATGATGATATCATGATGTTCTCAAAAATAAATAAGATTGTGTCGTATGCACTTTATCATGTATGTAAATAGGAGATATGAAATGTGAAATGTTTATGAATGTATTTTCGTCTTGGGAAAATAAATCCTTGACAAATGTCGGGGAGTTTGTTAAATCATGGACTGTTGTTGAAGAGTATGTGTGTCTTCAAACTTTGCTTAGAATGTTTCCATTGGGATCCCTATTTTGTTTAGGAGAACTCCACTGGGGAAAGTTGAAAACTCTGTGGAGAGTGTTGATTCCTGCTTGGGGAAAAGAATTCAGGAGTCTTAGTTGTCTGTTGCTCTTATAGGTGGTCGAAGTTGAACTGATATCTGGTCGGGTCCAGGTTTCACAGTAACTTGCTGGGGATTGTAGAGTAGTCTACTGGGGAAGAGGAGTTGTGGTCCTTTGATTTGTAGTAGTCGGAAAGGCTACCTCAAGCTGGGGAATCCTATCGTTTGTTGGGGAAAAAAACCCTATTTTCAGTCTACTTGAGAGGTGAAGACTTCATTGAAGGAAAGTCTTTGAGGATTCTTGAGGTCGACTTAGCTGGGAAGAGGTTATCAGAGATTGAAACTCTGGATGGGAGTCATCCTATGAGAAGGATTTTGGGGAGATTTGTCACTGCCCCTAGTAGCGAGTGTTTGTGGCTTTGCCAGGAAATGTTTGACTATACGTAACACTTTGTCGGGATTGGCGTTCAATGACCCAAGTAATGGAGATGGAGACCTGCCCCTGGTTATTCTGTACTTCTTGAGAGATTTCCTGGAATCTTGACTGGACTTCCCCAGGTGTGCTAGATAGTGACATGTCATGTCCCCCTGTTGATAGGAGGAGTGTTATCCTTCTTGAATTGATTTTGTTCACTGAGAGAGATTTCGTTCACTGGACATTCATTGTGTGAATTTCTCCGCTGTCAAACAATTAGCCATATGAAAATAGTGATGTTCAATTAATGCAAAGTTTATGTTTGTCTTGAAGTTTTGAAAAATGCGTTTTTCGCAAGTAAAGAAGTTTTGTAAGAAAAAATAAACTCAAGATTTTGAGTAAAGCCCTACAGGAGTCAAGATACCTTTTGTAACAGTGTGCTTTCGAACTAACCCATGCTTCAATTAGGACTTTTGAAGGGTTGTAACATGGCTTGGTTCACGGTTTAAGAAACAAAGGATAAAGGCTCAAAGTGTATTTGTACCCACCCGTTCTTCGTGATGTTCTTCAGTCCTAAGCTCAGCTAATTATGCGTTTGAACTCTAATTGAGTCTGGAATGACATTTTAGTGATGGTTCAGACAAGTTAAGTTTGTTAGAAGGCAGTCATTTTTGCAACATTTTTTTCATGTTGTTGAGGATTTGTAGTGACCTCTTTCTTTTGATTTGTTATCCCTAATTTTTGCCTGACTGTTCCTGTTTTGAGATTACAGTCAGTGGGATGCCCCAGTTTTCTTTAAGTCTCCTTCGTAGGTTTTAACTTAGTGGGATTTTCTTTTCTTGAGAGATAATGACTGCCTATGTGATAGGGAACCATCACCGTCTTTTGATTCCAGAGGAATGTTTCCTGACGTCATTCGTTGTATTACGAGATGAGAGTTTGCGGCTTAACGCGCGTTTGAATTAACTGAGAGACTACCCTGCCCCAAGTTTTGATTAAAGGTTTTAATTTGTATACATAAAACTTCTACTTCTTTGGCTCGAAGGGTTTGACTAGGGATTATCTTCCTTATAACTCCAGTGTTTAGGATTTGAAAGAACGCTTGTACATCGTCAGCAAGGTCTGTCCAAAAGCATACTGTGTGAGATTATGGCATTGTTTTTGTCATCCTCCCTCTAAAGGCTTGTAACTTTTAGCAAGAGTTGAATGTCAGAAAGTGAGTAAAAAGCATAGTTTAAATGTAATGAAAATGAGTGAATCAAATAAAGACAAACATATGCAATGCATTAATGAAACAAAGTTTGACATTAATAGATAATTGTTTAAACAAGCAAAAGAAATTACAACTGAAAATTCAAATAAACAAAAGCTTCTTTGTTCGAACTTGTCATTTTAGATGGTGAGCCTTTGAAGGATAACAGAAGAACTCAGTCTGACCATCTTGTGTGAACTCCAGCATTCCTTCGTCGATCAGGTTTTGAATCTTATACTTCAATGCCCAACAATCATTTGTATCATGCCCAGGGCTATCAGAATGATAAGCACACCTTGCCTCCGGATTGTAGTTAGGAGAGGAAGTCTTCGGGCTTGGATGAGGGTTTATCACGGTAATCAGATTCATCCTTAACATGTGTTATAATGCTTGTGACAATGGCAAGTTGATTTGGGTGAAGTGCCTTTGGCAGAAGAATTCAGTCTGGCCATCTTGTGTGAACTCCAGCATTCCTTCTTCAATCAGATCTTGAATTTTATTTCTTAATGTCCAACAGTTATTGGTGTCATGTCCAGGACTGTTGGAGTGGTATGCACATCTTGCATTTGGATTATACTTCGGAGAGGCTGTGTTGGGATTCTGCTGGGGGGTCTTTCAACGTAACCAGCTTGGCCTCCAACATGTGTTGCAGTGCTTGAGACAATGTCATGTTGATTCTGGTAAAGCGTCTTTCAGCTGTATTCCGCTTATGCCAATTACCCTGTTGTTGTTGGGCTCGTGACACGGAAGCAAATTGGAAAGGTGCACTCTCGGCTTCTTATCTCAAGGGAGGCTGAATGATGATTTGATCCCCAATCCTAAATGTTTACCCCATTTGGTTACATCCATCCCGACGAAGCTTGTTGATGAGGACCCTCAACTCTTCTTATCCTTGTGCCAGATTTTGGATAAGAGCCATCTGGCCCACCAGTTGCCCCATCATTTGGACCTTCATTATGGCTATCTCAGTTTGTAGCCGTTCCAACTGGTCATCTCTGTCGTCCCCAGGGTTTCCCATGATCATGCCCCTGGTGAGGAGCGCCTTGACCTCTTCTTGTCCCTTGGATAGGTTCAAGAACATCTCTTGAAGTTGAGCGTTTTGAGCCTGGATGTCCTTGATAGTCTGTTCTAGAGCCATCTCTACTGAAATAAACAGTAGGAAGATAAGGAGACTGTAATGGGAGAAACCTGTCATGATATGATGCATGATATGTGGATGCATGTTTTCAAGGATCTCGTGGGGTAAACACAAGAAAATGTTAGAAGTTGAACTTCGACCAACAACTTTGATTGGAGAACTTTGTATCGGTGGATGTCTTTCCACGAGAGTTAAGCTCACCATGTCAAGTGGGTCATAGCCCTTGACTCAAGTTTGTTATACTTGATCTTTGACGGTGTTTGGTCAGAGGAAAATAAATCCTCTTTCCCCTTGATAGATATCTGGTTCATTGTGAACCTGCATCAAAGACCCTCGAGATCCCTGAAATGGTTATTGAAAATGCTACGGTATGATGTTATGAAGTTATGCACAAGTATGCGAAGTAAACAAGTTTATACAAATAATCATGTACACACAAAGCAGACAAATCCTTAGGTTCAGCCTTGCATGGGGTTTTATAGGTAAGTACCCTCTTGAAGTTTAGTTGGCTCAACCTGTCCTAGCAATAGTAACCGGGTTCTAAGGAGCTCAATATCAATGGATTGTTACCTTGGTCATTGTTTCAGCTCAAGCCTCTTTAATGGCGACCGAAATATCCCAAGAAACCAACTCTCAATGAGTGTAGTATCGAGTATCTACCAACTTCGGACTGCACCAAAGCCGGTCATCTCACTACATCCTAAAAGGCCAAGTTGGTCAAGTAAAGGGTTCTAGAAGTTAATTAGTGCTTCATGACATCACTCAGCGGCCCCGTATTCTCTTTGATTGACTCAAAGGCTACCGGTACCTACAAATATGTCACACTAACATAGCTATTTCTTAGACCATGTCGGTATACCCCGCATAGTTTCCACAATGTATTTCTATTTACCTATAATGTTTCCCAAATCCGGGTAGAGGATTCAAACCCAAACAAAAGAACCATAATGTAAAGCATACAAGTCAAACAATGTAAGCAAATAAATATGATCTAAACCCTAAGGTAACCCCACTTTTATAAAATTCCCCAGCAGATTCGCCAGTTCTATGATACGGTGGGAGAACTGACTTGAGGTTTCGCGTTTGTGTTTACAAATGTTGCGGTTTAGCAAGAGTCGCCATTGACTTTTCTTTTATCCAAAAAAGAAAGGTGAAAAAGCACAGGAAATACCTTTAGAGATGTTTTTGAGCTCGGGGGGTAGATTATGAAAAGGGAAGGTATTATCACCCTTTTCATCCATGGTTTTCCATGGGCTCTTAGTTACTTTCTAGATCACTTGCTTTTGTTTGAATGTATGCTTGTGGTGGTGATTTTTGAAAGTATTTTGAAAATGGAACTTCGTAATGGTTCTCGTTTCTATGAGAACGCCTACAAAGTGTTTGTTTTGAAAATAGTTCAAAAGTGTGTTTGTGAGATGTGTTTTTGAGAGTATTTTGAAAATGGAACTTCGTAATGGTTCTTGTTTCTATAAGAACGCCTACAAAGTGTTTGTTTCGAAAATAGTTCAAAGGTGAGAGTATGGGTAAAAATGTTTTTGTTATGAGCAAGCAAGTAACTAAGAGCGAATCTACCTACTCGAAAGGTCTTAAATGTGCTTTTACTCCTCCTTTAGATGTGGCTATCTTACCATTGATTTGATAATAAGCCCCATCGTTGGATGTAAAGGGACGGGCGTTGGGACGTTTGTATAGTCATAGAAGGCAACATATGGGACGTTTTAGCAATGTCGTTTTTAGGGACTAGATTGTTTACCGAAGGCAACATCGAGGGACTACGATCTTTTATCGAGGGTCTTTGCTAAAACGCCCATGCTCGAGGGACATGACTATTTTCTGAAAGGGGCAACGAGATGGGATTACCCTAAGGGTGCATGTGTGAATAATGTGTTTGATTTGCATGCATTTAGTCTTTGATTAGGGTGGCCTACTTTGTTGTTTTTATCTTGCCATACACACTTATTTACTAGCAATATATGAAAAGAAAGTAAAAGGCGGAAAGTAAAATCTAAGTTATTACATCACTTTAGGGGGATAGGGGTACAATCTAGCAATGGGGTGAAGTAGGAACTAAAATATTACAACCATATCAAATGATAATGAAAAGATGTGAAAACAGTGTAAAATAAAGGGAAAATGCACTTTTGAACTGCTATGTGTCGACCCATGCTGCTATGCATCGACACATAGCTTCTCCTTCTCCTGTAAAACAAAATCAATTCAGTATGGGTCGACACGTAATAGGATGTGTCGACTCATGCATCTTCTTGTATCAACACGAAACGCGTATGTATCGACTCATGGGCTTTTCTAGCTTCTGTTTTGTGAAATCTGTTCAGTATGAGTCGACACATAATGGGATGTATCGACTCTTACACCTTTTTGCATCAACACGAAATGCGTATGTTTCGACTCATAGTCCTTTCCAGCTTCTGTTTTGTGACCTGAACTCAGTATGGGTCGATGCATGAGGGTCATGTGTCGATTCATACCCTGTATTTTCACTAAGATGGGTCGACACATGTGGATACGTGTCGATACATACTGCATTTTCCTGCCTTAAACACCATTCTTTGCATACATCAGTTAGTTTTTAACATATGAATGAATAACAGGAACAACAAATAAAGATTAACTTCAAAAATGGTGATTGCTACATCCTATAAACAGAAAAATTGATGTATGGAAAAGGCAAGGTAAAGATGACTTACCTTAAAACTGCACTTTAGGTTTTGAAACAAAATACCCTTCAAGATGTTGTATGAACCTTAAGGAAGCTCCACCAGGCTGCTAGACTTTCCTTTGGTTGAAGGTTACTAAACAACCTCTGTATGGTATGAAATGTTTGGAAGGTTTTTAGATGGAATATGCAAAGTGTGAGATGTTTAAAGGTTTAGACTTCAAGACTCAAGAGTGGAGGTTTTATGGACTGTTATGGCTTTTTGTGAATATGAGATTTTAAGGGTTTATCAATAAAACTTTTGGTTGTTCTCCTTGTTCTCTCTCTCAATTTTTTCTAACCTCTTTCTCTTGAAAATGCTTCTTCTATTTATAGGCAAGAGGTTTGTGCATATGAGCTGACTAAGTTTGCAAGACAGCATGTTATGGTTTGATTGGGATGTAAGTATCAAACTATGTCAAGTACTCCATGGTACCAAGATGAAGTACCAAAGTTGCTGGTTTAGAGGGGTTGGTTTCCCTGTTTTATGGTGGAGTGAAATCATAAATAAACAAAGTATGGTCTCAAGACAAACTTTGTACAAAAAGTTTGCTTTTCAAGAATAGCAATGATGCCTTTATGCCATAAATGGAAAGATCCTTTGGACAATGGCTTAAACACTTGGGTAATAGCTCAAGCTCTTGTGTAAACATTAAATTATGTTGAGATTTGCAAGTCACAAGACCTGTAAAGTGAGATTATGCAGCACATCATGCCAATTGGATTATGTGTTCTTCAACAAAAAGGTTTTGTAATTCAAGAATGGATGCTCAACTTCAGATCCTTGTATCTTCTAGCTCAAATATGATAAATCCATGCTCTTGGATGTTTTGGAAAGCTTGAAACACCCTCTAAAACTTTCATGTTGGCCCTTTTGACAAAATCATCTTGGAACTATGTGAAAAAATGCCAAGAAGTTGGGATAAAATCCTGCACAAAATCTGTTGAAAATTTCTCTAAGTGTTAAATGAAAATGTCATGACTTCATGAATTTATAACCTGAAATCCAAGCATATTTAGGAGAAGTTGTGTAAATAAATGTTGTAGATATCATGGAGATCTACAACTTTCATGTTGGAAGCTTCTCTTGAATCATCTTGCATCAAGGTGAAAAGTTGGCATGAAGAAATGAGATTATCATGTATAAAAAACACTTAGAAAAATTTCTAAGTCTTGAAGGATTTGAACTTTCATATTGACTTTTGACTTTCTTGATTCCTTTATGATAAAGTTTCATATTTTTAAACGTCTTGATGAAATTTGATCCTTGGAATGTAATGTTGACCAAAAAGTCAAAGTTTGACTTTCTAGTATGCAATTGACCATTTTGCCCTTTTGCCAATTCCAAGGCTAAATTGATGTATCAGTGCTGCAAACTTGAAGTCTTAGAATATCTTGTGAGCAAATGCTTGACAAATGAGAGGGTAAATTTTGGGGTACAGCAACTTGCACACAAGCACCCCTAGGGTTATTCCACTTGGTTGCCTTATACAAAATGGCCATATTACGCATGTAAAGTATCTTAGCAAAAACAAGAAAATACAAGATCATAGTCCCTCGATTACGCTATCTAAGTTGCCTTTCAAATGATCTTAGTCCCTCAAAAAGAATGCTAAGATACCTTGAAACATTCTTAATCATGGTTATATGATGACCCACGCCCGTCCCGTTTACATCCAAAGATAGGGTTACTTACCAAATCAATGGTAAGATAACAATGTCAAAAGGAAAAGGAAAATGAACAAGATAGACTTTTGAGTAGGTAGAATGCTCATAATTACTTTCTCAATTTCAAAACAAAACATCCTTGTTAGTTTCAAAACAAACACCTACGCTTTCAAAACATCTTACAAAACTTGAAAACATTTTCAAAAAGATCAAACATCTTTGCATACATTCTTATGAACGAGAATCATTACAAAGATTGCCTAAACAATGGCCTCTTTAACAAAATACTTTCAAAAACCACACAAAGAACAATTTCAAACAAAAAGCAAGTGATCTAGCAAGTAACTAAGAGCCCCTGGAAAACCATGGATAAAAAGGGTGCTAATACCTTCCCTTTTCATAATCTATCCCCCGAACTCAAGAAATAATCTCAAAGGTCTTTCCTGTGCTTTTTCATCTTTCCTTTTGGATAAAAGAAAAGTCAGTGGAGACTCTTTCTAACCGCAATATTTACGATAAAACACAAAACCTTCAAGTCAGTTCTCCCACTGTATCACAATTACAATTCGGAAACTAAAACAATTTCGTACATTGGTGAAGATGTTGTTGGCGATGGAGGAAATGATCAAGAAGATGAAGGTGGTGAAGTTGTACCTCCTCCACCTGCTCCTACTGGTCCAAGCAATCAAGGTGTGATCAATTTCATGAACCAATAGTTTTCTATGCTCAACACCAACATCAACAATCAATGGAACGCTATCAACGACTCCACAACGACCCGGATCAACGATTTTCGAACAAATGTGAATCAACAATTTTCTTACCTTTACTCTCATCTCTATATCCCTCTATATGATCCAAACAACCCATTTGTCCCTCCTCCATAATACACCGATCCTCCACTTCAACAATAATTTCCAAATCAAGGATCATTTTTCTACAACAACCCTGACATGAACCAACCATGAATTATGTCCTTCTGTGTTACTTTTTATTGTGTTTATTATTTTGTCCTAGTTTTCTATTATGACTTGTATGTATCTATGACTATGTTTTGTTATATTTAATGAATATTATGGTTAAGCTTTCAATATTATTATATGTATTTTGTCCGTTTTTATGCATCTTTCCCTTCTTTTTGATAATGTCAAAGGGGGAGAAGGATGTTATACTTTATGCTTGTGTATTTCCTTGTCTTAAACTTTTAAGGTACAAAGAATCCTTCAAGATGAGCAAATCCAAATGATTATAAAGCTTCTCATACAGATGGGGAGTTATACATCTTAGGGGGAGAAGTCTTTTTCCGGAAATAACAACGCATCAAGGAAGATTGTTTGTCGTCGTCAAAAAGGGGGAGAATGTAATATCAAGCCTCTCAATGAACTTTGTTTTGATGAAGACAAACCATAATGGCAAGAAGGAAAAGATGTTGATCAAGCTAAAGCATCATTGGATAAAAGTCTTTGGTTCAAGCTCTTGGCAAATTTCATAAGGTATAATAACAATTCTTACTATGAACTTAAGTCTTAGATGCTCAATGATCAAAAGAAGTTTTTAAACTTGTCCAAACTATTTTTCAATTTTCTTTAAAAAAAATAAATTTTTATTACTGAGAAATTAATTTACATGTTGGAGCAAGCGATTGCTTGCCTCACATTTTCAGGTTTTTTGCTTCTGTTTGCTCGTACAATCGATTTTCATATATGTGTAATCAATTGCTCTCTATTTGAAAAAGCTTATGTTTTTAAGTGCAATCGATTTACACAAAGGTGCAATCGATTGCTCACTGAAAATATTTGAAATTTCTGGCTGTTAGAACTTGTGCAAATTGATTTGCATCAAGCGTGCAATCGATTGCTTGCTATACATTTTTGAAAATCAGTATATTTTCATATACCTCTTCACGCACACCTTTTGAATAATGGATTATACTGAATCTTGGCAATTGTTCACGATCATTGTACAGAAAATCATGTTGTTTTAAAGGGGTATTATGAAGATATAAATAGCCAAAGATTCAAATGATTTTACAACCTCTTCCAATCAATCTTTTTCTGAAATTTTCAAATACTCAACTCAAGCTTTCTTCATTTTTATTCAAAAAGTTTTCTGCACATTTTCACATCTTGTATAATAGAAAACTTCGAGAAATCTAAGTCCCGAGTCATTGTATATCATTGTTATTGGAAGGGAAGATCAAGTTATTGATAAAATCACTTACAGTGATTATTACTCTACAAACTTACTCACTCAAATATTGTTGTACACTTTCTTATTTTTAAGGATTGTTGAAAATAAGATTAGTGGTTTTTGTACTCTTTTTTTTTCAAGATTGTTGGAAACAAGTAGGTCACCTTGAGAGGATTATTCTCATTGTTGACATAGTGAAAATCCAAGAGGATTGTTCTTGGTCGAAGAGGATTGTTCTTGGTGTTTGGTAGTTCTTGTATAAGTTGCCAACTATAAGGAAATCTCTTTCATGTTGAAAGGGGACTGGAGTACTCTCAGACTGTAAGGGGAACCAGGTTAACTCTCTTGTGTCTCTTTATTTTTCTGCACTTTACTACTTTCATAAACACCATAAACCAGAAAAATAATATCCATCGTCACTAAAACCAGAAAAATTTTAAAGTACCTAATTCATCCCCCCTCTTAGGCGCACTTCGTACTGACATACATTACATTAAACCGCCATAAATCACTCACCCTACAATAACCGTGCAATTTAATAGGACACCCACATTTCCTCGATCATGTGTCATCATGTTTTATCTTGCAAACTTTTGGAACATATTTTCCACTTCTCTCGCATGTCATTACAACCAATGGTTGTCGATTACTAGTCCCATTGTCGGACCTCTCAATCACAATGCCACAACCAAGTTTGCTAGCTTCCATTTGAAACCAATCAAGCTTGTGTTGACTAGTGGTAAAAGTTTTATCATTTGGAATTTATTTTTTTGTATGATCTATTACAACATCGATCGATTTATCAATGTCATTCACCTCAGTCGACTTATCGTCTTTATTGACCTTGTCTGAAACCTTTACGATAGCTTTGACAATATTGTCAGGGTGCACCATAACTAAAGAGTTCAAAAAAACATGAATGTTGTTAAACATAATTTTGTTTCTGTAACAGACTTAATTTCGCAAGTGCACTTATGAATTTTGGCAGGTGAACCTTGCAAGTGCACTTGCAAAGTGACGTTGTTTCCTTCTTCAACAAAACAGCTTCAATGCACATAATATATGATGAATAGATGAAATTTTACCTCAAATTGCAGCTTTCAATGCTCACTTTGCTAATCTAAAACACTTGAAACTTGATTTGGAGACGAAAATTTCATTGAGAATGATTGAAGTTTGGTTTTTTTTTTTGTTAAAGGAAAATAAAATGAATGAAATAGTGTGTATAAGGTGACCATGCAGTATTCTAATATGGAAAGGGAAGTTTCACAAGTGCACTTGCGGATTCACCTTAAAGGATGATTCGCAAGTGCACTTGCGAAACCCCCTAAATTTTTTTAAAATCCAACATTTAAATATTAAAATGTGCAAAAATAGGGTGCCTTTGCAAGTGAACTTGTGAAACATGCTGATATGTGAATTCACAAGTGCACTTGCGAATGATATTTTTGGATTTTCAGTGGTGATTTTTACCACTACTAGGTGGGAAAAGAAATTCCCTATAAATAATAGGGTCAATCAATAATAGACCCAACAAAATAAAAGTAACCTAATAAATAATATTTTCATCATCTTTTTTATGTTAGTTACACTGATAAATGACTATTTGATATTGTTGATGTTATTTAAAATTTAAATAGATTATGTTCTATTCAAAATGACTGTTATTTTAACAAATAAAATTTGTTTCAAAATGACTATGATTTTCACTTTTCAATGTAGTCATGATTACTATTTTTTCAATTGTACCATTTACTTTTTACTCCATAAACTACTTCCAATACATTAATAGGATTAATTTTATAAAAGTGTAATGTCTTATGATAATATTATTGCATTCATTAACTTATGTGCAAAAACCTTAAACGATAGACATTTTTAAACGGAGGGAATATATGTTTTATTAGGGGTCCATTTTTATTAATTGTCTCGGACCTCTAAAAAGTCGGGACCGACCATGGTCTTCTAAGAAATATATAAGAATATTTTTAAAAAATAGAAAAATGAGGCATAATTCCAACAAACAACAAACACAAATTTCTTTAAAAAACAAAAATAGCAAAGTAGAAACATGAAAATGCAAATATTAAACTGGTACGCACTAAACATGGAAGACTAAAGAGCTGAAATTGGTAGTGTTGTTGTGATCAGCTTAATTTGAAATTTTAGGTTTGGTTAATTTTTTTTATTGAAAGTTGAGATTTTTTTATATTTTGGTTTGTGGGTTTTATTTTGAAGACGAAGATTGAAGTGGGTTTGGAGGAAATTAGTTACAAATTGAAGATGAAAAAGTTATGGTTGTTAGAATATTAGATGTAAAAGCATTTGATTGTTTGGTTACTAATTCAGTTTCTAATGAGAATTTTTTATGGAAGTTGGAAGTGGTGAGAATCTTCAAACCAAGTTTTCTGATCTAGTTGAAAGCTTTTGAAAGCAATTGGAAGTGGTGATAATTTTTCTGAGTTTATCTTCAATTTTTTCTGGAATTTGATGAATGTGTTGAAGATGAAGATGGGATGAGGATGAGGATGAAGAAGAAGAGGGAAGATGAAGAAATATAAAAAAATATTAGGTGTTGGTAATTTATTGTTAGATTTTATAGACTTTGAATTTTTAGCCGTTTGATATTTTGTAAGTGAATTTCTCTTTACATCTAGTAGTGGTGGTTTTCACCACTGAAAACCTAAAAATATCCTTCGCAAGTGCACTTGCGAATTTACCTCTCAGCAAGTTTCGCAAGTGCACTTGCGAAGAAACCTTTTGTCAAATATGGTGACTTGGAATATGCATATTCGAAATTCTAATGTTGGTGGTCCATTCGGAGATGCATTTATGAATTTTTGGGGTATTTTAGAAATATCGCCAAAGGACCTGAAGAAATGCACTAAGTGTCGAAAGAAATTCTCTAATGTTTAAACTTGTCTGCAAGGTTTTTCAAAAAAAGTATAACAAACACTATTAATATATAAAGAAATGAAGCCAAGGGAATATTACTAATTTACTACTACATTAAAAAAAGAAGACTCTAGGTCTTCTACAGGCCCGACCTTGAGGCAGGGCAAAGTGGGCCACTGCCCAGGGCCTCCAAAATATAGGGGCCTAAAAAAATTATTGGTATTTATATATCACAGTACAAACATTATAAATAAGAGAATTTCTTTCCACACCTAGTACCCTTCTCCAAGACTTGTGGCGAAAAACTCAAAATACCCTTAGAATTCGCAAGTGCACTTGCGAACACATCTTAAACGCAAATTCTTTGATTTACTTCGCATGTGCACTTGAAAATTCACCTTGTAGGGGATTTCATAAGTGTATATGCAAATTTATGTCTGGGCAGAATCAATCAACATTCAACATAATTCATAACATTCATTTCTGCATAATTCAAAGAAATTTCATAAATAGTTATGCAGAAAATTGAAGTTACATATTGTTATAAACGGGAAGTTGAGGACGGCACAAAATCTTGATAACATCTTCTTCCGATCTACGAAGTGTCGCATCCTTCTCAATCGGACCCTTTGTAGAGTATTGTTGAAAAGTATCCCATATAACCTCTAAATCATCGTCGTTCTTCAACTGAAACAGGATGAACTTTACATATCCTTCAGTGTTAAGTGTAGGTGAATGATACTCAAGCTTGACCACCTTTCGATTCTCTGGATAATGTAAGAGAGAATGAAGTATCGTAATGAGTTCGGGGTACGTAGTGTCCTGCGAGAACCTGAATTGAAGCGGCGCATGCGCACCAGTGAAGTAGACAAAAGCAAGGTATGGATATGTTTGTGTCATTTCTGGTTTTGGTTTGTGATGGAGAATGAAATGGTTTAGAGACTAAATATATAGGCAACTTGGAGTAATATGGACCAAATAAATCTTATCATGACTTAATTTGTAAGTGCACTTGCGAATTCCCCTTATTTTTACATAAATTAGAGGAATTCGCATGTGCATTTCCGAATCCACCATGTTTTTTTATAAAAAAAATGAAGTGAATTCGCAAGTGCACTTGCGAATTAAGCCATGTGTTGTTTTTTTAAATTCATGGCTAATTCGCAAGTGTACTTGCGAATTTAGCAAAAACAGAACCATTATTTGCACAAAAGAGGCATGGAAAAATGAAAGAATTGTTGTTTGTACCAAAGGGACATGGAAAACACAAACAATTGCAAAACTATATATATATATATATATATATATATATATATATATATATATATATATATATATATATATATATATATATATATATATATATATATATATATATATATATATATATATATATATATGTATTGCTCCCTATAGATTTTACAATATGTTCGACAATACATTCAAAAAATGATCTGATTACATTCTAAAATACATCTAAAGAATTGTCACCACTTAAATCTAAAACCGAAACTTTCTTCGACTTCTCTCTATTTGATTCTCTCTCAAGCTCCATAAAATTGGTTAACTCCATAATTCTATCCAAAAAATGATCTGGCCAAGTTTCTGTCTCTTTTGCATGATGTGTCGTTCATTCCACGGATGTGGCCGGAATAGGACAACTCGATTTCAAATAAACCTGGATAAAATGACGTGATCGAAGGTATATAATACACATGATGCGTCCGAGTGGATCTTTATGCGGGGTAGCCCGAAGAGGAAAACATGTTTCCGAATAACCATATCTCGTCAAGTAGATACACACCTTCTCATATGCACTTTCTATAAGATGGTCCATTTCGGGGAAGCTCATCCACTTTTCAACTGGTGCGTGAACAGTAACACTAGGAGCAGGAGCATGATGAACTTTAATAAATGCATCAATCGTCACATATATACGGGTATAAAGTTTCCTATGCACCATCAACTCAGAAATAAGTGTTTGACGCACAAGAGTGTGTTTCTCCTCTCCTTGACCAAGAAGCCCGGTCACGGCCCAAAACATGCAATTACCATCACTCCCACATCCATGATATTTTAAATGTGTTTGTGCATAAAAAGAGGTATCTCATCAATGTATATTATCGGTTGTGGTGGTGGTGGTTGTGGTTGTTTTATAATAGGCGGTGTACGGGGTGGTTTAGAAATCTGAGCTCCCTATTTAACACTTGTTTTGGATTTTGAGGTTGGAGAATCTGGGAATATTTAATCAACAAATTTATGGTAAGAAGGACTCCACTTTGTTGTGCTGTCAGTTTTTGAAGTTTTCACCTTTTTACGCGCACCTTTAGTTTTCACCGGTTGCAACAGGGGTTTCAAATCAGTTGTTTCTGGAAAGGCGAGTTTTCTCAATTGTTCTTTAATGTGCAACTTTATAGCATCACCCGCTTTAGAAAATAAATCCATTATGATTTCCAACTCGGTTGTGATGGTTATGTTGAATTTACCTTCCTTTGTCAGCTCGTAGTCATCGAACCAAAGCCTTTTTCAATGGGTGCAAACCTCATCCATATGTATGGGGGGAATTGAGCTTATTTTTTTAAAAATAATACAAACATGTAGTAGACCGTAAGTCGTCCTTAATGTACATCCACATTTAAAACTATTTGTCCCCGTCGTTTCTGCTCGTTTCGCTTCATAAAAAATGAAATTCAATCCTGCCCGAGAAATGTTGTGAACCAATTGCAAATACAAAGTGTTGTCTTTGAATCGGTGTTCCAATATAGTTTTTCTCCTACCAAATGTTGTTTGAATCTCATTATGTTGGTTTTGGAGCATTTGGTTCACAATATCCCATTCTCTACAAAGATCTCCCTTACTATCAGCCAACCACTTCTTCAACGCCGCATGTGCAGATTCCACTCTATTAGTTGTTGTGATCCCCAAATGTCTAATACAATCTGTCCAAGCACCTACAACTTTCTCTTTCACCTGACCAAGGATAGTCGACTCAACGTATTTCAAGAAATTGGGATATTCGACACACAAGTTCCTAAAGTGTACCACATTATCAGTATACAACTCTTCTGTAGCATAATTAAGAATATCAGTCCATGCACTCATTATCTTCTTAACTACAACACCGGATTTGACCATGTTTCCTTAATCATCCTTTTTCTCTTTGATGCCAAACGCGGGTTTTAGCTGTGCTCTCACATTTTTTGTTATATGATACCGACAAAGAATTGCAGTTGACGAAGAAAATACAGTGCCAACCGCATTCATAAGGGCGTTATCTCGATCGGTTACAATTACCGAAGGCATATTTTTTGGATCTTTCAACATCGTTTGGCAAATACCCGACGCCCAAGTGACGTTGTCTTCTTTCTCACTTTCTAAAAAACCAAATACAATCGAAAATATCTTATCCATAGAGGTGACACCAACAATTTCTAGAAATGGGAGCCTATACCTATTGGTCTTGTATGTCGAATCAATCATAAGAACGGTTAGAAATGTGTTGAATAAATTGGTACTTTCCAGATGCGTCCATAAAATATCACGAATACTTACATTTTCCTCACAAACACTGTGCCTGGAAACGCAGTGGTTATCGTCTAAACATTTCAATAAATGTTGCATCTCGAACCTATGACCTCTTTGTGCAATGTGTTGTTTATAACAATAATTGTAAACCGACTTGATATTTGAAACATATTCCACTCTATTATGTTTCAAATCGGCAAGAATGTTTCTCGGTGCAACTTTGTTCAACGACAATTCATAAATAAATTCCTTCTCTACCGGCTTAAGCCGACATACAATTGGATTCCTGTGTAACTTGGTGTCTAACGCATGATTATGCATACCATACATGACATTAAACCACCATAAATCACCCACATTTCCTCGATCCCGTGTCATCATGTTTTATCTTGCAAACTTTTGGAACATATTTTCCACTTCTCTCGCATGTCATTACAACAAATGGTTGCAGATTACTGGTGCCATTGTCAGACCTCTCAACCACAACGCCAAAACCAAGTTTGCTAGCTTCCATTCGAAACCAATCAAGCTTGTGTTGACGAGTCGTGAAAGTTTTATCATTTGGAATTTTTTTGTATGATCTATCACAACATCGATCAATTTATTAAAGTCCTTCACCTCAGTCGACTTATCGTCTTCATTGACCTTGTCCGAAAACCTTATAATAGCTTTGACAATGTTGTAGGGGTACACCATAACTAAAGAGTTAAAAAAATATGAATGTTATTAAACATAATTTTGTTTCTGTAACAGACTTAATTTCGCAAGTGCACTTGCGAATTTTGGCAGGTGAACTTTGCAAGTGCATTTGCAAAGTGACGTTGTTTTCTTCTACAATAATAAAGCTTCAATGCTCATAATGTATGATGAATGGATGAAAGATTACCTCAAATAGAAGCTTTCAATGCTCACTTTTCTAATCTCAAACACTTAAAACTTGATTAGGAGATAAAAATTTCATTGAGAATCATTTAAGTTTGGGTTTTTTTTGTTAGAGGAAAAGAAAATGAATGAAATAGTGTGAATAAGGTGACCATGCAACATTCTAAAATGGAAAGGGAAGTTTCGCAAGTGCACTTGCGAATTCATCTTTCAGGATGTTTCGCAAGTGCACTTGCGAAACCCCCTAAATTTTTTTAAAATCCAAAGTTTAAATATTAAAATGTGCAAAAATAGGGTGTCTTTGCAAGTGCACTTGCGAAACATGCTGATATGTGAATTCGCAAGTGCACTTGCGAATGATATTTTTTTATTTTCAGTGGTGATTTTCACCACTACTAGGTGGGAAAAGAAATTCCCTATAAATAAAAGGCTCAATCAATAATAGACCCAACAAAATAAAAGTAACCTAATAAATAATATTTCCATCCTCTTTTTTATGTTAGTTACACTGATAAATGACTATTTGATGTTGTTGATGATAATTAAAATTTAAATAGATGATGTTCTTTTTATAAAAAATACTCCATCCGTTTCAAAATGAATGTTGTTTTAACAAATAAAATTTGTTTCAAAATGACTATCATTTTCACTTTTCAATGTAGTCATGATTACTATTTTTTTAATTGTACCATTTACTTTTTACTCCCTATACTATTTCCTATACATTAATAAGATTAATTTTATAAAAGTGTAATATCTTATGATAATATTATTGCATTCCTTAATTTATGTGCAAAAACCTTAAACGATAGTCATTTTGAAACAGAGGGAATATATGTTTTATTAGGGGTCCATTTTTATTAATTGTCTCGGACCTCTACAAAATCGGGACCGACCTTGGTCTTCTAAGAAATATATAAGAATGTTTAAAAAAATAGAAAAATGAGGAATAATTCCAACAAACAACAAACACAAATTTCTTTAAAAAACAAAAATAGCAAAGTAGAAACATGAAAATGCAAATATTATACTTTTACACACTAAACATGGAAGACTAAAGAGCTGAAATTGGTAGTGTTGTTGTGTTCTGCTTAATTTGAAATTTTAGGTTTGGTTAATTTTTTTATTGAAAGTTGATTTTTTTATATATTTTGGTTTGTGGGTTTTGTTTTGAAGACGAAGATTGAAGTGGGTTTGGAGGAAATTAGTTACAAATTGAAGATGAAAAAGCTATGGTTGTTAGAATATTAGATGTAAAAGCATTTGATTGTTTGGTTACTAATTCAGTTTCTAATGAGAATTTTTTATGGAAGTTGGAAGTGGTGAGAATCTTCAAACCAAGTTTTCTGATCTAGTTGAAAGCTTTTGAAAGCAATTGGAAGTGGTGATAATTTTTCTGAGTTTATCTTCAATTTTTTTTTAGGGATTTGATGAATGTGTTGAAGATGGGATGAGGATGAGGATGAAGAAGAAGAGGGAAGATGAAGAAATATCAAAAAATATTAGGTGTTAGTAGTTTATTGTTAGATTTTATAGACTTTTAATTTTCAGTCGTTTGATATTTTGTAAGTGAATTTCTCTTTACATCTAGTAGTGGTGGTTTTCACCACTGAAAACCTAAAAAATCCTTCGCAAGTGCACTTGCAAATTTACCTCTCAGCAGGTTTCGTAAGTGCACTTGCAAAGAAACCTTTTGTCAAATATGGTGACTTGGCATATGCATATTCGAAATTCTAATGTTGGTGCACCGTTTGGAGATGCATTTATGAATTCTGGGGGTATTTTAGAAATTTCTCCAGAGGTCCTGAAGAAATGCACTAAGTGTCAAAAGAAATTCTCTAATGTTTAAACTTGTCTGCAAGGTTGTTCAAAAAAATTATAACAAACACTATTAATATATAAAGAATGAATCCAATGGAATATTACTAATTTACTACTACATTAAAAAAAGAAGACTCTAGGTCTTCTACAGGCTCGGCCTTGAGGCAGGGCAAAATGGGCCACTGCCCAGGGCCTCCAAAATATAGGGGCCTAAAAAAATTATTGGTATTTATATAACAAAGTTCAAACAATATAAATAAGAGAATTTCTTTTCACACCTAGTACCCTTCTCCAAGACCTGTGGCAAAAAACCCAAAATACCCCTAGAATTCGCAAGTGCACTTGCGAACGCACCTTAAACGTGAATTCTTTGATTTACTTCGCATGTGCACTTGAGAAGTCACCTGTTACGGGATTTCGTAAGTGCATATGCGAATTTAAGTCTGGGCATAATCAATTAACATTCAACATAAATCATAACATTCATTTCTACATAATTCAAAGAAATTAAATAAATAATTATGCAGAAAATTGAAGTTACATATTGTTATAAACGGGAAGTTGAGGATGGCACAACATCTTGATAACATTTCCTACCGATCTACAAAGTGTCACATCCATCTCAATTGGACCCTTTGTAGAGTATTGTTGAAAGGTATCCCACATAACCTCTAAATTGTCGCTGTTCTTCAACTGAAACAGGATGAACTTTACATATCCTTCAATGTTAAGTGTAGGTGAATGATACTCAAGCTTGACCACCTTTCGATTATCTGGATACTATAAGAGAGAATGCAGTATCGTAATGAGTTTAGGGTACGACGTGTCCTGCGAGAACCTGAATTGAAGCGGCGCATGTGCACTAGTGAAGTAGACAAAAGCAAGGTGTGGATATGTTTGTGTCATTTCTGGTTTTGGTTTTTGATGGAGAATAAAATGGTTTGAAGACTAAATATATAGGCAACTTGGAGTATATGCACCAAATAAATCTTATCAGGACTTAATTCGTAAGTGCACTTGTGAATTCCCCTTATTTTAACATAAATTAGAAGAATTCGCATGTGCATTTCCAAATCCACCATGTTTTTTATCAAAAAATGAGGTGAATTCGCAAGTGCACTTGTGAATTAAGCCCTGTGTTGTTTTTTTAAATTCATGGTTAATTCGCAAGTGTACTTGCGAATTTAACAAAAACAGAACCATTATTTGCACAAAAGAGGCATGGAAAAATGAAAGAATTGTTGTTTGTACCAAAGGGACATGGAAAACACAAACAATTGCAAAACTATATATATATATATATATATATATATATATATATATATATATATATATATATATATATATATATATGTATTGCTCCCTATAGATTTTACAATATGTTCGACAATACATTCAAAAAATGATCCGATTACATTCTAAAATACATCTGAAGAATTGTCACCGCTTAAATATAAAACCGGAACTTTCTTCGACATCTCTCTATTTGATTCTCTCTCAAGCTCCATCAAATTAGTTAATTACATAATTCTATCCAAAAAATGATCCGGCCAAGTTTCTGCCTCTTTTGCATGATGTGTCGTCCCTTCCACGAATGTGGCCGGAATAGGACAACTCGGTTTCAAATAAACCTGAACAAAATAATGTGATCGAAGGTATCTAATACACATGATGCGTCTGGGTGGATCTTTATGCGGGGTAGCACGAAGAGGAAAAAATGTTTCCGAATAACCATATCTCGTCAAGTCGATACACACCATCTCATATGCACTTGCTATAAGATGGCCCATTTCGGGGAAGCTCATCCACTTTTCAACTGGTGTGTGAACAGTAACACTAGGAACAGGAGCATGATGAACTTTAATAAATGCGTCAGTCGTCACATATAGACGGGTACAAAGTTCCCTATGCACCATCAACTCAGAAATAAGTGTTTGGCGCACAAGAGTGTGTTTCTCCTCTCCTTGACCAAGAAGCCCGATCACGGCCCAAAACATGCAATTACCATCACTCCCACATCCACAATATTTTCAATGTTATTATGCATAAAAAGCGGTATCTCATCATTGTATATTATTGGTGGTGGTGGTGGTGGTGGTGGTTGTGGTTGTTTTATAATAGGCGGTGTACGGGGTGGTTTAGAAATCCGAGCTCCCTATTTAACACTTGTTTTGGATTTTGGGGTTGGAGAATCCGGGAATATTTAATCAACTACTTTATGGTAAGAAGGACTCCACTTTGTTGTGCTGTCAGTTTTTGAAGTTTTCACCTTTTTACACGCACCTTTAGTTTTCACCGGTTGCAACAAGGGTTTCAAATCAGTTGTTTCTGGAAAGGCGAGTTTTCTCAATTATTCTTTAATGTGCAACTTTATAGCATCATCCTCTTTAGGAAATCTATCCATTATGATTTCCAACTCGGTTGTGATGTTTATGTTGGATTTACCTTCTTTTTCCAGCTCGTAGTCATCGAACCGAAGCCTTTTTCAATGGGTGCAAACCTCATCCATACGTATGGGGGGAATTGAGCTTATTTTTAAAAAAACAATACAAGCACATGGTAGACCTTAAGTCGTCCTTATTGTACATCCACATTTCAAACTATCTGGACCCGTTGTTTCTGCTCGTTTTGCTTCATAAAAAATGAAACTCAATCCCGCCCGGGAAATGTTGTGAACCAATTGCGAATACCAAGTGTTGTCTTTGAATCAGTGTTCCAATATAGTTTTTCTCCTACCAAATGTTTTTTTAATCTAATTATTTTGGTTTTAAATCATTTGGTTCACAACATCCCATTCTCTACAAAGATCTCCCTTACTATCACCCAACCACTTCTTCAACGTTGCATGTGCAGATTCCAGTCTATTAGTTGTTGTGTTCCCCAAATGTAAAACACAATCCGTTCAAGAACCTACAACTTTCTCTTTCACCTGATCAAGGATATTGGACTCAACGTATTTCAAGAAATTGGGATATTCGACACACAAGTTCCTAAAGTGTACCACATTATCAGTATACAACTCTTCTGTAGCATAATTAAGAATATAAGTCCATGCACTCATTATCTTCTCAACTACCACACCAGATTTGACCATGTTTCCGTAATCATCCTTTTTCTCTTTGGTGCCAACCGCGGGTTTTAACCGTGCTCTCACATTTTTTGTTATATGATACCGACAAAGAATTGTAGTTTACGAAGGAAATACAGTGCCAACCGCATTCATAAGGGCGTTATCTCAGTCGGTAACAATTACCGAAGGCATATTTTTTGGATCTTTCAACAATATCTTGCAAATACCCGACGCCCAAGTGATGTTGTCTTCTTTCTCACTTTCTAAAAAACCAAATCCAATCGAAAATATCTTATCCATAGAGGTGACACCAACAATTTCTAGAAGTAGGAGCCTATACCTATTGGTCTTGTACGTTGAATCAATCATAAGAATAGTTGGAAATGTGTTGAACAAATTGGTACTTTCCGGATGCATCCATAAAATATCACGAATACTTACGTTGTCCTCACAAATATTGTGCCTGGAAACCTAGTGGTTATCGTCCAAACATTTCAATAAATGTTGCATTTTAGACCTTGGACCACTTTGTGCAATGCGTTGTTTATAACAATAAATTTTAAACCGACTTGATATTTGAAACATATTCCACTCTATTCTATTTCAAATCGGCAAGTATGTTTCTCGGTGCAACTTTGTTCAACGATAATTCATAAATAAATTCCTTCTCTACCGACTTAAGCCGACATATAATTGGATGCCCGTGTAACTTGGTGTCTAACGCATGATTATGCATACCATACATGACATTAAACCGCCATAAATCACCCACCCTACAATAACCGGGCAATTTAATTAGACACCCACATTTCCTCGATCCCGTGTCATCATGTTTTATCTTGCAAACTTTTAGAACATATTTTCCACTTCTCTCGCATGTCATTACAACAAATGGTTTCCGATTACTGGTCCCATTGTCGGACCTCTCAATTACAACTCCAAAACCATGTTTGCTAGATTCCATTCAAAACCAATCAAGCTTGTGTTTACGTGTGGTGAAAGTTTTATCATTTGGAATTTTTTGTATGATCTATCACAACATCGATCAATTTATCAACGTCCTTCACCTCAGGCGACTTATCGTCTTCATTGACCTTGTCTAAAACTCTTACAATAGCTTTGACAATGTTTTCGGGGTGCACCATAACTAAAGAGTTCAAAAAAACATGAATGTTGTTAAACATAATTTTGTTTCTGTAACAGACTTAATTTCGCAAGTGCACTTGCGAATTTTGGCAGGTGAACTTGACAAGTGCATTTGCAAAGTGACGCTGTTTTCTTCTTCAACAAAAAATCTTCAATGCTCATAATATATGATGAATGGATGAAAGTTTACCTCAAACACTTTGCTAATCTCAAACACTTAAAACTTGATTTGGAGACGAAAATTTCATGGAGAATGATTTAAGTTTGGGTTTTTTTTTGTTAGAGGAAAAGAAAATGAATGAAATAGTGTGAATAAGGTGACCATGCAGCATTCTAATATGGAAAGGGAAGTTTCACAAGTGCACTTGCGAATTTACCTTTCAGGATGTTTCGCAAGTGCACTTGCGAAACCCCCAATTTTTTTTTAAAATCCAATGTTTAAATATTAAAATATGCAAAAATAGGGTGTCTTTGCAAGTGCACTTGTGAAACATGCTGATATGTGAATTCTCAAGTGCACTTGCGAATGATATTTTTGGATTTTCAGTGGTGATTTTCACCACTACTAGGTGGGAAAAGAAATTCTCTATAAATAATAGGCTCAATCAATAATAGACCCAACAAAATAAAAGTTCCCTAATAAATAATATTTTCATCCTGTATTTTATGTTAGTTACACTGATAAATGACTATTTGATATTGTTGATTCTATTTAAAATTTAAATAGATGATGTTGTTTATTAAAAAAATACTCCATCCATTTCAAAATGATTGTCGTTTTAACAAATAAGTTTTATTTCAAAATGACTATCATTTTCACTTTTCAATGTAGTCATGATTACTATTTTTTCAATTGTACCATTTACTTTTTACTCCCTACACTACTTCCAATACATTAATAGGATTAATTTTATAAAAGTATAATGTCTTATGATAATATTATTGCATTCCTTAATTTGTGTGCAAAACCCTTAAATGATAGTCATTTTGAAACAGAGGGAATATATGTTTTATTAGGGGTCCATTTTTATTAATTGTCCCGGACCTCTAAAAAGTCGAGACCGACCTTGGTCTTCTAAGAAATATATAAGAATTTTTAAAAAAATAGAAAAATGAGGCATAGTTCCAACAAACAACAAACACAAATTTCTTTAAAAAACAAAAATAGCAAAGCAGAAACATGAAAATGAAAATATTATACTGATACGCGCTAAACATGGAAGACTAAAGAGCTGAAATTGGTAGTGTTGTTCTGATCTTCTTAATTTAAAATTTTAGGTTTGGTTAATTTTTTTATTGAAAGTTGAGATTTTTTTTTTAGATTTTGGTTTGTGGGTTTTGTTTTGAAGATGAAGATTGAAGTGGGTTTGGAGGAAATTAGTTACAAATTGAAGATGAAAAAGCTATGGTTGTTAGAATATTAGATGTAAAAGCATTTTATTGTTTGGTTACTAATTTTGTTTCTAATGAGAATTTTTTATGGAAGTTGGAAGTGGTGAGAATCTTCAAACCAAGTTTTATGATCTAGTTGAAAGCTTTTGAATGCAATTGGAAGTGGTGATAATTTTTCTAAGTTTATCTTCAATTTTTTTCTGGGATTTGATGAATGTATTGAAGATGAGGATGGGATGAGGATAAAGATGAAGAAGAAGAGGGAATATGAAGAAATATAAAAAAATATTAGGTATTGGTAGTTTATTGTAAGAATTTATAGACTTTGAATTTTCAGTCGTTTGATATTTTTAAGAGAATTTCTCTTTACATCTAGTAGTGGTGGTTTTCACCACTGAAAACCTAAAAAATATCCTTCGCAAGTGCACTTGTGAATTTATCTCTCAGCAGGTTTCACAAGTGCACTTGCAAAAAAACCTGTTTTTTACACATTCAAAGAAAGTTTCCCAAGTGCACTTGAGAAGTCACCTGCGAGG
>OX451741.1:562369643-562620181 GCA_948472305.1 Vicia faba
CGACCTTGCTCCTACACGTACCCAACTCCAGGGTATGTCACTAGGATCAGGCGAAGGCTTTAAAGAGTATGCGCAGAAGTGGAGGGATCTGGCTGGCAGGGTGCAGCCTCCGTTAACAGACCGTGAGCTAGTGGATATGTTCTTGGGGACCCTATCTGGGCCGTTCTTTAATCATCTTATTGGCAATTCATCTGCAGGATTCACTGACCTTATTCTGACTGAGGAAAGGATAGAGGCTGGCATGAAGTCCGGTAAGATTCAGAAAGGTGCGTCTTCAAGTGCTGAAAAGAAACCCTTTAAAAAGGAGGCCAGTGCTGTGTATGGGCCTAGAAGGCAAGATAAACCGGAGCGCCACCAATCTGTCAACGCGGTGATGATTGCTAAACCTGCTGCCGCTCCTCGGCAAACCAATCAACCCAGGGCTGAAAGACCTAGCAGAGAATTTACTCGGCTGAGTATGACCTTGTCACAAATCTTGCCGCAGCTGCTATCAACCAACTTGGTGACTGTCAGGGAGGCCCCGAAGGTTGTGAATACTGCCTCTCCTAAGTATAATCCAAATGCCCGCTGTGCTTATCACTCCGATAGCCTGGGGCACTCTACTGATGATTGCTGGGCCCTGAGAAATAAGGTGCAAGACCTTATTGATGCGAAAGAGATACAATTTGAGGCGCCTGAGAGACCAAATGTGGTGACTGCTCCTATGCCCCAGCATGGAGTAAATGCTGTTGATGAAGACTTGTATTCCGTTTCCGTGAATGATGTAGCTACTCCTCTGTTGACTGTTAAGAGGAACCTGCTGCTGGCCGGTTTATTTCCGGGTTGTAGCAAGGGTTGCCTTTTGTGTGCTGTTTCCCTTACTGGTTGTCCGTTGCTGAAGTTAGGCATCCAAAGCCTGATGGATAGCAAGGAGATTTTGTTCAAGAAGACCGCTGTTCTTTTTGTTCCTGTGGAAGAAGTATCTGTCGTTACAATTTTCAACAATCCAATCAAGGCTCCCCCGAGGAAGCCAGTTAAAATCATGACTGTTGCACCCATTGTTATTACTGTTCTGGGGCCCCTCCCCTATGAATCTGATAAGGCTGTCCCATGGCACTATGGGGCAGATGTATATGTACTTGGAATAAAGCAAGAGTTCAACACCGGTACCAGCATCAGCAATATTACCGGTCCAGCTAAAGTTACCCGCAGTGGCAGGCTCTTCTCGCCTGACATTGCTCCACCAGCTATTCGAAGACCTCTTATAATAACGCCTGCAAGTGCGCCTGTTTCCACTTCCGATCAAGTTGCTTCCCCTGCTGCCGAGTCATCTAATGCTCGGGGCAAAGGGATTGATGATGAGCCTGCCCGGATGGAGGCACCAAAGTTTGTGAATGTTGAAGCCTCCCAGCAAGAGATGGAGGAAATTCTTAAGATAATCAAGAAGAGCGACTTCGACGTTGTTGAACAGCTGGGGCATACACCCTCCAAGATCTCTATGCTCTCCTTGCTGCTGTGCTCAGAGGCCCATGCTAAGGCCCTGATTTCATTTATAAAGATGGCCCATGTGCCACAAGAGACATCTGCAGACCAGTTTACCGATTGCGTAGCCAATTTGACAACTGACAATGGTTTGGGTTTCTCGGATGCTGACCTTACCGCCAAGGGAAAGAACCACAATGATGCCCTGCATGTCTCTATAAAATGCAGGGGCACTACTCTCGCTCACGTGTTGGTGGATATCGGTTCTTCCCTAAATGTGTTGCCCAAGAAGGCCTTAGACCGGTTGGATTGTGAGGGCCTGGAGTTGAAACCTAGCAACATCATTGTCCGAGCCTTTGACGGTTCTAAGAGGATGGTTCATGGAGAAGTAGACATTCCTATCCGTTTTGGTTCCCAAGTCTTTGACTCAACTTTCTATGTGATGGATATCCGTCCATCTTATTCCTGTTTACTGGGTCGACCTTGGATTCACAAAGCTGGGGCAGTGACCTCTACCCTACACCAGAAGCTCAAGTACCCTGTCAGAGGGAAGATTGTCACTGCATGGAGAGGAAGAATATATGGTGAGTCATCTGAATTCCTTCCGGTATATCGAGATGGACGGGGAGTTTATTGAAACCCCCTTTCAGCATTTTGAAGAGGTACCTCCAACATTGGCAGCGGCAGAAACAGTGGTTGAAGAGGACTTTCCTTTGAAGATGGCTTCCTTGAAGGACGCCCGGGCTGTAATCGAGAAAGAGGCTCAGAGGGCTGTGCGCAAGGCAAGGACCAGAAGACCTCCTGTGCTCATCACCAATCCAGGAGTGAATTCTATTGGGGATGAAGACGAAGTGGAAGAATCGGAGTTCGATAACTGGATCTACCCGACGACTGATGGTGGATTGAACAATTGGACCGCAAAAGATCATACACTTGTTACTTTTGTTACGCAGTAATGAATTCCTTTGTTTTTGTTATTTGTAATAAACAATGAATTGAAACTTTATGGCCCGGTGTCTTACCCGGGGCACCGTTGGCTTCATTTGTGAGGGCTTATAACTGTCATTTACATATATCATAAATAAAGATCTTGGACGTTTTTCGCATTTCAAATCTTGTTCTCCTTTTCTTTCTTTCCTTTCTTTATATTGCAAAACAACTGTATTTACACACACTCACCCATACAGGTTTCAATCCACTCTGGATCTCACTGGTAACGACTCTGCTACTGCCAGTTATGACTTCGAAAATCCGATCAACTTAGCCGAAGACGAAGGTGAGGATGATTGCGAAGTGCCTGGTGAGCTTGCAAGACTGTTACTCCAGGAAGAGAGGGCAATTCAACCACATGAAGAGCCAGTGGAAACGATAAATCTGGGTACTGAGACAGATAGGAAGGAAGTCAAGATTGGTGCCAACCTAGAGCTCAGCGTGAAGCAACGGTTGACTCAGATGTTACATGATTATGTGGAGATCTTTGCTTGGTCCTACGAAGACATGCCTGGGTTGGATACCGACATTGTGGTCCATCATTTGCCTACCAAGGAAGACTGCCCTCCGGTTAAGCAAAAGGTCCGCCGTATGCGTCCAGAGATGTCTGAAAAGATCAAAGCCGAAGTTATGAAGCAGTTTGATGTCGGGTTTCTTGCAGTAACTTCTTACCCCCAGTGGGTTGCCAATGTGGTGCCGGTACCAAAGAAGGATGGTAAGGTCAGAATGTGTGTTGATTACAGGGATCCGAACAGGGCCAGCCCCAAGGATGACTTCCCTCTACCTCACATTGATGTTCTGGTTGACAATACTGCTCAGCATAGAGTGTTCTCTTTCATGGATGGTTTTTCAGGTTATAATCAGATCAAGATGGCTCCTGAAGACATGGAAAAGACTACTTTTGTTACTCAGTGGGGCACCTTCTGCTACAAGGTCATGCCATTCGGGTTGAAAAATGCTGGGGCAACCTACCAATGTGCCATGGTTGCCTTATTTCATGACATGATCCATCATGAGATAGAAGTGTATGTTGACAACATGATTGCAAGGTCCCAAACTGAGGAGGAACACCTTGACCATCTGCAGAAGTTGTTTGACCGTCTGAAGTTGTACAAGCTGAGGTTGAACCCGAACAAGTGCACCTTCGGGGTTAGATCTGGAAAGTTGCTAGGCTTCGTTGTAAGTGATAAGGGTATTCAAGTGGACCCTGCCAAGGTTAAAGCCATTCAAGATATGCTAGTTCCTAAGACAGAGAAAGAGGTCAGAGGCTTTCTAGGACGTCTGAATTACATTGCTCGATTCATCTCGCACCTAACCGCTACCTGTGAACCAATCTTCAAGCTGCTGAAGAAAGATCAGGTAGTACGTTGGAATGATGAATGTCAGGCCGCTTTTGACAGAATCAAAGAGTATCTCCAAGAACCACCCATCCTTATGCCACCGGTTGAAGGGAGACCTCTGATACTATACCTGACAGTACTTGACAACTCAATGGGGTGTGTGCTGGGGCAGCATGATGAGTCTGGCCGAAAAGAGCATGCCATTTATTACCTTAGCAAAAAGTTTACCGACTGTGAGACCCGATACTCACTGCTCGAGAAAACTTGCTGCGCTTTGGTATGGGCTGCTCGCCGGCTGAGACAGTATATGCTGACTCACACTACCTTGTTGATTTCAAAGATGGATCCTATAAAATACATATTCGAAAAGCCTGCTCTGTCTGGAAGAATAGCAAGATGGCAAATGATCTTGACGGAATACGACATCCAGTACACAACTCAGAAAGCTATCAAAGGAAGTGTATTGGCAGACCACTTGGCACATCAGGCATTAGACGACTATCAGTCAATGAACTTTGAGTTTCTGGACGAGAGCATCATGATTGTGACTGATTGCGAAGTACCTGGACCGGATGAAGGACCTGAGGAAGGATCTCGATGGTCTATGCACTTTGACGGAGCATCCAACGCTTTGGGTAACAGTATCGGCGCTGTGATCATATCCCCTCAAGGCACTCATACTCCACTCACTGCCCGACTATGTTTCAACTGCACCAACAACATGGCGGAGTATGAGGCATGCATCATGGGTCTTCAAGCTGCGATCGAATTAAGGATCAAGTTTCTGAGTGTCTTCGGAGATTCCGCTCTCGTGATCAATCAGATCAAAGGCGAGTGGGATACGAAACATCCGAATCTTATTCCTTACATAGAATGTGTGTTGACATTGATCCCCCATTTCACAGAGATAACTTTTGAACACTTTCCGAGAGAGGAGAATCAGTTGGCGGACGCGTTAGCTACGATGTCTTCCATGTTCAAAGTCAAGTGGGACAATGAGGCTCCCCGGATCATCATCTGGAAACTGGATGAACCGGCATACTGTTATGATCTTGAGGTTGGGGAAGTAATTGAGAAACCTTGGTACCATGAGGTGAAAAGATACTTGGAAGCTCAGGAATACCCTGAAGGTGCATCTGTCAATGATAAAAAGTTTATGAGAAGGTTCGCAGCGAAGTTCTTCCTTAGCAACGGCATTATGTACAAGCGAAACCATGATTCAACCTTATTGTGTTGTGTGGATAAAACTGAGGCAGAAAGGATCATGGCAGAGCTGCATGAAGGTACCTTTGGAACACATTCTAGTGGACACACCATGGCAAAGAAAATCCTTCGGGCAGGATATTACTGGTCCACTATGGAAGTCGACTGTTACCAACACTCTCGGACATGTCATAAATGCCAGATTTATGCAGATAAGGTGCACGTTCCTCCAGTTCCTCTGAACGTCTTGACAACACCTTGGCCCTTTGCAATGTGGGGCATAGATATGATCGGTGAGATTAAACCTACGGCATCCAACGGGCATCGCTTCATCCTGGTAGCGATCGATTACTTTACAAAGTGGGTTGAAGCAGCTTCTTATGCCACTGTAACCAAGAATGTTGTGGCACGGTTCATCCGGCATAACCTAATCTGTCGATACGGCGTCCCTGAAAGGATCATTATAGACAACGGTACCAACCTCAATAACAAGATGATCACTGAGCTCTGCGAGCAATTCAAGATACAACACCACAACTCTTCTCCCTACCGGCCGAAGATGAATGGGGCTGTCGAAGCAGCGAACAAGAACATCAAAAAGATTGTGCAGAAGATGACAGTGACCTATAAAGATTGGCACGAGATGCTACCGTTTTCTCTGCATGGGTACCGTACCTCAGCAAGGACGTCAACCGGGGCAACTCCTTTTTCCTTGGTCTACGGTATGGAGGTAGTCTTACCGATCAAAGTGCAAATACCATCTCTCCGGATAATGAAGGATGGAGATCTGAGCGAAGATGATTGGATCCAGACACGACTTGATCAACTAAACCTTATTGATGAAAAGAGACTTACTGCTATATGTCATGGTCAGACGTACCAAAAACGGATGATCAGGGCATTTAACAAGAAAGTCAGACCACAAGAATATCAAGTTGGGGATCTGGTAATCAAACGCATCATCCTTCCTCAGAGTGATCCAAGGGGCAAATGGACCCCTACCTACGAAGGGCCATTTGTGGTTAAACATGTGTTCTCAGGAGGAGCCATGATTCTAACCACCATGGACGGTGACGACCTTCCTCACCCCGCCAATGCAGACATAGTAAAAAGATACTACGCATGATAAAGACCCGCTAGGTTGACATACCTAGGCAAAAATTAGGGCTTCCCGGCGAACCAAAAGGGTCCGGGCAAAATGAAGGGATGAAATGAAAAAAAATCTGTACACCCGGCAATTCAAAAACCTGAAAAGGAGGCTTGGGCAAAAATGGGTATCCCGGTGGACTGAAAACCCGAAAGGGCGGTCCAGGCAAAAGTTAGGGATTGAAGCGTAATACTATGTCTCATTGGATCACCTTGCATCCAGAATCCGGTATCAACATCAAGTTCAGACGGCATCAATCAATCAACTTCATCTTCAGCTAGGTCATCAAGTGATGAGACGCTCGAAGATATAAAGGCGATAACAGAGTTGGAACCCAGTGGGATTATTCTTTTCACATAGCTGTTTTGTTTTCCCTTTGTACAAATTTGTATAAACTCTTTTGTTCGGCGGCGTTCTGTTACTAGGACGTCAGCCTCTTGTACATAAACGCCTATTTACAGGCAAATTCAAAAATCAATATAAATACACTTTTTAGATCAATTGCCAATTGTTTCTCCTTTTTCTGTTTTGTTTTGCGAAGAACGTCCAAGGTTCAATTTGTGATATATGCATTTGACAAATAATTGCTAACTCATAAAAATTTGCATACGAAACAAAGGATTAATTACAGGTAACATTAGAAGCAGGGGAAATAATGAGTTGTCTAAGCGATCTAATTGTTCTGTCCATCAAGGTACCAAGGTAAGTTCAGCTGAAGAACATAACCAATATATCTTAATTCCCCAGAGAGTGAGTCAGGAAGTCAATGCACTCTCCCCAAGCAAAGCTATACTATCAGCCTTAAGGAAGTTGGGTATCCCCAGCAGATCTCAACATTCCTCAGCGCAGTATACGAACATTCCTAACAAGCATCCCCGACAGTCTTGATCTAAGATTGTTCCCCGGCGGTATACCAGGCATTCAGTGGAGTCACTTATAGTACATCTCAAAATTTCCCCAGGAGAGTCCAGTATAGTTCATGATTTCCCCAGGAAAGTTTGAATCCATCTCCCCAGCAGTAAGCTTATCCCCAGTAGATTCTGGAAGCTTATCCCCTGCAGAGCACGAACGCGTCTCCCGGCTTTATTCAAAGGTTATTTCCCTACCAGGATATAACTGGGTTATCCTCAGCCAAAAACCACGGAAAGATCGTCCTCGGCAAAGTCTTCTTATCCTCCAGCGGAGTTCATCTTCCAACACAACATAACAACGGTATCCCCAGCGAAGTTATCATCAATATCTCAACAACGTACCTCTCTTCCCACAGAGTATTGTTCCCCAGCAAGATCTCTAGAATAATTTTCTCCCCGCAGAGTAATCTATTCGTCAAGTTTATCCCCCAACGGAGTTATTTTCTCCTACCGGCATTCTTGCAACCATCACTCCTCAGTGGAAACAGAAGCTCTCCATCAGCCCAGGATTTTAACTCCCGGCATTCGTCAAGGATATATTTTCCTAAGACGAAAACATACATTCATAAACATCACATACATCATGATACATGCATAAATGCATTACACAATCTCATTTATGTTGAGAACATCATTGCTTGATCCATATCATGCATTGCATATGACTGACCTTTACCTTTCAGGAAAGATCCAGTCAAGTTCTCAGCTATGTCCAAGACCTTGCCTGGTTCAGTTAAATCGACTCCTAAAGATTTTTCTGATGCCGATCCAGTCAAAGGCCTTCTCTGGTTCAGTCAGATCGACGCTAAGATCTCCCTGATTCTTATTCCAGTTGAAGATTCCAAGACCTTGCCTGGTTCAGTTAAATCGACTCCTAAAGATTTTTCTGATGCCGATCCAGTCAAAGGCCTTCTCTGGTTCAGTTAGATCGACGCTAAGATCTCCCTGATTCTTATTCCAGTTGAAGATTCCAAGACCTTGCCTGGTTCAGTTAAATCGACCCTAAGATTTTTCTGATTCTTATCCAGTCAAAGTTAATCCAAGACCTTCTCTGGTTCAGTCAGATCGACCCTAAGATCTCCCTGATTCTTATTCCAGTTGAAGATATTCCAAGACCTTGCCTGGTTCAGTTAAATCGACCCTAAGATTTTTCTGATTCTTATCCAGTCAAAGTTAATCCAAGACCTTCTCTGGTTCAGTCAGATCGACCCTAAGATCTCCCTGATTCTTATTCCAGTTGAAGATATTCCAAGACTTTAGTCTGGTTCAGTTAAATCGATTCTAAGATTTTTCTGATTCTTATCCAGTCAAAGTTAATCCAAGACCTTGCCTGGTTCAGTTAAATCGACTCCTAAAGATTTTTCTGATGCCGATTCAGTCAAAGGCCTTCTCTGGTTCAGTCAGATCGACCCTGAGATCTCCCTGATTCTTATTCCATTTGAAGATTCCAAGACCTTGCCTGGTTCAGTTAAATCGACTCCTAAAGATTTTTCTGATGCCGATCCAGTCAAAGGCCTTCTCTGGTTCAGTCAGATCGACGCTAAGATCTCCCTGATTCTTATTCAAGTTGAAGATTCCAAGACCTCGCCTGGTTCAGTTAAATCGACTCCTAAAGATTTTTCTGATGCCGATCCAGCCAAAGGCCTTCTCTGGTTCAGTCAGATCGACGCTAAGATCTCCCTGATTCTTATTCCAGTTGAAGATTCCAAGACCTTGCCTGGTTCAGTTAAATCGACTCCTAAAGATTTTTCTGATGCCGATCCAGTCAAAGGCCTTCTCTGGTTCAGTCAGATCGATGCTAAGATCTCCCTGATTCTTATTCCAGTTGAAGATTCCAAGACCTTGCCTGGTTCAGTTAAATCGACTCCTAAAGATTTTTCTGATGCCGATCCAGTCAAAGGCCTTCTCTGGTTCAGTCAGATCGACACTAAGATCTCCCTGATTCTTATTCCAGTTGAAGATTCCAAGACCTGCCTGGTTCAGTTAAATCGACTCCTAAAGATTTTTCTGATGCCGATCCAGTCAAAGGCCTTCTCTGGTTCAGTCAGATCGACACTAAGATCTCCTTGATTCTTATTACAGTTGAAGATTCCAAGACCTTGCCTGGTTCAGTTAAATTGACTCCTAAAGATTTTTCTGATGCCGATTCAGTCAAAGACCTTGCCTGGTTCAGTCAGATCGACGCTAAGATCTCCCTGATTCTTATTCTAGTTGAAGATTCCAAGACCTTGCCTGGTTCAGTTAAATCGACTCCTAAAGATTTTTCTGATGCCGATCCAGTCAAAGGCCTTCTCTGGTTCAGTCAGATCGACGCTAAGATCTCCCTGATTCTTATTCCAGTTGAAGATTCCAAGACCTTGCCTGGTTCAGTTAAATCGACTCCTAAAGATTTTTCTGATGCCGATCCAGTCAAAGGCCTTCTCTGGTTCAGTCAGATCGACGCTAAGATCTCCCTGATTCTTATTCCAGTTGAAGATTCCAAGACCTTACCTGGTTCAGTTAAATCGACTCCTAAATATTTTTCTGATGCCGATCCAATCAAAGGCCTTCTCTGGTCCAGTTAAATCGATTCCTAAAGATTTTCCTGATGAAGACTCAGTAGAAGACATCCAAGGTTCTCTCATCGTTACTGTTGAGGTAGTAATTGCCCAAGGTTCTCTCATCGTTACTGTTGAGGTAGTAATCGCCCAAGTTTCTCTCATCGTTACTGTTGAGGTAGTAATCGCCCCCAGGTTCTCTCATCGTTACTGTTGAGGTAGTAATCGCCCAAGGTTCTCTCATCGTTACTGTTGAGGTAGTAATCGCCCAAGGTTCTCTCATCGTCCCGTTGAGGTAGTAACCATCCCTGATTCATTCATCACCTTTTGAAGCTCCAGACTCGATTCCGGTATCTCGCCAGGGCATGTCTGAAGAGTTTAAAGATCCGATACCTGCATCCAGCCAGAACGCATTTACACAAAGAGTTTGAAGACCAGCTCCTGTAACAGGCCAGGTAATCATTTTCTTTTTCAGGTAAGCAAGTTCTCGCTAAGGAAACTCTTACGCGACTCACACCTCCATATGGCATATATAAGGCCATCCTCCTATCCACCATCTCTCCAAATGGCATCTGTAAGCCCATTCCCTGCATCATACTGCTGACACTCTACTATGTGAGTGCAAATTTCTGGGCACTCTAGTGTTCAATCATCTTCCACCTTCGGCTTACGAAAGGCACGCTAGCCAATCTACATCCTCAGGTTTAAGAAGATTGAACAGGGGAAACTGTTGTACCCCAAAAATTGCCCTCCCATTTTTTCTTCAAGATTTGCTAAGATCATGCTTCAAAATCTCCCAAGGGTTGCACAGTCCAATGGCCTCCTAACAGTCAAAAATTAGGGTTTTGGTTCTGGCAAAGAAATTGAAGTTTCCAAGGGTCCAATCAAGTCCCACATGCCTACATACATTGTCAAGCATCCATATGCCAAGTTTCAGGACTCACAGCATCAGATTGCACAGTCAAAAACCCTAATTACTTCACAATCAACTACAGGGGCAAAATGGTCATTTGACAGTCAAAAGTCAAAATTCTTGGTCAACATCTTATTTTGAAGCCACAAACATCATTTGATCAATTCTTGATCATGATTCTCAAGGCATGGTTCAAAAAGTCTCAAGATGCAAAAGTTTCTATTTTTGGACAGTTGAAAAAGTCAACTGCAAATTGACCAGGGCATAACTTCCACATGGTTTATCAGAAAAATTCCATCCAAAGCTCATTTTGAAGAGAGTGACATTTCCTACAACTCATATTCACACTTCAAGTCCAAGAAATGCTCTCACAAAAAGTTATCAATCTCAACATTATAGGTCATTTTCAAAAGTCAACAAAAAGGCACTTTAAGTCAAAGACCATAACTTGCGATTGGTAAATCAAAATGACATGGGACTAAAGGCATTGGTTAGAGGACTTCAAGACCTTTCCAAAATGTCCAAGAACATGATCAAAGCTTAAAAATTGAGCAAGATATTCCTTGTGGAAGTTGGGAAATTTTTGGGAAATTTGAAAAGTCAACTTTGCTTCAAATGCCTCAAAATTGCTAATGGGCCTCAATTTCTTCCATGAATCATCACCCAAAAGCTATGCACGACCCATTGACATCCAAGGGAGTTATTTTATCATTTTTGATTAATTATTTGAATTATTATTATTATTAATTCACTTAATTAAAATTAAATATGACAAAAATAGCAAAACATGTTTTCCAAATCTTTTTGTGCAGCATATTTCCTCATCATGACCTAGAGATTTCGTGTACCACATCAAGAGGCAAGATCTTCCAAAATAGGCATGTTATTCATGACAAAAAGATTGAAAAAGATATAAGGAAAAATCATATCTCCAAAACATGAATGCAAGGACTTTGGCCTTGGATGGTTAACCTAATTCACTCACTTACATATGCAGAACAATAACCTAATGCATAAGGACAAGGAGCTGCGCAAAAGCATCAAAAACAAACTTGCATTTTTGACAAAAAAATTAAAAACTGTTTTCATAGCTGCAGTGCGTTTCAAGGCCTAAGAGCCATTCCAAAAGCTTTCTTACACATCCAGGAAGAGATTGCAATCAAAAACATAGTCCCTGACCTCAAGAATTGGTAGAATGAAGTCTCCCTGTTCATAACTTTTTTCATATTCGTGTTTGAATTTGCATACATCTTTCACACGTTTTAAGCATTGATTTACACTAATATGAACTCTCTGAAGCTATTGATGCCTTTTAATTGAGTTAATATTGCCTGTATGAGAAGTTGCCATGGATGCAGGTTAGGGTTTCAGAAGCTTCCATTTGGGGCTTTGCATATATGGAAAAATTAGGCCATGAAACCTACACCATTGAAACCAGGATGCCCAGACAAATAGAAACCAACCATCGCGCCTTTTTTCTTTTTCACTATATGCTAATCGCTATTTTTCAGGTTTAGGGTTAGTGGGGGTTTAAAACCCCCTGTGATCGGTGGATCTGGAACTGTCTGTTTAACGCTGGTTCACGAAATGTCGCAGAAGCAAGAGTCGCCACCGTCTTTTATTTTCTCCAACATGGACAGGACAAAAGCACAGCAAAATTCCTTATGAGATAGTTTCTCGGTTCGGGAGGTAGATTTATAGAAAGGGAAGGTGTTAGCACCCTTTCTATCCATGGTTATCCATGGGCTCTTAGATACTTGCTCATTTGTGTTTTCAAAATGTTTGTTTGCTTTTCAAGTGCGAGTGGGTTTGAAAAAGTTTCGTTTAAAATTTCAGTTCGACTCTTGTATCAGTCCTCAAGAGTGTTTGAAAAATTGTTTTTGAAAGCTTTTTGAAAAGTGTCAGTGTGAAAAGAAGTTTTTGATTTGTTTTGAATTAGAGCAAGTATCTATGAGTCATCTACCTACCCTAAGGAATTATGCTGTGTAAATGTCCTTAAGGTAGTGCTATCCCACCATTGAGAGGTAGGTAGCACCACCGTTGGAGGTGTTCGGGTCAATTCGAGTTTAGGGACAGTGTGGTCACCGAGCAACAGTAAGATACCTTAGAAGCTACCCTTATGCCATTGATCTTTTATTCCGAGGCAACTATTCCGAGGCAACTTGTTTCGAGGCAACCGTTTCGAGGCAACTAGATCAATGGAACATAGGGACTCACTAAGACGTCCTATAGTCGACGACCACGTTTCGAGGGGCAAGGCAACAGTGTGGTCACCAGAGCAATAGTAGGACACCTTAGAAGCTACCCTTATGCCATGTTCATGGACATAAGGACTTACTAAAACGTCCTATACTCGACGACCACGATTCGAAGGGCAAGGCAACAGTGAGGCGTACCCTAGGAGTGGTGTGTGAATTGTGTGTCATTTTTAGGTATTATTTGTCTTGTCATGCATTTAGTGAGCTACGCTTTGATTTTATTTGGGCATACATTCTTTCATGTGATAGTTAGCAGTTAAAATAGTGCGGAAATTAAAATGCGAAAAATAAAGGTCCTATGCTATTACAAGGCGCGGGTCCATACATCGCCAAATTAACAAAACCCGATTTTGAATAAAAGTGCGGAAAGTAAATGTCCTAATTATCTATTACAAAGCTTTGGGGCAATTACATGAGATTTAAAAAAAGGAAATAAAAATAAACGTGCGAAAGGAAATTAGAATCGAAGGTGCGAGGGCGTTGGACCCTTTAAAGAAATTAAATCGAAATTATAAATTAATTAAATTAAATAAAGGAAAGAACTTATTTTTTGATGTTTTTTTGTATTTAATGGAAATAAAGAAAATTAATTGGAATTTGAAATTAAATAAAACCCTAGTTCTAAATTTGTTTTTAATTATTAAAGAAAATTGTTTAAGTTTAACCTAATTTAACCTAATTAATTAAATGTCATATTTATTTACAAAATAATTAATAATTAATAATGATAAGAATAAAAAGGTTAATTATTGAGAAAAAGAATAAATATACTAAAACCCTATTTTTTATATTTTTTGTTATTAAGAAAATATTAAAATTTAATCCTAAATTAAACTAAATTGATTAATAAAATTTATTTACAAAATAAAATATTAGTGAATTAAATATTAAAACAATAAACATATTTTTATTTTTTATGATTTCTGATTTTTTTGTATTTTTGTATTATGGAAATTATTTTGTGAATTAAAAGAAACAATCAAAATATTTAAAATAAATAAAAGAAAAGAATAAAAAGAGAGAAAGAAAATGCAAACATGGGGGGTATCTGGCCCTTAGAGGAGGTATATGCAAGCAATTTGGCCCAATCAGAATGAGGCCTTTCTTGACTTTCCCAGCGCGTTTGCATATGATTGACTGAGGGTGTATGGTGGAGTGCGTGATCTGGCCATTGGATGGATCTCCTTGGCGCGTGGCAAGCTTAGATGGTGAGGACGCATGATGGTCCTGGGAATGAAAGCTGCATAGGAGCACGTTAAGAAAAAAATACATTGAATAAGTGGGGGACCTGGGAATCGAACCCAGGTCCCAATGCTTGCAACAATTCCTTTCCACCAACTGAGCCAGCGCGTCCATTCGTATGTATAATGGAACGTGATAAATATAATAAGAAATAAACGCTAGTGGTGTTAAAACAAAATTCACGCGCGAACATTCAAACTCCCCAGTCACGTATGGACACGCCAACTTCATCTTCATCATTTGGCCTGTAAATAACATCAAATAGCGGGGGTTTTAAACCCCCACTAACTGCACTGTACAAAAATAACGATTAGAACATGGCTAAAAAGAAAAAGGGCGCGAGGTGTGGAACTGAATCGTCTGGATGTCCTGAATCCAATGGTACAGGTCTTGTTGCCTAATTTTTCCTCATGAAGAAGTCCCTAATTTCAAGCTCTTGAAACCCTAGAATGTTCTCATGGCAACTTTGAATACAGGCACGGTTAGTTCAATTAGAGGGTACCAAAAGCTTCAGCATATTCATATTAATGTAAACCAATCATTAAAACACAGTAATCATGCATGAAACGTGACACACGAATATGCAAATTTTAAAGAAAAGTCAAGCTTCTATCTACCAATTCTTTGAGTATGGAGGCGTGATCTCGATTGGAAAAGCTTCCTGGTAGTGTCAGGAGTGTAATGGAATGATTCTTTTGCTTTGAAACGTGCTCTATGTGGGAAAACAATTTTCAGAATTTTGTGAAAAAATGCAAAGTTGTTTTGAGGCTTCAGCGCAACATTCTCTCCTTTGCATTAGGGTTGTGTTATGCTCATGTATGTGAATGATTTAGGTTAGAAAAACTGGCCCAAAATCCATGTATTCAATGCCTTTGAATTTGTGATTTTCCATGATCTTTATCAATCTTTTTTGCCATCAAACCATTGCCAATTGCATAGAATCTTTCCCTTTTGATTGTGCACGAAATCTTGAGGTCATGATGAGTGGATATGCTGCACAAAAAGGTTTGGAAAACATGATTTGCTATTTTTGTCATATTTAACTTTAATTAAATGAATTAAAAGAATTAAAAACTCAATTAATTAATTAAAAATAAGAACATAACTCCCCTTTGGGTCAATGGGTCGTGCATAGCTTTTGGGTGATGATTCTTGAAAGAAATTGAGGCCCATTAGCAATTTTGAGGCATTTGAAGCAAAGTTCACTTTTCAAAATTCCCAAAAATTTCCCAACTTCCACAAGGCATATCTTGCTCAATTTTTAAGCTTTGATCATGTTCTTGGACATTTTGGAAAGGTCTTGAAGTCCTCTAACCAGTGCCTTTGGTCCCATGTCATTTTGTTTTACCAATCCCAAGTTATGGTCTTTGACTTAAAGTGCCTTTTTGTTGACTTTTGAAAATGACCTATAATGTTGAGATTGATAACTTTTTGTGAGAGCATTTCTTGGACTTGAAGTGTGAAGATGAGTTATAGGAAATGTTATTCTCTTCAAAATGAGCTTTGGATGGAATTTTTCTGATAAACCATGTGGAAGTTATGCCTTGGTCAATTTGCAGTTGACTTTTTCAATTGTCCAAATATAGCAACTTTTGCATCTTGAGACCTTTTGAGCCATGCCTTGAGAATCATGATCAAGAATTGATCAAATGATGTTTGTGGCTTCAAAATAAGATGTTGACCAAAATTTTGCCTTTTGACTGTCAAATGACCATTTTGCCCCTGCAGTTGACTGTGAAGCAATTAGGGTTTTTGACTGTGCAATTTTGTGCTGTAAGTCTTGAAACTTGACATAAGGATGCTTGACAATGTTTATAGGCATGTGGGACTTGTTTGGACCCTTGGAAGCTTCAATTTCTTTGCCAGAACCAAAACCCTAATTTTTGACTGTTAGGAGGCCATTGGACTGTGCAACCCTTGGGAGATTTTGAAGCATGCTCTTTGCAAATCTTGAAGAATATGGGAGGGCAAATTTTGGGGTACAACAGTTGACCCTGTTCAATCTTCTTAGACCTGAGGATGTAGATTGGCTGACGTGCCTTTCGTAATCCGAAGGTGGAAGATGATTGAACACTAGAGTGCCCAGAAATTTGCGCTCACATGTTAGTAGTGTGATGATGGGAATGGGCTTACAGATGCCATTTGGAGATTGATGGATAGGAAGATGGGCTTACAGATGCCATGTTGAGAGGTGATGAATAGGTGGATGGGCTTATAGATGCCATCTGGGTGTCGATCGCGTAAGAGATTCCTTAGCGAGAACTTGCGTACCTGAAAAAGAAAGATGATTACCTGACCTGTTACAGGAGTTGGTCTTCAAACTCTTTGTGTAAATGTGCCCTAACTGGTTACAGGAATTGAATCTTTAAACTCTTCAGACGCACCCTCAGGGACGATTACTACCTCAACAGTAACGATGAGAGAATCTGGGGCGATTACTACCTCAACAGTAACGATGAGAGAATCTGGGGCGATTACTACCTCAACAGTAACGATGAGAGAATCTGGGGTGATTACTACCTCAACAGTAACGATGAGAGAATCTGGGGTGATTACTACCTCAACAGTAACGATGAGAGAATCTGGGGTGATTACTACCTCAACAATAACGATGAGAGAATCTGGGGTGATTACTACCTCAACAGTAACGATGAGAGAATCTGGGGTGATTACTACCTTAACAGTAACGATGAGAGAATCTGGGGTGATTACTACCTCAACAGTAACGATGAGAGAATTTGGGGTGATTACTACCTCAACAGTAACGATGAGAGAATCTGGGGTGATTACTACCTCAACAGTAACGATGAGAGAATCTGGGGTGATTACTACCTCAACAGTAACGATGAGAGAATTTGGGGCGATTACTACCTCAACAGTAACGATGAGAGAATCTGGGGTGATTACTACCTCAACAGTAACAATGAGAGAATCTGGGGTGATTACTACCTCAACAGTAACGATGAGAGAATCTGGGGCGATTACTACCTCAACAGTAACAATGAGAGAATCTGGGGCGATTACTACCTCAACAGTATATGAGAGAATCTGGGGCGATTACTACCTCAACAGTAACGATGAGAGAATCTTGGATGTCTTTTACTGAGTCTTCATTAGGAAAATCTTTAGGAATCGATTTAACTGGACCATAGAAGGCCTTTGACTGGATCGGCATCAGAAAAATCTTTAGGAGTCGATTTAACTGAACCAGGCAAGGTCTTGGAATCTTCAACTGAGTCTTCATCAGGAAAATCTTTAGGAATCGATTTAACTGGACCAGAGAAGGCCTTTGACTGGATAAGAATCAGAAAAATCTTTAGGAGTCAATTTAACTGAACCAGACAAGGTCTTGAAATAACTTCAACTGGATAAGAATCAGGGAGATCTTAGGGTCGATCTGACTGAACCAGAGAAGGCCTTTGACTAGATAAGAATCAGAAAAATCTTTAGGAGTCGATTTAACTTAACCAGACAAGGTCTTGAAATAACTTCAACTGGATAAGAATCAGGGAGATCTTAGGGTCGATCTGACTGAACCAGAGAAGGCCTTTGACTGGATAAGAATCAGAAAAATCTTTAGGAGTCGATTTAACTGAACCAGACAAGGTCTTGAAATAACTTCAACTGGATAAGAATCAGGGAGATCTTAGGGTCGATCTGACTGAACCAGAGAAGGCCTTTGACTGGATAAGAATCAGAAAAATCTTTAGGAGTCGATTTAACTGAACCAGACAAGGTCTTGAAATAACTTCAACTGGATAAGAATCAGGGAGATCTTAGGGTCGACCTGACTGAACCAGAGAAGGCCTTTGACTGGATAAGAATCAGAAAAATCTTTAGGAGTCGATTTAACTGAACCAGACAAGGTCTTGAAATAACTTCAACTGGATAAGAATCAGGGAGATCTTAGGGTCGACCTGACTGAACCAGAGAAGGCCTTTGACTGGATAAGAATCAGAAAAATCTTTAGGAGTCGATTTAACTGAACCAGACAAGGTCTTGAAATAACTTCAACTGGATAAGAATCAGGGAGATCTTAGGGTCGATCTGACTGAACAAGAGAAGGCCTTTGACTGGATAAGAATCAGAAAAATCTTTAGGAGTCGATTTAACTGAACCAGACAAGGTCTTGGAATGGCTGAGGACTTAACTGGATCTTTCCTGAAAGGTAAAGGTCAGTCATATGCAATGCATGACATGGATCAAGCAATGGTGTTCTCAACATAAATGAGATTGTATGTTCATGATGCGTATATGCATACTGTAATGTATGGAAATGCGATGTTTATGAATGTATGTTTTTGTCTAGGAAAGTAAATCCTTGACGGGTGTCGGGAAGTCACATCCTGGGCTGATGTTGGAGAATTGTGCTTTGTTGTTTCCGCTGGGGATGATAGTCGCAAGAATACCAGTAGGAGAAGATAACTCCGTTAGGGAATAAACTTGGCGAATGGATTACTCTGCGGGGAAAAATTACTCTAGCTACCTTGCTAGGGAACAATACTCTGTGGGGGAGAGGTACTCTGTTGAGATGTTGATGGTAACTCCGCTGGGGATACCGTCGTTATGTTGGAAGTGTTAATAGACTCCGCTGGGGATAAGAAGACTTTACCGAGGACGGTCTTTCCGTGGCTTTTGGCTGAGGATAACCCAGTTATATCCTGGTAGGGAAATAACCTTTGAATAAAGCCGGGGGACGCGTTCGTGCTCTACAGGGGAGAAGCTTCCAGAATCTACTGGGGATGAGCTTCCTGCTGGGGAGATTGATTCAAACTTTCCTGGGGAAATCTAGATTGGACTCTCCTGGGGAAATTCTTGAGATATGTTGGGGGAGGGACTCCACTGAATGTCTGGTAGACCGCCGGGGAACAATCTTAGATCAAGATTGCCGGGGATGCTTGTTAGGAATGTTCGTATATTGTGCTGGGGAATGTTGAGATCTGTTGGAGGATACTCAACTTCCTTAAGGTTGACAACATGATTCTGTTTGGGGAGAGTGCATTGACTTGCTGGCTCACTCTCTGGGGAATTAAGGTATATTGGTTATGTTCTTCGGCTGAACTTACCTTGGTACCTTGGTGGACAGAACAATTAGATGGCTTAGGCGAATCATTATTGCCCCTGTTTCTGATGTGGGAGAAGATGCCTGTGGGGGTGATTGACAAATCTTCTGGTAGACAGGTGACGAGATGTCAGGACATAGTTGTACGCTTTAATCCCTAAATTTTTCCTGGACCGCCCTTTCGGGTTTTCAGTCCACCGGGATACCCATTTTTGCCCAAGCCGCCTTTTCAGATTTTCGACTTGCCGGGTGTACAGATTTTTTTTTCATTTCATCCCTCATTTTGCCCGAACCCTTTTGGTTCGCCAGGAAGCCCTTATTTTTGCCTAGGTGTGTCAACCTAGCGGGTCTTTGATTTTGCGTAGTATTTTTTCGACTATATCCATGCTCTCAGAGAGCAGGGAGATGCCCCTGTTGGAAGTGTTTTGCCATGCCACCAGAAGATGTTTGATCAGGCAATCCATATGGAGATTTGCCCCAAGCTGGTTGACCTTTTGAGAGATTCTTCGAATCTTGGCTGGACTGCCCCAGATGATGGACACTGATCATGCCATGCCCCTTGATTGGGAGTGTTTCTTCCACTGGAGGTGACTCTTTTGTTGAGGGGACTTTCGTTCATCGGATATTCGTTGCGCAAAGTTCTCTGCTGTTCAAACAAATAATCATGTGCAAACAATGTTATCTTAAGAATGCAAAGCTTATGTCTGTTTCAAAGTTTTTTTTAAAATGCATCCTTTTTTAGTAAAAACAAGTGAATTTTGTAAAACGGTGATGTCAACTCGTTATTTTACCATAAGCCTTAAGGAGTCAGGATACCTTAGTAACAGTATGCTTTCGAACTAACCCATGCTTCAGCTAGGACTTTTAAGGGTTATAATGTGGCCTGGTTCACGGTTCAAGAAACAAAGGATAAAGGCTCAAATTTATTTGTACCCACCCTCTCTTCGTGATGTTCTTCAAACCTAAGCTCAGCTGATCGTGCGTTAGACCTTATTTGAGTTTTGGTCCTGATGTTCTAATAATGGTTCAGATATTGAACGTTTATTTGAATAGGCAGTCATTTTTTTTGTTTTTGTTGAGGGTTTGTATGACCTCTTTCTTCTTGATTTTGCTATCTCTATTTTTTTTGCCTGAACTGTTTCTTTTGTGATTACAGTCAGCGGGATGCCCCAGTCTTGTAAGTCTCCTTTATAGGTTTTGACTTATTGGGTTTTTATTTTTTGAGATATAATGACTACCTATCCTTATGATTATTCGGAATCATCACTGTCTTCTTTTTTTTTGTAAGGACCTCTTTGGTGCCATTTTTCACGCACTTGGATCAGCTGAGAGAACTACCCTGCCCCAGGTTATGATAAAGGGTTTTAATTTTCGAAAAGAAAAACTCCTACTTCTTTGGCTCAGAGGGGTTGACGAGGGATTATCTTCCTTATAACTCCAGTGTTTAGGAATTGAAACAATGCCTGTACTTCATCAGCGGGGTCTGTTCAAAAGCATACTGTAATTGTCGTGGTATCGTTTTCGTCATCTTCCCTCAAGAGGCTTAGAATTATTGATCGAGCATTGAACATCACAAAAAATGAAAGCAATTTTAAATAGTGAATACGAAATAATTACTTCAAAACAGACATGTGTAGTGCATTAATGAAATAACAATGTTTAACATGAATAAATGTTTGAACAATCAAAAGAAAATCACAACTTGAAAAATTCTAATGAACAAAACTCTTCTAGTCTCAGGGCTTGTTACTTCAACTGGTGCATCTTGTAGGGATGACAGGAGCATTCAGCCTGGCCCATCTGGGTGAAATCCACAGCTCTTTCATTAATCAGGTCTTGGATCTTATTCTTCAGAGCCCAGCAGTCATCGGTGTCATGTCCTGGATTGTCAGAGTGGTATGCACATCTTTCCTCAGGATTGTACTTTGGGGAGGCTGTGTTGAGATTCTTAGGAGGGTCCCTTAACGTCACCAGATTCAACCTCAACAATTGTTGTAAAGCTTGAGACAGTGACACGTTGAGCTTGGTGAACTGCCTTTTAGGCTTGTCTGGCTTGCTCTGATCAGCCCGTTGTTCTTGGCGAGGTCGTTGTTGGACCTGTGAAGTGGTAGCAGCTTGGAGAGGTTTATTCATTGGACCAGACCTTTGCCCTCTTGGAAGCTGTTCCATGACCTGGTCCCTGACTTGGGCTGGTTGCTTCATGTCTTGATGAAGCTGACTGATCATGGCCCTTAGCTCTCCTTGCTCCCGAGCTAAACCTTGAATGAGAGCCCTTTGCCCCAGCATCTGGGTTTTCAATGTGTCTACCTCAGCTTGTAGATGTTTCAGTCGTTCGTCCTTGCCGTCCTCAGCACTGTTCCTGACCAAAGTCCCCGTGAGGAGTGTTCTCAGCTCTTCCTGCCCCTTGGATAGGCTTAAGAAGATCTCCCTGAACTGAGTCTCTTGAGCCTGAAGATCTTGGTTATTTTGTTGGGAAGCCATTGCTGAAATAAATAGCGGAGATGGTAAGTGACCTGTCAAAAGGGTACCTGTTATGCAATGATATGTATGTATGTATATGCAATGTTTTCACGGATCTCGCGGGGTAAACAAGAAACAATTGTCAGAATTTGAATCCGGTAGCTTGATTGAAGGAGCTTCATGTTGTTGAGAGTCCTTCTTCAAGGGTTAAAGGCTCACCATATCTGGTGGGTCATAGCCCCTGACAACTTTGGCTAGAGGAAAATAAATCCCCTTTGCCCTTTGCTATACAGTTTGATTCATCATGACCTGCATCATAGACCCTTGAGATCCTTGAAATGGATTAGTCCTTATGTAGGATGTATGCAATGGTATGATGTTATGCTATGCATGGGGTAATGTAGGTAAACCCTGTTATGAGTCCCAATTAAGGACTATAAACAAAACCTGCAAGAAACTCAGTAAACCCTGTTATGAGTCCCAATTAAGGACTATAAACAAAACCTGCAAGAAACTCAAGTGTCAGATAACAAGCATGCAAGTAGTCAAGTTGGAAGGCACACAAGTCACACAAGATAAACCCTTGGAGTTCAGGCCAGCATGGGGTCGGGGTATTACCCTCTTTCAATTTGTTGGTTAAGACCTGTCCTATCAGAAGTAACCGGGTTCTAGAGGATCCCAATATCACTGACTACCCTCAATCGGTCATAACTCCAGCATCGCAATTTTTTCTTGTGGCCAGAACCATCACGAGAGTTTAGCCTCAATGGGCGTAGCATACTGCTACTGTTCTATTGGCCAAGTTGGGTCATTTAAGGTTCTAAGGTTGGTTGGTGCTTAATGACTCCTCAGAAGACCCATATTCTCCTCGTTGCGACACAAGGGATATCGGTACAGACCAAGGTGCCACACCAACGTAGCCACTGCTTCACCCATGTCGGTCTATGCCGGACAGGTCCCTCACAACTTATGCTACCTAACAGGGTATCCCCAGATCCGGGTTAGGATCTATGTAACTCCGATGCAACCACAATTTAAAGCAAACAAGTCAAAACAATTGAAAACACAGTTATGAACTATCCTAAGGTACACCTCACTTTAAGTTTATATCCCCAGCAGAGTCGCCAGTTCTGTGATCGGTGGATCTGGAACTGACTGTTTAATGCTGGTTCGCGAAATGTCGCGGAAGCAAGAGTTGCCACCATCTTTTATTTTCTCCAACATGGACAGGACAAAAGCACAGCAAAATTCCTTATGGGATAGTTTCTCAGTTCGGGAGGTAGATTTATAGAAAGGGAAGGTGTTAGCACCCTTTCTATCCATGGTTATCCATGGGCTCTTAGATACTTGCTCATTTGTGTTTTCAAAATGTTTGTTTGCTTTTCAAGTGCGAGTGGGTTTGAAAAAGTTTCGTTTAAAATTTCAGTTTGACTCTTGTATCAGTCCTCAAGAGTGTTTGAAAAATTGTTTTTGAAAGCTTTTTGAAAAGTGTCAGTGTGAAAAGAAGTTTTTGATTTGTTTTGAATTAGAGCAAGTATCTATGAGTCATCTACCTACCCTAAGGAATTATGCTGTGTAAATGTCCTTAAGGTAGTGCCATCCCACCATTGAGAGGTAGGTAGCACCACCGTTGGAGGTGTTCGGGTCAATTCGAGTTTAGGGACAGTGTGGTCACCGAGCAACAGTAAGATACCTTAGAAGCTACCCTTATGCCATTGATCTTTTATTCCTAGGCAACTATTCCGAGGCAACTTGTTTCGAGGCAACCGTTTCGAGGCAACTAGATCAATGGAACATAGGGACTCACTAAGACGTCCTATAGTCGACGACCACGTTTCGAGGGGCAAGGCAACAGTGTGGTCACCAGAGCAATAGTAGGACACCTTAGAAGCTACCCTTATGCCATGTTCATGGACATAAGGACTTACTAAAACGTCCTATACTCGACGACCACGATTCGAAGGGCAAGGCAACAGTGAGGCGTACCCTAGGAGTGGTGTGTGAATTGTGTGTCATTTTCAGGTATTATTTGTCTTGTCATGCATTTAGTGAGCTACGCTTTGATTTTATTTGGGCATAATTCTTTCATGTGATAGTTAGCAGTTAAAAAGGTGCGGAAATTAAAATGCGAAAAATAAAGGTCCTACGCTATTAGAAGGCGCGGGTCCATACATCGCCAAATTAACAAAACCCGATTTTGAATAAAAGTGCGGAAAGTAAATGTCCTAATTATCTATTACAAAGCTTTGGGGCAATTACATGAGATTTAAAAAAAGGAAATAAAAATAAACGTGCGAAAGGAAATTAGAATCGAAGGTACGAGGGCGTTGGACCCTTTAAAGAAATTAAATCGAAATTATAAATTAATTAAATTAAATAAAGGAAAGAACTTATTTTTTGATGTTTTTTTGTATTTAATGGAAATAAAGAAAATTAATTGGAATTTGAAATTAAATAAAACCCTAGTTCTAAATTTGTTTTTAATTATTAAAGAAAATTGTTTAAGTTTAACCTAATTTAACCTAATTAATTAAATGTCATATTTATTTACAAAATAATTAATAATTAATAATGATAAGAATAAAAAGGTTAATTATTGAGAAAAAGAATAAAAATACTAAAACCCTATTTTTTAATATTTTTTGTTATTAAGAAAATATTAAAATTTAATCCTAAATTAAACTAAATTGATTAATAAAATTTATTTACAAAATAAAATATTAGTGAATTAAATATTAAAACAATAAACATATTTTTATTTTTTATGATTTCTGATTTTTTTTGTATTTTTGTATTATGGAAATTATTTTGTGAATTAAAAGAAACAATCAAAATATTTAAAATAAATAAAAGAAAAGAATAAAAAGAGAGAAAGAAAATGCAAACATGGGGGATATCTGGCCCTTAGAGGAGGTATATGCAAGCAATTTGGCCCAATCAGAATGAGGCCTTTCTTGACTTTCCCAGCGCGTTTGCATATGATTGACTGAGGGTGTATGGTGGAGTGCGTGATCTGGCCATTGGATGGATCTCCTTGGCGCGTGGCAAGCTTAGATGGTGAGGACGCATGATGGTCCTGGGAATGAAAGCTGCATAGGAGCACGTTAAGAAAAAATACATTGAATAAGTGGGGGACCTGGGAATCGAACCCAGGTCCCAATGCTTGCAACAATTCCTTTCCACCAACTGAGCCAGCGCGTCCATTCGTATGTATAATGGAACGTGATAAATATAATAAGAAATAAACGCTAGTGGTGTTAAAACAAAATTCACGCGCGAACATTCAAACTCCCCAATCACGTATGGACACGCCAGCTTCATCTTCATCATTTGGCCTGTAAATAACATCAAATAACGGTGGTTTTAAACCCCCACTAACTGCACTGTACAAAAATAACGATTAGAACATGGCTAAAAAGAAAAAGGGCGCGAGGTGTGGAACTGAATCGTCTGGATGTCCTGAATCCAATGGTACAGGTCTTGTTGCCTAATTTTTCCTCATGAAGAAGTCCCTAATTTCAAGCTCTTGAAACCCTAGAATGTTCTCATGGCAACTTTGAATACAGGCACGGTTAGTTCAATTAGAGGGTACCAAAAGCTTCAGCATATTCATATTAATGTAAACCAATCATTAAAACACAGTAATCATGCATGAAACGTGACACACGAATATGCAAATTTTAAAGAAAAGTCAAGCTTCTATCTACCAATTCTTTGAGTATGGAGGCGTGATCTCGATTGGAAAAGCTTCCTGGTAGTGTCAGGAGTGTAATGGAATGATTCTTTTGCTTTGAAATGTGCTCTATGTGGGAAAACAATTTTCAGAATTTTGTGAAAAAATGCAAAGTTGTTTTGAGGCTTCAGCGCAGCATTCTCTCCTTTGCATTAGGGTTGTGTTATGCTCATGTATGTGAATGATTTAGGTTAGAAAAACTGGCCCAAAATCCATGTATTCAATGCCTTTGAATTTGTGATTTTCCATGATCTTTTTCAATCTTTTTTGCCATCAAACCATTGCCAATTGCATAGAATCTTTCCCTTTTGATTGTGCACGAAATCTTGAGGTCATGATGAGTGGATATGCTGCACAAAAAGGTTTGGAAAACATGATTTGCTATTTTTGTCATATTTAACTTTAATTAAATGAATTAAAAGAATTAAAAACTCAATTAATTAATTAAAAATAAGAACATAACTCCCCTTTGGGTCAATGGGTCGTGCATAGCTTTTGGGTGATGATTCTTGGAAGAAATTGAGGCCCATTAGCAATTTTGAGGCATTTGAAGCAAAGTTGACTTTTCAAAATTCCCAAACATTTCCCAACTTCCACAAGGCATATCTTGCTCAATTTTTAAGCTTTGATCATGTTCTTGGACATTTTGGAAAGGTATTGAAGTCCTGTAACCAATTCCTTTGGTCCCATGTCATTTTTATTTACCAATCTCAAGTTATGGTCTTTGACTTAAAGTGCCTTTTTGTTGACTTTTGAAAATGACCTATAATGTTGAGATTGATAACATTTTGTGAGAGCATTTCTTGGACTTGAAGTGTGAAGATGAGTTGTAGGAAATGTTATTCTATTCAAAATGAGCTTTGGATGGAATTTTTATGATAAACCATGTGGAAGTTATGCCTTGGTCAATTTGCAGTTGACTTTTTCAACTGTCCAAATATAGCAACTTTTGCATCTTGAGACCTTTTGAGCCATGCCTTGAGAATCATGATCAAGAATTGATCAAATGATGTTTTTGGCTTCAAAATAAGATGTTGACCAAAATTTTGACTTTTGATTGTCAAATGACCATTTTGCCCATGTAGTTGACTGTGAAGCAATTAGGGTTTTTGACTGTGCAATTTTGTGATGTAAGTCTTGAAACTTGACATAAAGATGCTTGACAATGTTTATAGGAATGTGGGACTTGTTTGGACCCTTGGAAGCTTCAATTTCTTTGCCAGAACCAAAACCCTAATTTTTGACTGTTAGGAGGCCATTGGACTGTGCAACCCTTGGGAGATTTTGAAGCATGCTCTTTGCAAATCTTGAAGAATATGGGAGGGAAAATTTTGGGGTACAACACCCCCGCTATCTATTCTTATTTTCAGGCCAAAACGAAGACACAATGGAGAAGACGCTGAGTTGTAAGCACAGGATTGGGCAATTCAAACATTCGCGCGTGTTTTTGTGTTCTACCAATAGCTCTTATTCTCTTTCATAATAATCACGTCCCATATTAATATCAGATAAACGCGTTTGGCTTGGTGGAAGATGTGTTGTCATGCAAGCATTGGGACCTGGGTTCGATTCCCAGGTCCCCCATATTCTCAATATTTTTTCTTGTAATGCGTTCAGGTACACCTTCCCTCCTGTGGTCCATCATACACCCAACGCTTGTGCTTGCCAAATGTCCCAGGAGATCAATCCAAAGGTCAAGATGTGAGGTCCATCATGCACACTAGTCAACCATGCCATACGCAAGCGCTAAAAGTCAACATGGGCTTGGGATCAGTGGGCCAAACTGCTTTCTAAACACCTCCAAATTGGGCAGAAACCCCCCCTTTGTTTGTATTTTCTTTCTCCCATTTTTCCTCTATTATTTATTTTAATTGTTTTCTTTTGTTTTATTTAATTCACAAAAATAATTTTTATAACACAAAAAAATCAGAAAAGTCAAAAATAAATATGTTTATTTAATTTTTAATTCATCAATAGTTTTTGTAAATAAATCTTTTAATAAATCAATTTAGTAAAATTAGTTTTATTTTAATCTTTTTTCTTAAATAAACTAAAAAAATATAGAAATTAGGGTTTTAGTATTTTTATTCTTTTTCTTAATAAATAACCTTTTTATCATTATTAATTATTAATTATCTTGTAAATAAACTTGTAATTAATTAATTAGGATTAAATTAGGTTAAACTTAAACAATTTTTTTAATAATTAAAAACAAATTTAGAAGTAGGGTTTTATTTAACTTTTAATTTTAATTAATTTTCTTTAATTTCATTAAAATACCAAAAAACCAAAAAATAACTTCTTTTCTTTATTTAATCATTAATTTACTTTCAATTCCAATTTAATTTCTTTAAAGGGTCCAACGCCCTCGAATTCTCGATTCTTATTTCTTTTCGCGCGTTTGTATTTATTTTCATTTTAAATATTATGTAATTGCCCCAAGGCCTTGTAATAATAATTAGGACATTTACTTTCCGCACTTTTATTCAAAATTGGGTCTTTGTTAATTTGGCGATGTATAGACCCGCGCCTTGTAATAGCGTAGGACTTTTATTTTCCGCATTTTAATTTCCGCACCTTTAAACTGTTAATCACATGAAAGAATGAATGGCCAAAAAATAAAATCAAAGCGTAGCTCACCCAATGCATGATCAAGATAAAATATAACTGAAAATGACACACAATTCACACACCACTCTTAGGGTACGCCTCACTGTTGCCTTGCCCCTCGAAACGTGGTCGTCGAGTATAGGATGTTTTAGTAAGTCCTTATGTCCATGAACATGGCATAAGGGTAGCTTCTAAGGTGTCCCACTATTGCTCTGGTGACCACACTGTTGCCTTACCCCTCGAAACATGGTCGTCGAGTATAGGACGTCTTAGTGAGTCCTTATGTTCCATTGATCTAGTTGCCTCGAAACGGTTGCCTCGAAACAGTTGCCTCGGAACAGTTGCCTCGGAATAGTTGCCTCGGAATAAAAAGATCAATGGCATAAGGGTAGCTTCTAAGGTGTCCTACCGTTGCTCGGTGACCACACTGTCCCTACAAACGAATTGACCCGAACACCTCAAACGGTGGTGCTACCTACCTCTCAATGGTGGGATGGCACTATCTTAAGGACTCTTACACAGCCTAATTCCTTAGGGTAGGTATATGACTCGTAGATACTTGCTCTCTTCAAAAACAAATCAAAACTCTTTTCACACCGACACTTTTCAAAAAGCTTTCAAAACAATTTTTCAAACACTCTTGAGGACTGATACAAGAGTCGATCTGAAATCTTTCAAAGAAACTTTTTCAAACCCACGCACTTTTGAAAAGCAAACACATTTTGAAAACACAAATGAGCAAGTATCTAAGAGCCCATGGACAACCATGGATAGAAAGGGTGCTAACACCTTCCCTTTCTATAAATCTACCTCCCGAACCGAGAAACTATCTCATAAGGAATTTTGCTGTGCTTTTGTCCTGTCCATGTTGGAGAAAATAAAAGACGGTGGCGACTCTTGCTTCCGCGACATTTCGCGAACCAGCATTAAACAGTCAGTTCCAGATCCACCGATCACAGTACTGCTTGTAGAAAGCAGTAGCCAGATCTTCCCAATTACGAATATTGGTTCTTTCCAGTTGATAGAACCACTCCAGCTATGTCCCTATTGTGATACGGTGGGAAAAATGACTTGATTGTTTTTCATTTGATTGCAAATGTTGCGGTTATCAAGAGTCGCTAATGACTTTTATTTTATCCAAAAAAGGAAAGGTGAAAAAGCACAGGAAATACCTTTTAATGATGTTTTCTTGAGTTCGGGGGGGTAGATTACGAAAAAGGAAGGTATTAGCACCCTTTTCATCCATGGTTATCCATGGGCTTTTAGTTACTTTCTAGATCACTTGCTTTAGTTTGAAAATATGCTTTGTGTGGTTCTGAAAGTATTTTGAAAAGGCGCCATCGTTTAAGAAAACTTTTGTAATGATTCTCGTTCGTAAGAATGTATACAAAGGTGTTGAGCTTTTTAAAATATTTCACGTTTGGAAAGTGTTTTGAAAGTGTTTTGAAAGTGTATGTGATTGTTTTTGAAAATAGCAAGGGTGTTTGTTTTTGAAATTGAGCAAGCAACTAGGAGCAATCTACCTACTTAAAAGGTCTTAGGTGTTCTTTTTCCTCCTCCTTTAGACGTTGCTATCTTACCATTGTTTTGGTAAGAAGCCCCATCGTTGGATGTAAAGGGACGGGCATGGGTCATCGTATTACCATGATAGCAATGTTGTGAGATGACTTAGCATTTTTTCTTTAGGGACTTGGATCATTTTGAAAGGTAACTTTGATAGCGTCATCGAGGGACTAGTATCTTGTATTCTTTATTTATGCTAAGACATCTCACATGCATAACTTGGCCATTTTTGTAAGGCAACAAAGTGGAATCAACCTAGGGGTGCTAGTGTGCAAGTGTATTTGATTGCATGCATAATTTTGTCTTGAATTAAGGTTTTCTAACATTGGTTTTAGTCTTGCCATACACACCCTAATTACTAACAATATATGAAAGCAATAAAAGTGCAGAAATGTAAAGTCCTACGCTATTACAATATTTAGGGGGATGGGGTGTACAAATTTATGAATGGGGATTGCAAATTAAATCCTAAGTTACTATTACAATCACATTGAAATGGATAAGAATGTACAGGAAATGTAAAATGCTTATTTATTTAAGAAAAGAAATAAGTTTTGTTTAAGAAAATATTTTTTGTCTTTTTATGTTAAAAGAAATAAAATATGATATATGAACATGAAATATTTTTGGTGTTTTTTGATTAATGAAAGATTAAAGTGATGAAAATAATAATAAAGGAAAGAAGACAAAATCAGCGTAAATGCTTAAACAAAAGAGGTCAGAAGTTCTGATTCTGACGTGCTGCACAAACAGAAACAAGCGTTAATAGAAATAGGAAAGTTCAAAAGTTCTAGATCTTCTGAGAATTCAGAAGTTTTCAGAAGTTCTGATGCAACTGACAAAACTCCATCTCCCTTCTCCATGCACATCTGCAGCTTAGTCATTTCTTAACAGAATAGAAGTTGCACACATGACAGTTATGACAAGTTTCAAGAAATATCAGAAACACAAATCAGAAGCAACATGAATTTTCTAATCCTAATTCTCAGTACTAATTTCTTTATGAAACTCTGAACTGGAATTCCCTCTATTTAGGCAGACAGATGCATGAAATTTTAGAATATATACATCATCAGAATCAGAATATCTACATTATGTTAAATATGCAAAATCTGACAATGCCTAAATAATATGATGAGAGTCAGCAAAAACTTACCTTGCAGCTGGAAAATACTCTGGGAGCTAGAACCTGATTCTGACCACTTGTGGTATTCTGAACAGCTTCCTCACGTGTTCAGCAGGCTGAAAACTTTCAACTTGGGCTGTAAATGATTAGAAAATTCTGGAACAAACAAGGGACAAAGTTCTGACTTTTTGAGTGGGACGTTGGTGGAGAATGTTTTATAGTTTGACTATAGAAGTTTGGATGGCTTTTGAACGTATAAAAAAAACTGTATGGGTGGTTTTGGTTAAGAAACAACTTGAGGAAAAATGGAGTTTTAATGCAAGAATCAAATGCTAAGGTTTTGTATTTTTGTGTTTGCAATCTTTTTGGCCTCTTGGAATTTTTGCAGGGGGTTTAAGGCTTTTCTTTCTCAAATTCTACACTTCTTTCTCAAATTTTTCGACCCCTTTTCAATGGCCAAAGGTGTTTTATTTATAGGCAAAGGTTTTGTAGTTTGGAGAGGTCAAGTGGCACCAACATCATACGCTAGATTCTGACTTAATCTTGAAGTAAGCTTAAACAAGCGTGGTTCAATGCACCAAGTAGGATGGTTAATAGCGCCTAAGCTGGATTTGTCAGCATGAATTAAGGAAAAGTAGAAGCAGCGCATGAGCCTAGCATACCTTTGCACAAATGTTTGTCTTCCCAAGATAGTAGGGGTACACGTGGGGAAAATCCTTTGGATAATAACTCAAAAGTGGTTGTGAGCATTAAATGATGATGATATTTATCAAATCAGAAATCCTGCCATGTGAAACTCTACATCCTTGCTTAACTCTGGATTAGAAGTTCTGCTTCAGCGTAGCATCCAATCTTCTGATCCTTTTATCTTCTGGCTCCAGCATGTTCTGAAGGAGCTTTCAGACTTTCTAGAAAGCTTGCAACATGCTTCTTAACCTTCTTTGAATTACCCTGGCAAACTCTAATTGAAGCTTTTGTGAAAACTTGCCCAGAAGTTCTGACCAAACTCTGCCTTGAGAGTGTCTAGAATTTGCTGAGTGTTATGGTGATAATCTGGTCAGAAGTTCTGAAATTGTCATAATTCTTAAACACTTAGAAAAATTTATAAGTAATTAGAATTTGACTTCTCCAAAGTTAAATTTGACTTTTAAATTTCTTGATGAAACAGACTTCATATTCCAACATGTCTTGATAAATTTCCTGATGAAACAATCATCTTTGGGGCTTGCCCTATTCAGATCTCTATAGTCTACGCACATGCGAACTTTCCCGTCTTTTTTTGGCACTGGCACTATATTGGCAACCCATTGAGGGTAGGATGTCACAGCTAGGAACCCTGCATCAAATTTTTTCATCACTTCAACTTCGATCTTTTCAGACATATCAGGCCTCATGCGGCGAACCTTTTGCTTGACAGGCGGACAATCTTCTTTTGTCGACAGATGATGAACTACGATGTTGGTATCTAAACCAGGCATATCTTTATAAGACCAAGAAAAAACTTCCACATAATCACGCAACATCTGAACCAACCTGCTCTTGACACATCTTTCCAAGTTAGCGCCGATCTTGATTTCCTTCTTATCTGACTCAGTACCCAAGTTGATAACCTCAACTGACTCTTCATGTGGTTGAATAGCTTTTTCTTCTTGTAATAGAAGTCTGGCTAGTTCTGCTGGTATGTCACAATCTTCCTCGCCTTCTTCTTCGGCTTGGTTGATAGGATATTCAAAGTCATAGTTGGCAATAGTAGAGTCATTAGCAATAGGATCCAGAGTGGACGTAGACCTGCAAGAGTGTATGTGTGTGCATGTAAGATACATGGCTATTTTTGAAAATGTATTTGAAAGAAAGGAAAGAAAATGAACACAAATATTTGAATACAAAAGAGTCCAATGTACTGAATGATCATATGATTAGATGAACATAAATAAAACCCTTGACAAATGGACCAAAGTGCCCCGGGCTAGGCACATGGCTTTAAAAGTCATTATTAAAATATTATAGACAGCAGGTTCTTGAATTGACGGAAAAGTAATAACAAGTAGATTAATCCTCAATGAAGGAGATGGGTACAAAGTCCTTTGTATGCCAATTCTTCAGCTCCGTTGTAGTTGGGTACACCCATTCCTCAAATGCAACTTCTTCTTCAGGATCACCCACGATGTTGACTTCGTGGCTTCCAATGCGAAGATGTGGCTTTCTAGCTTGAGCACGCCTCATTTCCTTCTGAGCTTTGACGGTGAATCCCAAACCGAATTCGTCTACCTTAAAAGGGATATCGAGGAGTTGGCCCAAAGTATCACAGTTTCCTTCTTCAATCGTCGCACAGACATCCTTGACTGAAACCATCTTTGGTGTGGCCTTAACAGCTTTAGACTCATCAGAAGAACATCTAGTAGCAACAATCATCGGTGGTACAACCTCAAAATCTTGACATGGGTTTTCAATGAATTCCCCGTCCATCTCTACATACTTGAAAGAGTTAAGGTGGCTTATCATAAACTTTTCTTCCCCACAGACGGTGACTATTTTGCCTTTTACTGGATGTTTGAGTTTCTGATGGAGGGTTGAGTTCACTGCCCCAACCTTATGAATCCATGGGCGACCTAACAAACAATAATAGGCCAGACGAATATCCATAATATAGAAGGTGGAGTTGAAGGTTTGGGAACCCACTTTGATTGGAAGATCTACTTCCCCATGAACGGTCCTCTTTGATCCATCAAACGCCCTTACGATGATATCACTTGGTTTCAAGATTAAATCTTCACAGTCGAGACAATCTAATGCCCCATTGGGTAATACATTTAGAGAAGAACCAGTGTCGACTAGCACATGTGCTAAGGTAGTCCCTTTGCACTCGATTGACACATGTAATGCTTTGTTGTGATCCTTCCCGAGAGGTGTTAAGTCGGCATCTGAAAACCCCAGGCCATTATCAGCTGTCAGGCTAGCCACACAATTCTCAAATTGGTATGTTGTCGTCTCCTGGGGGACATGAGCCTTTTTTAGGAACTTGATTAATGTCCGAGCATGGGCATCAGAGAAAAGCAGTAATGATAACATTGAAATCTTAGAGGGGGTTTGCCCCAATTGTTCTACAATTTTGAAGTCGCTTTTCTTGATGATCTTCAAAATCTCGTCCATTTCACAGGCGGAGGGTTCTTCATTAGCTACATCTTTGGGAGGTACCTCAATCACATCAGGCTCAACAACCTTCCCCTTCCCTCTGGTATCGGTATTTGGTTTGGCAGCAATAATGCGGATGGGCGTTTTTGTAACTACCGGAGGTGAGATATTGGGTGAGAATATTCTCCTAGTTCTAGTTACCTTACTTGAGCCAGCTATATTGCCAATATCGTCATCTCTTCCCTCTTCAATCCAGGCATCTTGTTTAATCCCATGATAGAACACTTCAGCACCGTAATTCCATGGTACGACTTTATTTGAAGAGTAGGGAATTGGTCCAGGATTGGTAATTATTAAGGGAGCAACAGTGGGTTCATTTGAAATCCTAATAGGACCTTTGGAGGTGATCCTAATAGGTTTGTTAGAGATGGTAATAATGGAGAGGTCTTCACATTTGTTAACCCAACTCTCGACAGGCGGAGTCTTTTCAAAAATAATTTCGTGGCTATCCATCAAGCGTTGTATACCTTTCTTCAGCCTTTCACAACCGCTGTATTGTTTCGTACAACACACAGTCTTTTTTACAGCCAGGGAAAATCCCAGCTTTCAACAGATTGTTCTTGAATATATTCAGCGGAGTAGTCAATTCTTCAACAGAGGCAATGTAAATTGTATCTTCGACAACATTAACACCTTTGTCATGCTTCGACATTGGAGCGGTAATTAGATTCGGAATTGCAGGAGGATCAAATTCAATGGTCTTGTTGTCAATTAAATCCTGGATCTTGTTTTTCAAGGCCCAACACTGATCAGTCTCGTGCCCGGGGCTGTTTGAGTGGTAAGCGCACTTTACATTCGGATTATATTTTGGTGACGAGGTGTCAGGATTGGCGGGAGGATCGTGCAATTTCACTAAATTAGCCTTGAGAAGATGTTGAAGGGCTTGAGATAGTAACATGCCTAACCTCGTAAACTGTCTTCTTGGAGCTTCAAAGCGTTGATGATTTTTAGATGGTCTTGGAGTAGGAGTTGGATTGGAGATTCAGACAACATTGATAGATGGATGATTATTCTTTTTGGTATGGGCCCTTTCCCCATACACAACATTAATTTCTTTCTTCGTAGAAAAAGGTTTCTTGACAGGATTGGGAGTGTAGGTGGATGCCACAGAGATCTTCCCACTTTTAATGCCACTTTCAACTCTTTCACCGGTTAAGATTAATTCGTTGAAACCAGAAGAAGAGTAGCCGACCAACAGATTAAAGAAAGGACCAGATAAAGTGCCCATGAACATGTCAATGTGTTCCTATCAGTCAAGGGAGGTTGGACCCTACTAGCAAGGCCTCTCCACTTCTGCGCATACTCTTTAAATCCCTCGTTCTTTCCCATGGTTATATCTTGCAATTGAACCCTTGTCGGTTCCAAGTCGGCATTGTAGTGATATTGATGGTAGAAGGCAGTAGCTAAACCTTCCCAAGTGTTGATACGAGAACCATCTAACTGATAAAACCATTCAAGTTGTGTTCCAGCCAGACTTTCTTGGAAAAAGTGAACCCATAGCTTTTTATTGGCAGTGTGTGGTTGTATCTTGCGCACATAAGACTTCAAATCGAGCTTTGGACAAGAAACCCCATCGTATTTTGCAAAGGTCGGTATTTTGAATTTGTAGGGAATGACTACCCCATAGATTAAGCCCAAACCGTCAAAATCTAAACCGGGGACGGCTTAGATTTCAACAGCTTTGAACCTGTCTTCTAACTGCTTGTATTTGATATCAGCGGGAGGATATTGTTCGTTAAAATAATCATCATCAGATTCTTGATCACTGGCATACTCAGCCCGAGTACTCTTGACCTCGCCAACCTGGTTCTCATCCTCTTTAACCGAGTCTTCTCCTACTGGAATTTGACGGATTGTCTCTTTGAACCTTTTACCCATGATGAGTAGAACTTTCTTCTTTGGCTTCTTCTTAATGGCCAACAAAGCCATCATATCTTTCTTCCCCTTGGCCAGGGTGAGTAAAGCTTCTTGAAATTGAGAATTCTGGGCTTGGAGTTCCATCACAATTTTCTCTAGATCCATCTTGCTGAAGTAAACAACGGATAGATAAGGAAACCTGTTATGTGACAACCTGTCATGTTATGATGCATGGAATATGTATATGCAAATGATTTCAAGGATTAATGAAATTTAAATTTGTCTAGACAAAAGAATGAACAAACGTTAACTTTCATTAGTCAAAACAAGAAAGATTACATTATGCCCCTTGGGCTTACAAAATAGCTTTCTACGATAAAAAACCCGAACGCATCCTCTTTGGTGCGAGATAAACGTTCACATCTGCTCTTCTTGTAGCTGTTTCATAAGCTCCAAGACCGTCTTCTCACTAGCATAGAACTGAGCCTCGAAAGTATCTCGTTCTTCCTTCAGCTGGATCCAACCCTTTTGTAAGTCTTTGAGAGACGTAGGCATTTCGGGATGGAGGATAGTGTAGGAAACATCTCCTTCGTCCACAGGCTCCTTGATGACTGGTAAAATGGAAGGATAAGGCATCACAAGTGTCTGAGCGCGAGCCCGTACCCACCTGAGGTAAGGCTCGAGAGGGATAGAGTTTTTGTGTCCCAAAGTCCTACTGTCCTCCCTGTTTACCATTCTCCAAGCTCGTGTAAACCTCTGGCGGTAATCTTGGTCTTCTTTGTCATAGTCGAACACCAGACCTCGAATGAGCATCTCATGAGGGTCGTTTCTTCGGGCATACCCAAACTGTCGAAGAGCTAAACAAGGATTGTAGATGATACCTCCCTAATACCAAGAAAAGGGACGTTAGGGAATTCCCCACAGCGGTCAATGATGGAGACGTCTTCCAAGGATCTTGAACACCAACGGATGTCAAAATGGGTGAGGGACATTATCCTTTGAGACCATGTCAATTTTTGCTCATTCTTCAGTACTAATTGAGGTAGGTGTGATGCGAACCATTTGGCGAGTAAGGGAATACAACACAAGAGAGTATCTCTTTTCTTCATGGTGCAGGTATGAAGGCAATGCAAGATGTCTCCCAATAAGGTAGGTACGGGATTGCGAGAGAGAAAGACTTTGATGGCATTAACATCTACAAATTGGTCTGAGTTGGGGAACAGAACCAAACCATAAAAGAGAGAGCCAGGACGTCTTCAAAAGCTTGAAAATCCATGTCGTCCCAGAATGAAAGAGCCTTCTCCAATAGAAACTTGACTAGGAAACCATTGACCCCACTTCTTGTACCCACCCGCTCTTCGTAATGTTATTCAGTCCTAAACTCAGTTAATTGTGCATTTGAACTCCAATTGAGTCTGGAATGACGTTTTGGTGATGATTCAGACAAGTTTAGTTTGTCGGAAGGCAGTCATTTTTTTTGCATCATTTTTATGTTGTTGAGGATTTGTAGTGACCTCTTTTTGATTTGTTATCCCTGATTTTTGCCAGACTATTCTTGTTTTGAGATTACAGTCAGCGGGACGCCCCAGTTTTCTTAAGTCTCCTTTGTAGGTTTTGACTTAGTGGGCTTTTTCTTTTGAGAGATAATGACTTTCTATGTGATAGGGAACCATCACCGTCTTTTGATTCCAGAGGAATGTTTCTTGACATCATTCTTTGTATTACGAGATGAGAGTTTGAGGCTTAACGCGCGTTTGAATTAACTGAGAGACTACCCTGCCCCAGGTTTTGATTAAAGGTTTCAATTTTGTGAAAATAGAAAACTTCAACTTCTTTGGCTCGAAGGGGTTGACTAGGGATTATATTCCTTATAACTCCAGTGTTTAGGATTTGAAAGAATGCATGTACATCGTCAGCAAGGTCTATTCAAAAGCATACTGTATGAGATTATGGCATTGTTTTCGTCATCCTCCCTCTAAAGGCTTGTAACTTTTAGCAAGAGTTGAATGTCATAAAGTGAGTAAAAAGCATAGTTTAAATGAAATGAAAACAAATGAAATAATTCAAGACAAACATATGCAATGCATTAATGAAACAAAGTTTGACATTAATAGATAATTGTTTGAATAACAAAAGAGATTACAACTTGAAAATTCAAAATGAACAAGACGCTCTTAATGACTTGGCATATGAGTAGTGATCACGTTTGGAGTCTCCGGAGGGTTAAACTCGATCTCCTTGGCGTCAATCAAATTCTGAATCTTGTACTTCAACGCCCAACAATCGGTAGTGTCATGCCCGGGGCTGTCAGAATGATAAGCACACGTTGCATTAGGATTGTAGTTAGGAGAAGAAGTTTTGGGGTTTGGATGAGGTCCTATCAATGCAATCAGATTCATCTTCAACAAGTGTTGTAACACTTGAGACAACGGCATGTTGATGTTGGTGAACTGTCTTTTGGGCTCGTCCGACCTTCGTTGATTTCCCCTTTGTTGTTGTCAATGTGATGCAGAACCAGAGATCAGGACTGCCCCTACGTGTTGATCACAACGACCCTTTTGACCAGTCACTACATTGGACTCTTTCTTCCCACTGTACGACTGTTTTTGAACATCAGAAGGTGTAGCTTCTTGAATCTTTCCACTTTTGATGCCAGCTTCGACCCTTTCGCCGGTCAGTATTAGCTCGGTGAACCCGACTGAGGAGCTTCCAATCAAGTGTTTGAAGAAAGGCCCTGTCAAAGTTCCCATGAAGATGTCAATCAGCTCCCTGTCAGTTAAAGGGGGTTGCACCCTGTGATCGGTGGATCTGGAGCTGACTGTTTAACGCTGGTTCGCGAAATGTCGCGGAAGCAAGAGTCGCCACCGTCTTTTATTTTCTCCAATATGGAAAGGACAAAAGCACAGAAAAATTCCTTATGAGATTGCTCTCGGTTCGGGAGGTAGATTTATAGAAAGGGAAGGTGTTAGCACCCTTTCTATCCATGGTTATCCATGGGCTCTTAGATACTTGCTCATTTGTGTTTTCAAAATGTTTGTTTTCTTTTCAGAGTGAGTGGGTTTGAAAAAAGTTTCTTTGAAAGTTTCAGATCGACTTTTGTATTAGTCCTCAAGAGTGTTCGAAAAGTTATTTTTGAAAGCTTTTTGCAAAGTGTCGGTGTGAAAAGAAGTTTTTGATTTTTGTTTTGAATTAGAGCAAGTATCTACGAGTCAGCTACCTACCCTAAAGAATGATGCTGTGTAAATGTCCTTAAGGTAATGCCATCCCACCATTGAGAGGTAGGTAGCACCACCATTGGAGGTGTTCGGGTCAATTCGAGAGTTAGGGACAGTGTGGTCACTGAGCAATGGTAGGACACCTTAGAAGCTACCCTTATGCCATTGATCTTTTTTATTCCGAGACAACCGTTTCAAGGCAACTATTCCGAGGCAACTAGATCAATGGAACATAAGGACTCACTAAAACGTCCTATAGTCGACGACCACATTTCGAGGGGCAAGGCAACAGTGTGGTCACCAGAGCAATAGTAGGACACCTTAGAAGCTACCCTTATGCCATGTTCATGGACATAAGGACTTACTAAAACGTCCTATACTCGACGACCACCTTTCGAGGGGCAAGGCAACAGTGAGGCGTACCCTAGGAGTGGTGTGTGAATTGTGTGTCATTTTCAGTTATTATTTGTCTTGTCATGCATTGGGTGTTCTACGCTTTGATCTTATTTGAGCATAGATTCTTTCATGTGATTAGCAGTTAAAAGGCGCGAAAATTAAAATGCGGAAAATAAAAGTCCTACGCTATTACAAGGCGCGGGTCTACATCGCCAAATTAACAAAAGACCCGATTTTTGAATGAAAGTACGGAAAGTAAATGTCCTAATTGCTATTACAAAGCTTTGGGGCAATTACATAATATTTAAAATGAAAAATAGAAGCAAATGTGCTAAAAGAAATTATAATCGAAGGTGCGAGGGCGTTGGACCCTTTAAAGAAATTATATTGGAATTGAAAGTAAATTAATGATTAAATAAGAAAAGAAGTCATTTTTTATGTTTTTTGGTATTTATGAAAATAAAGAGAACTAATTGAAACTTGAAATTAAATAAAACCCTAATTCTAAATTGTTTTTAATTATTAAAAAAAATGTTTAAGTTTTAACCTAATTTAACCTAATTATTTAATGACAAGTTTATTTACAAGAATAATTAATTATTAATAATAAGAATAAGCTGAAATTATTTTACTGAGAAAAAGAATAAAAATCTAAAACCTAATTTCTACCTATTTTAGTTATTTAGAAAACAAATTAAAATTTAAACCCTAAATTAAAACTAAATTGATTATTAAATTTATTTACAAAATTAATAGAAATTAATATTAATAAAACATATTTTTATTTTTATGATTTCTAACTTTTTTTGTATTATAAATTTTTTTGGTGAATTAAAGGAAAACAATTAATTAAAAAGAATAAATAAAAGAAAATAAAAGAGAGAAAGAAATGCAAACATGGGGGGATGGTTGACCCAAATTGAGGAGGTTTATAGAAAGCAGTTTGGCCCAAGAATTCCAGGCCCAGGTTGACTTTCAGCGTTTGTGTGAGAAACAGTTGACCAATGCGTATGGTGGATTGCTGGTGATGGCCATTAGATTGGCCTTCAGGGACATGTGGCAAGCACAGATCTGGAGTTGCATGGTAGCCTTTTGGAAGCATACTGCACAGAATCATGTTAAAGGAAAAAATATTGAATAAAGTGGGGGGACCTGGGAATCGAACCCAGGTCCCTGCGTTTACCATGTTAATGCTTTGCCAGTTGTGCTGCTTGCGTTCTTTGACAATATAATGGGACACAAATATTATAATGAGAAAATAAAGCTAATGATATAAAACAATAAAAAAACGCGCCAGATTCAAATGCTCCAGTCACATGAGGACACGCCAGCTTCATCTTCTTCTTTCTGCAAAAATATCAAACAAGTAGCGGGGGTTTTAAACCCCCACTAAATAGTACAGTGGATAATAGCGATTAGCTCCTGGGCATATATAAAAAAGGCGCGAGGTAATGATTGTGTTCATATGAAGGTCCTGGTTTCAATGGTATAGGTTTCGTGGCCTAATTTTTCCAGATGAGGAAAGCCCCAAATTCAAACTCCTGGAACCCTAGAATGTTTTCATGGCATATTTCGCTACAGGCATGGTTAGGACAATTAAATGATATCATGAGCTTCAGAAGGTTCATATTAATATAAATCAATAGTTTAAATGCGTGAAAAATGTCCAGAAATCAAAACACGATTATGCATAATTTTGAAAGGGAAGCAACTCTGTTTTACCAATTCTTTGCGCGTGGAGAGTGGAAAAGGATAGAGGCACGTCCAAAAAAGTCCCAACAAGCCTTTGGAATACTTTTTAGGCCTTGAAAGGAGCTCTATCTATGAAAACAGTTTTGAAGTTTTTGGTAAAAAATGCAAGTTTTTCTTGTGTTCTTGGGCGCAACTTTCTTCTCCTTCTGATTAGGGTTGTGTTCTTGCATATATGTGGAATCATTCTAGGTCAAAAACAAAGCCCAAAATCCATGGAATCAATGTTTCAATATTTGATTTTTCAAGCATCTTTTTCAATCTTTTTGTCATGAAAAACATGTCTATTTTGGAAGATCTTGCCTCTTGATGTGGTACACGAAATCCCTAGGCCTTAATGAGAGAATATGCTGCACAAAAAGATTTGGAAAGCATGTTTTAGTATTTTTCCTAAATTTAATTTTAATTAAATGAATTAATAGGTTTAAAAATTCAATTAATAAATTAAAAATAAGAAAATAACTCCCCTTTGGGTCAATGGGTCGTGCATAGCCTTTGGGTGATGATTCTTGGAAGAAATTGTGGCCCATTAGCAATTTTGAGGTATTTGAAGCAAAGTTGACTTTTCAAAATTCCCAAAAATTTCCCAACTTCCACAAGGCATATCTTGCTCAATTTTTAAGCTTTGATCATGTTCTTGGATATTTTGGAAAGGTCTTGAAGTCCTCTAACCAATGTCTTTGGTCCCATGTCATTTTGATTTACCAATCTCAAGTTATGGTCTTTGACGTAAAGTGCCTTTTTGTTGACTTTTGAAAATGACCTATAATGTTGAGATTGATAACTTTTTGTGAGAGCATTTCTTGGACTTGAAGTGTGAAGAGGAATTGTAGGAAATGTCATTCTCTTCAAAATGAGCTTTGGATGGAATTTTTCTGATAAACCATGTGGAAGTTATGCCCTGGTCAATTTGCAGTTGACTTTTTCAATTGTCCAAATATAGAAACTTTTGCATCTTGAGACTTTTTGAGCCATGCTTTGAGAATCATGATCAAGAATTGATCAAATGATGTTTGTGGCTTCAAAATAAGATGTTGACCAAAATTTTTTACTTTTGACTGTCAAATGACCATTTTACCCCTGCAGTTGACTGTTGAGCAATTAGGGTTTTTGACTGTGCAATTTTGTGTTGTGAGTCTTGAAACTTGGCATATGGATGCTTGACCATGTTTGTAGGCATGTGAGACTTGTTTTTACCCTTGGAAACTTCAATTTCTTTGCCAGAACCAAAACCCTAATTTTGACTGTTAGGAGGCCATTGGACTGTGCAACCTTTGGGGAGATTTTAAAGCATGCTCTTAGCAAATATTGAAGAAAATGGGAGGGAAAATTTTGGGGTACAAAAATTGCCCCTGTTCAATCTTCTTAAACCTGAGGATGTAGATTGGCTTGCGTGCCTTTCGTGATCCGAAGGTGGAAGATGATTGAACACTAGAGTGCCCAGAAATTTGCACTCACATAGTAGTGTGATGGTGGGAATGGGCTTACAGATGCCATTTGGAGATTGATGGATAGGAAGATGGGTTTATAGATTCCATCTGGGTGTCGATCGCGTAAGAGTTTCCTTAGAGAGAACTTGCGTACCTGAAAAAGAAAATGATTACCTGGCCTGTTACAGGAGTTGGTCTTCAAACTCTTTGTGTAAATGTGCCCTGACTGGTTACAGGAATTGAATCCCTAAACCTCTTCAGACGTGCCCTGGAGAGATACAGGAGTCGAGTCTGGAGTTTCAAAAGGTGATGAATGAATCAGGGATGGTTACTACCTCAACGGGACGATGAGAGAACCTTGGGCGATTACTACCTCAACAGTAACGATGAGAGAACCTAGGGACGATTACTACCTCAACAGTAACGATGAGAGAACCTTGGATGTCTTCTACTGAGTCTTCATCAGGAAAATCTTTAGGAGTCGATTTAACTGGACCAGAGAAGGCCTTTGACTAGATTGGCATCAGAAAAATCTTTAGGAATCGATTTAACTGAACCAGGCAAGGTCTTGGAATCTTCAACTGGAATAAGAATCAGGGAGATCTTAGGGTCGATCTGACTGAACCAGAGAAGGCCTTTGACTGGATAGGCATCAGAAAAATCTTTAGGAGTCGATTTAACTAAACCAGGCAAGGTCTTGGAATCTTCAACTGGAATAAGAATCAGGGAGATATTAGGGTCGATCTGACTGAACCAGAGAAGGCCTTTGACTGGATCGACATCAGAAAAATCTTTAGGGGTCGATTTAACTGAACCAGACAAGGTCTTGGAATCTTCAACTGGAATAAGAATCAGGGAGATCTTAGGGTCGATCTGACTGAACCAGAGAAGGCCTTTGACTGGATCGGCATCAGAAAAATCTTTAGGAGTCGATTTAACTGAACCAGACAAGGTCTTGGAATCTTCAACTGGAATAAGAATCATGGAGATCTTAGGGTCGATCTGACTGAACCAGAGAAGGCCTTTGACTAGATCGGCATCAGAAAAATCTTTAGGAGTCGATTTAACTGAACCAGGCAAGGTCTTGGATTAACTTTGACGGGATAAGAATCAGGAAAATCTTGGAATCGATTTAACTGAACCAGGCAAGGTCTTGGATTAACTTTGACGGGATAAGAATCAGAAAAATCTTGGAATCGATTTAACTGAACTAGACGAAAGTCTTGGAATATCTTTGACTGGATAAGAATCAGAAAAATCTTAGGGTCGATTTGACTGAACCAGACGAAAGTCTTGAAATAACTTCAACTGGATAAGAATCAGAAAAATCTTAGGGTCGATTTAACTGAACCAGACTAAAGTCTTGGAATATAGCTGAGAACTTAACTGCATCTTTCCTGAAAGGTAAAGGTCAGTCATATGTAATGCATGATATAGATCAAGCCATGATGTTCTCAACATAAATGGGATTGTGTGATGCGTTTATGCATGTATCATGATGTATGTGATATTTATGAATGTATGTTTTCGTCTTAGGAAAATATATCCTTGACGAATGCCGGGAGTTAAAATCCTGGGATGATGGAGAGCTTTTTCTTCCACTGAGGAGTGATTGCAAGAATGAACCGGTAGGAGAAGATGACTCCGTTGGGGACGAAACTTGATGAAGAGATTACTCTGCGGGGAAACATTACTCTAGCTACCTTGCTGGGGAACAATACTCTGTGGGAAGAGAGGTACGTTGAGATGTTGATGATAACTTCGTTGGGGATACCGTTGTTATGTTGGAAGTGTTAACAGACTCCGCTGGGGATAAGAAGACTTTGCCGAGGACGATCTTTCCGTGGCTTTTGGCTGAGGATAACCCAGTTATATCCTGGTAGGGAAATAACCTTTGAATAAAGCCGGGGGACGCGTTCGTGCTCTGTAGGGGGTAAGCTTCCAGAATCTATTGGGGATAAGCTTACTGTTGGGGAGATGGATTCAAACTTTCCTGGGGAAATATTGAACTATACTGGACTCTCCTGGGGAATTTTGAGATGTACTGGAAGTGGCTCCGCTGAATATCTGGTATACCGCCGGGGAACAATCTTAGACCAAGACGGTCGGGGATGCTTGTTAAGAATATTCGTATATTGTGCTGGGGAATGTTGAGATCTACGGGGGATACCCAACTTCCTTAAGGCTGATTGTATAACTTTTCTTGGGGAGAGTGCATTGACTTGCTGACTCACTCTCTGGGGAATTAAGATATACTGGTTATGTTCTTCAGCTGAACCTACCTTGGTACCTTGATGGACAGAACAATTAGATCGCTTAGACAACTCATTATTGCCCCTGTTTCTAATGTTACCTGTAATTAATCCTTTGTTTCGTATGTAAATATTTATGAGTTAGCAATTATTGTCAAATGCATATATCACAAATTGAACCTTGGACGTTCTTCGCAAAACAAAACAGAAAAGGAAAAACAATTGGCAATTTTAACTGAAAAGTGATTTTTGTATTGATTTTTGAATTTGCCCGTAAATAGGCGTTTTATGTACAAGAGGCTGACGTCCTAGTAAGAGACCGCCGCCGAACAAAAGAGTTTATACAAATTTGTACAAAAGGAAAACAAAACAGCTATGTGAAAAGAATAATCCCACTGGGTTCCCACTCTGCTATCGCCTTTATATCTTCGAGCGTCTCATCACTTGATGACCTAGCTGAAGATGAAGCTGATTGATTGATGCCTTTTGAACTTGACAGTTGATACCGGATTCTGGATGCAAGATGATCCAATGAGACATAGTATTACGCTTCATCCCTAACTTTTGCCTGGACCGCCCTTTCGGGTTTTCAGTCCACCGGGATACCCATTTTTGCCCAAGCCGGCTTTTCAGGTTTTCGACTTGCCGGGTGTACAGATTTTTTTTTATTTCATCCCTCATTTTGCCCGAACCCTTTTGGTTCGCCGGGAGGCCCTAATTTTTGCCTAGGTATGTCAACCTAGCGGGTCTTTTGTTATGCGTAGTATCTTTTTACTATGTCTGCATTGGCGGGGTGAGGAAGGTCGTCACCGTCCATGGTAGTTAGAATCATGGCTCCTCCTGAGAACACATGCTTAACCACAAATGGCCCTTCATAGGTAGGGGTCCACTTGCCCCTTGGATCACTCTGAGGAAGGATGATACGCTTGATTACCAGATCCCCAAATTGATACTCTTGTGGTCTGACCTTTTTGTTAAATGCCCTGATCATCCGTTTTTGATACGTCTGACCATGACAAATAGCAGCAAGTCTCTTTTCGTCGATTAAGTTTAGCTGATCAAGTCGTGTCTGGATCCAATCATCTTCACTCAGATCTGCATCCTTCATTATCCGGAGAGAGGGTATTTGCACTTCAATCGGCAAGACTGCCTCCATGCCATAGACCAAGGAGAAGGGAGTTGCCCCGGTTGACGTCCTTGCTGAGGTACGGTACCCATGTAGAGCAAACGGTAACATCTCGTGCCAATCTTTATAGGTCACTGTCATCTTCTGCACAATTTTCTTGATATTTTTATTCGCTGCTTCTACAGCCCCATTCATCTTCGGCCGGTAAGGGGAAGAGTTGTGGTGTTGTATCTTAAACTGCTCGCAGAGCTCAGTGATCATCTTGTTATTGAGATTGGTACCGTTGTCTGTAATGATTCTTTCTGGGACGCCGTATCGACAGATCAAGTTATGCCGAATGAACCGTGCAACGACATTCTTGGTTACTGTAGCGTAGGAAGCTGCTTCAACCCACTTTGTAAAGTAATCGATTGCTACCAGGATGAAGCGATGCCCGTTGGATGCCGTAGGTTTAATCTCACCGATCATGTCTATGCCCCACATTGCAAAAGGCCAAGGTGCGGTTAGGACATTCAGAGGAACTGGAGGAACGTGCACCTTGTCTGCGTAAATCTGGCATTTGTGACATGTCCGAGAATGTTGGTAACAGCCGGCTTCCATGGTGGACCAGAAATACCCTGCCCGAAGGATTTTCTTTGCCATAGTGTGTTCACTGGAATGTGTTCCGAAGGTACCTTCATGCAGCTCTGCCATGATCCTTTTTGCTTCAGTCTTATCCACACAACGCAGTAAGGTCGAATCATGGTTTCGCTTGTACAAAATGCCATTGCTGAGGAAGAACTTCGCTGCGAACCTTCTCAGAAACTTCTTATCGTTGACAGATGCACCTTCAGGGTATTCCTGAGCTTCCAAGTATCTCTTCACCTCATGGTACCAAGGTTTCTCCGTCACTTCCCCAGCCTCAAGATCACAACTGTATGCCGGTTCGTCCAGTTTCCAAATGATGATCCGGGGAGCCTCATTGTCCCACTTGACTTTGAACATGGAAGACATTGTAGCTAACGCGTCCGCCAACTGATTCTCCTCTCTTGGGAAATGTTCAAAGGTTATCTCTATGAAATGGGGGATCAATGTCAACACACATTCTCTGTAAGGAATAAGATTCGGATGTTTCGTATCCCACTCCCCTTTGATCTGATTGATCACGAGAGCGAAATCTCCGAAGACACTCAAAAACTTGATCCTTAAGTCAATCGCAGCTTGAAGACCCATGATGCATGCCTCATACTCCACCATGTTGTTGGTGCAGTTGAAACATAGCCGGGCAGTAAGTGGAGTATGAGTGCCTTGAGGAGATATGATCACAGCGCCGATGCCGTTACCCAAAGCGTTGGAGGCTCCGTCAAAGTGCATAGACCATCGTGATCCTTCCTCAGGTCCTTCATCCGGTCCAGGTACTTCACAATCAGTCACAATCATGATACTCTCGTCTGGAAACTCAAAGTTCATTGACTGATAGTCGTCCACTGCTTGATGTGCCAGGTGGTCTGCCAATACACTTCCCTTGATAGCTTTCTGAGTCGTGTACTGGATGTCGTATTCTGTCAAGATCATTTGCCATCTTGCTATTCTCCCAGACAGAGCAGGCTTTTCAAATATGTACTTTATTGGATCCATCTTTGAGATCAACAAGGTAGTGTGAGTCAGCATATATTGTCTCAACCGGCGAGCAGCCCATACCAAAGCGCAGCAAGTTTTCTCGAGCAGTGAGTATCGGGTCTCACAGTCGGCAAACTTTTTTCTAAGGTAATAAATGGCATGCTCTTTTCGGCCAGACTCGTCATGCTGCCCCAGCACACACCCCATTGAGTTGTTAAGTACTGTCAGGTATAGTATCAGAGGTCTCCCTTCAACCGGTGGCATAAGGATGCGTGGTTCTTGGAGATACTCTTTGATTCTGTCAAAAGCGGCCTGACATTCATCGTTCCAACGTACTACCTGATCTTTCTTCAGCAGCTTGAAGATTGGCTCACAGGTAGCAGTTAGGTGGGAGATGAATCGAGCAATGTAATTCAGGCATCCTAAAAAGCCTCTGACCTCCTTCTCTGTCCTGGGAACTGGCATCTCTTGAATGTCTTTAACCTTGGCAGGGTCCACTTGAATACCTTTATCACTTACAACGAAACCTAGCAATTTTCCAGATCTTACCCCGAAGGTGCACTTGTTCGGGTTCAACCTCAGCTTGTACAGTTTCAAACGGTCAAACAGTTTCTGCAGATGGTCAAGGTGTTCCTCCTCAGTTTGGGACCTTGCAATTATATCGTCAACATACACCTCAATCTCATGATGGATCATGTCATGAAATAAAGCAACCATGGCACGTTGGTAGGTTGCCCCAACATTTTTCAACCCGAATGGCATGACCTCATAGCAGAAGGTGCCCCACTGAGTAACAAAGGTAGTCTTTTCCATGTCTTCAGGAGCCATCTTGATCTGATTATACCCTGAAAAACCATCCATGAAAGAGAACACCTTGTGCTGAGCCGTATTATCAACCAGAACATCAATGTGAGGTAGGGGGAAGTCATCCTTGGGGCTGGCCCTGTTCAGATCCCTGTAATCGACACACATTCTGACCTTACCATCCTTCTTCGGTACCGGCACCACATTAGCAACCCACTGAGGGTAAGAAGTTACTGCAAGAAACCCGACATCGAATTGCTTCATAACCTCAGCTTTGATCTTCTCAGACATCTCTGGACGCATACGGCGGACCTTTTGCTTAACCGGAGGGCAGTCTTCCTTGGTAGGCAAATGATGGACCACAATGTCGGTGTCCAACCCAGGCATGTCTTCGTAGGACCAGGCAAAGATCTCCATATAACCATGTAACATCTGAGTCAACCGTTGCTTCACGCTGAGCTCCAGATTAGCACCAATCTTAACCTCCTTTCTGTCTGCCTCAGTACCCAGATTTATCGTTTCCACTGGCTCTTCATGTGGTTGAATTACCCTCTCTTCCTGGAGTAACAGTCTTGCAAGCTCGCCAGGCACTTCGCAATCATCTTCACCTTCGTCTTCGGCTAAGTTGATCGGATTTTCGAAGTCATAACTGGCAGTAGCAGAGTTGTTACCAGTGAGATCCAGAGTGGATTGAAACCTGTATGAGTGAGTGTGTGTAAATACAGTTGTTTTGCAATATATAAAGAAAGGAAAGAAAGAAAAGGAGCATAAGATTTGAAGTGCGAGAAAACGTCCAAGGTCTTTATTCATGATATATGAAATGACAATTAATATGCCCTCACAAATGAAGCCACGGTGCCCCGGGTAAGACACCGGGCCATAAAGTTTTAACTCATTGTTTATTACAAATAACAAAAACAAAGGAATTCATTACTGCGTAACAAAAGTAACAGGTGTATGATCTTTAGCAGTCCAATTGGTCAATCCACCGTCAGTCGTCGGGTAGATCCAGCTATCAAACTCTGACTCTTCCACTTCGTCCTCATCCCCAATAGCATTCACTCCTGGATTGGTGATGAGCACAGGAGGTCTTCCAATTCTAGCTTTGCGCACAGCCCTCTGAGCCTCTGCAGTAAAACCCAGTCCAAACTTGTCAGTTTTAGGAGTGAAATCAGGGAGCCTGCCTCAGTTAGCACATTCACCTTTCTCGATCACAGCCTGGGCGTCCTTCAAGGAAGCCATCTTCAAAGGAAAGTCCTCTTCAACCACTGTTTCTGCCGCTGCCAACGTTGGAGGTACCTCTTTAAAATGCTGAAAGGGGGTTTCAATAAACTCCCCGTCCATCTCAATATACCGGAAGGAATTCAAATGGCTCACCATATATTCTTCCTCCCCCTGCACAGTGACAATCTTCCCTCTGACGGGGTACTTGAGCTTCTGGTGTAGGGTAGAGGTCACTGCCCCAGCTTTTTGAATCCAAGGTCGACCCAACAAACAGGAATAAGACGGACGAATATCCATCACATAGAACGTTGAGTCGAATACTTGAGAACCCACACGAATAGGAAAGTCTACTTCTCCATGAACCATCCTCTTCGATCCGTCAAAGGCTCGGACAATGATGTTGCTAGGTTTCAATTCCAGGCCCTCACAATCCAACCGGTCTAAGGCCTTCTTGGGTAATACATTCAGGGAAGAACCGGTGTCCACCAACACGTGCGTAAGAGTAGTGCCCCTGCATTCTATAGAGACATGCAGGGAATCATTGTGGTTCTTTCCCATAGCGGTAAGGTCAGCATCCGAGAAACCCAAACCATTGTCAGCTGTCAAATTGGCTACGCAATCAGTAAACTATTCTGCAGAGGTCTCTTGTGGCACATGGGCCGTCTTTAGAAATGAAATCAGGGCCTTAGCATGGGCCTCTGAGCACAGTAGTAATGAGAGCATAGAGATCTTGGAGGGTGTATGCCCCAGCTGTTCAACAACATTAAAATCACTCTTCTTGATTATTTTAAGAATTTCCTCCATCTCTTGTTGGGAGGCTTCAACATTCACAGACTTTGGTGCCTCCATCCGGGCAGGCTCATCTTCAATCCCTTTTCCCCGAGCATTAGATGACTCGGCAGCAGGGGAAGCAACTTGATCAGAAGTGGAAACAAGCGTACTTGCAGGTGTTATAACGAGAGGTCTTCGAATAGTTGGTGGCGCAATGTCAGGCGAGAAGAGCCTGCCACTGCGAGTTACTTTAGCTGGACCGGTAATATTGCTGATGCTGGTACCGGTATTGAACTCTTGCTTTATTCCATGTACATACACATCTGCCCCATAGTGCCATGGGACAGCCTTATCAGATTCATAGGGGAGGGCCCCCGGAACAGTAATAACAATGGGTGCGACAGTCATGATTTTAACCGGCTTCCTCGGGGGAGCCTTGATTGGATTGTTAAAAATTGTAACGACAGATACTTCTTCCACAGGAACACACGGAACAGCGGTCTTCTTGAAGAGAATCTCCTTGCTATCCATCAGGCTTTGGATGCCTAACTTTAGCAACGGACAACCAGTAGTGGTAACGGCACACAAAAGGCAACCCTTGCTGCAACCCGGAAATAAACCGGCCAGCAGTAGGTTCCTCTTAACAATCATCAGAGGGGTAGCTACATCATTCACAGAAACGGCATACAAATCTTCATCAATGGCATTTACTCCATGCTGGGGCATAGGAGCAGTCACAACATTTGGCCTCTCAGACGCCTCAAATTGTATCTCCTTCGCATCAATAAGGTCCTTCACCTTATTCCTTAGGGCCCAACAATCATCAGTAGAATGCCCCGGGCTATCGGAGTGATAAGCACATCGGGCATTTGGATTATACTTAGGAGAGGCAGTATTTACAACCTTTGGAGCCTCTCTGACAGTCACCAAGTTGGTGGATAGCAACTGTGGCAAGATTTGTGATAAGGTCATACTTAGCCGAGTAAACTCTCTTCTGGGTCTTTCAGCCCTTTGTTGATTGGTTTTCCGAGGAGCGGCAGCAGGTTTAGCAATCACCACCGTGTTGACAGATTGGCGGCGCTCTGGTTTATCTTGCCTTCTAGGCCCATACACAGCACTGGCCTCCTTCTTAAAGGGTTTCTTCTCAGAACTTGAAGACGCACCTTTCTGAATCTTCCCTGACTTCATGCCAGCCTCTATCCTTTCCCCAGTCAGAATGAGGTCAGTGAACCCTGCAGACGAATTACCGATAAGATGATTGAAAAATGGCCCGGATAGGGTCCCCAAGAACATATCTACCAACTCACGGTCTGTTAATGGTGGCTGCACCCTGCCAGCCAAATCCCTCCACTTTTGCGCATACTCTTTAAAACCTTCGCCTGACCCTAGCGACATACCCTGGAGTTGGGTACGTGTAGGGGCAAGGTCGGCATTATATTGATACTGCTTGTAAAAAGCAGTAGCCAACTCCTCCCAGTTACGAACTTTGGTTCCATCCAGCTGATAGAACCATTCGAGATGAGTCTCTGAAAGACTCTCCTGGAAGAAGTGGATCCACAAGTTCTTATCCACTGTGTACGGCTGAATCTTCCGCACATAAGATCTGAGGTGTAGCTTAGGGCAAGACGCCCCGTCATACTTGGTGAAAGATGGTGCCTTAAACTTGTGAGGGATGATCACACCAGTAGACAAACCCAAGTCTCCGAAATCCAAACCAGGCACTTGTTGGATCTCCGTGGCATTCAGAAGGTCTTCCAACTGCTTGTACCGGTCTTCAGCCGGAGGATACTGTTCCTCATTAAAATCAGTCTCATTGTCAGAGACTACCGGACTTGGAGCCTTTCCCCCCTGGGGACTGTCTTTGCCTACAGAAGAACCAGCTTCCTCATTCTGCAGAGTGTTACCAAACCTTCGGCCCGAGTTGAATAGAACTGTTCTCTTCTTCTTCTTCTCCTTCTTCAGGAGCAAAGCCTTCAGCTCTTCTTGGCCTTGAGCCAAACCCATGATCAGCTCCTGAAATTGTGTGTTCTGCGCCTGAAGGGCCTTGATAGACATCTCGGTTGATGATTCAGGGTTCATGATGCTGAAATAAACAGCGAAGAACAGTAAGCAACCTGAAAAGAAGAGTACCTGCTATGCACATGATGAATGGAATGCGTATGATTTATGTTTTCAAAGACAATCGGGAATCAACTTTGTAAACAAAAGGAACACACTTCATTAGAGTCAACTTTGCAATTTAATTGTTCAACAGATTGCCCTTAGGCGTTACATAAAAATGGAAATACTGAAAAGGGAAATAAAACTGTAAAAGAACATCCAAAGCTCATCATTGATCCCAGGGTCTCCTCTTCTCAGTACGGATGTAGTCATTCAGAGCCCGCTCATTCTCTAACTGCTTTGTCAGCTTCTGGATCTTCAGTTCCTGCTCGTTGAACTTTTCCCGATAAGAATCCCGTTCCTCTTGCAGTTGCGACCAAGACCTCTTTAATGTCTCATAATCAGTAGGTATCTGAGGAGGGAGGACAGTTGGAGGAGCCCCATCTTTGTCAGGATACTCACGAATGACGGGTCTGACAGCTTCGTATGGCATACTTAACTTCTGAGCACGGATGCGAACCTATTTGTAGTAGGCTTCCATAGGTAGAGAAGTCTTTGGCCCCAGCTCTTGTGGGTCAGCTTTATGAACTCTGTCCCAAGCCTTGATGAACTTACGACGCAGCTCGTCACTATCCACCTGAAACTCAAAACTGATGTGAGGCACCAACATCTCATGAGGCCCTGCTCTTCTGGCCCTTCCAAACTGACGGAGCGCTAGACATGGATTGTAAGAGATTCCTCCTTGAGTACCAATCAAAGGAACGTTAGGGTATTCTCCGCAACAATCAATAACAGCTATCTCATCCAAACCTCTGAGAGTCCAAATGATGTCCTTATCGGTGAGAGACATTAACCTGTGAGCCCAACCTCTTCCTTCTTGGTTCTTCAACACGAACTTAGGGAGGTGCGAAATAAACCACCTCACCAACAAAGGGATACAACACCACAGGGTTCCTCGTCTTCGGGCAGTACGAGCATAAAGTTGTTGCAGGATGTCACCCAAGAGAGTGGGCACAGGATTCTGAGACATGAAGATCCTTATGGCAGTGACATTGACGAAGTTGTCAGGATTAGGAAACAAGACTAGACCATACATTAAGAGATCCAGGATGTCTTCATATGCCCTAAAGTCCAAGTCATTCCAGAAACTGTTAGCTTTACCAATCAGAAACTTGGCCAAGAAACCCTTAACTCCGCTTCTAGTCACCCAATTGTCCATTACTTCTTGGTGGGTCAAGGGCAGAGCTGCAGCAACCTCCTCAAGCCTGAGGGTCTTTTCCCAACCAGTGTAGGGAGTCTGGTCCAAGATAGGGATACCAAGTGTGATACGGTGGGAGAACTGACTATGGTTTTGCATTTGTTTTTGCAAATGTTTCGGTTGAGCAAGAGTCGCCACCGACTTTTTATTTTATCCTAAGGAAAGGTTTAAAAAGCACAGCAAAAACCTTTGAGATTTTTCTTGGGTTCGGGGAGTAGATTATAGAAAGGGAAGGTATTAGCACCCTTTCTATCCATGGTTATCCATGGGCTCTTAGGTACTTGCTTAGATCAACTTGCCTTTGGTTTTCAATTGTTTGAAATGGTGCTTTATGTGTGGGTTTTGAAAAGGTTTTAAAAAGATGCCTTGTATAGGCTACCCTTGTAACAATTCTTTACTCGAATGTTTTACAAAAGGTGTTTGTCTTTTTGAAAAGATGTTTCAAGGTTTTTTGAAAGTTTGTTTTGAAAGTGTTTGTGAAGTGTGGTTTGAAAAATAAGCAAGTGTTTTTGTTTTGCAAGTGGACAAGTACTTAAGAGCGATCTACCCTAAAGTTCTCAAAGATTTTTGTTATGCTTTAACCCTTTTAACAATTTTGTTCCACCATTGTATTTGGTGGACAATCTTGTGTTAGGAGGTGAAAAGGACGGGCGCGGGTCATCGTTTAGACCATAATTGCAATAGTGTTAAGTATCCTTGGGCAATTTTTCCTTTGAAAGGGACTTTGATCATTTTAGGCAACTTTCGAAAGCGTCATCGAGGGACTATGATCATTTGATTTTTTTGCTTTGCCCAAAGAGACCTAACATGCAATATGGCCTAATTTTGAAAGGCAACAAGTGGATGTAACCCTAGGGGTGTTAGTGTGCAAGTGTGTTTTATTGCATACAAGAGTTTTTTTCTTTGAATTAGGTTTTTCTATTTCATTGATTTTATCTTGCCATACATGTCCTAATTACTAGCAATAAGAAGCAGAAATATAAAATCCTACGCTATTACAACAATTAGGGGAGGGGGATACACATTTGTACATAGGGGGTTCAACGAGAAAAATAGACAAAAAAGAAAATAGCAAAAAATAAGATATATAGAGAGAGAGAGGGAGCCCGCGCGCTGCTGGGAGGTCATCAGAAGTTCTGACTCAGATCCGCTGCCAGATGATCAACCTCTTGGTTAAACTGTATGAGTCAGAACTTCTGACTCTGGCACCTGCAAAACAGAACCTTGTTAGTGGGGAAATCAGAAGTTTTGATTCCCCTGCGCTGCAAGACAGAAGTTTGTTAGTGGAGAAACCATAAGTTCTGATTCTGCTGAAAAGGCAATAACTCTCAGAGGTTCTGATATCATTGACAGCAAAACAGGCTTCAGAAGTGCTAACGTCAAAGTCAGCACTTGGCTTTTCCCTGTACTAACCAGAACATCTGCAATCCTGTTGTTACTCCACAAAACAGGAAACATATTTGGAACAGATCCAGCAAATACAAAAATGTTTCAGAGGTCAGAACCACCAAGGTCCCAGGCAAGTCCTACACTGGCTCAGAACGTTCTGAGGTATGAAAATCCTCAGATCATAAACAACAACAACGTGATATTTACATTATGTTTATTTGAGTATGCACAGCTGATGATGCTTAACAGCGTGATGAGGGTCAGCAGGTGCTTACCTGACTGTTGGAAAAGTTGGTGGGTGAAAGTTAGCTTTTGGCTCTGGTAGTGTTCTGGACAGATTTTCTTTGAAAGGGCTGGTAAAGGCGTATACGTATGTAGGGTCAGAAGTTTGGAAAGGGTGTTTTTTGGTTCACAGAGAAAACTGGATATTTGATGAAGTTTGAAGGTGAGAAACTCAAAGTTATGAAACAAAACTGGAGATTTTGACAGAGTTTCAGAACGCTATGTTGCTAAGAGTTCTGTTTCTCACTTAGCAATTTCTGTTTCTTTTCTTGAACGCCTTTTGCAGTGGTGAAGACTCTCTATTTATAGGCAAAGTTCTTGTGGATGCCTTGAACATTAAAGCGCCAACAGAGTTTGAATTTGTTCTTTGACAGAAATTCCTGGGAAGTTGTGATAACAGATAGCTTTCAGCCTAGGCTGCAGCAGCAGGCGTAGATTGAGGAGAAGTGACCTCTGAAGTGGGCGGTGGCGCGTAGACCCATGCCAGAATCTGCACAAAAGCGTTTTCCAAGCCACACGTGAATGTTCAGGAGTGGTTGGAAGCATTAATGGGCATTAAATGGTGATAAGACCTATCAACATCAATATTCTGGTAATGGAAACCAACGTTGCATCAGCAGCGTAGACCATGCTCTGGCCTTGGCTACCTGTTGTCTTAGTAAGCTATGGAGATTCTCCTGGTTTTCTGGTACGTTCCTTGGATTTACTTCTGGACCTCCTAGGTTTAGAGATTCTGTATCAGTGTAACACCCATTCTTCTGACCTTTTCATCTTCTGAATTCGGCATGTTCTGAAGGTGCCTTCAGATTTCCCTGCTTCTCTTGCATTCCTTTAGCAAATTCTGACTGAGCTTGTGTAACTGCTGAAGGTGCATGTTCTGTTTGAGGCTTACATTCTGAACCACGTTTACAACTTCTGATTGAACTGATGTAGCTGCTGAAAAGCCAACTTCTGACCACGCTCAGGCTTGCAACTTCTGACCATTTTTATCTGGAATGGGTCCAGAAGTTCTGAAGCGCTGATTTTTCTTAAACACTCATTTTAGAGAAACGTTCTAAGTATTTAGAATTTGATTTTTCTTAAGATAAAAGCATCGTTTTTTTGGAGTTCGTGAGATCATCTTGCTCTTGTAAGCGGCTTGCTTGGGCAAAAGGATAACTCAGGACTTGGATTTGTTTCAGAGGGACCTTGAAAATCCAAGGTGGTTTCCTGAAGAAAGGGAGGGCAAATTTTGGGGTACAACAGTTGCCCCTGTTCAATCTTCTTGAACCTGAAGAGTTAGATTGGCAATCTTGCCTTTCGTGACTCGAAGGTAAAAGGAGATTGGACACTAGAGTGCCCTTAAATTTGCACTCGTCAAAGCAATGGATGCGGAAATGGGCTTAAAGATGCCATTTGGAGATGGGCTTAAAGATGTCATCTGGAAATGGGCTTAAAGATGCCATCTGGAAGGGTGACCGAATCTCGTCGGGGATGGGCTTAAAGATGCCATCTGGAAGGAAAATCAGAAAGGTGTCCCTGTTTTGAACCATCTCTGAACTGGGGCTTGAATAAGCAATAGATTGACATCCGCTGTTGGGAAGAATCCGTAAATTGTTCTCAAAAGTTGCATCTAAACAATTTGGTAGATTAGCATCCGTTGTTGGGAAGAATCCATAAACTGTTTTTAGAAGTCTTGAGGTTGAATAAGCAATAGAGCAGCATCCGTTGTTGGGAAGAATCCATAAACTGTTTTCAGAATTCTTGAAAAGAAATTGAATGAGCGATAGGTTAGCATCCGTTACTTGGAGAACCCGTGAACTGTTTTCAGAAATCTTGGAGTTGAATAAGCAATAGAGCAGCATCCGTTGTTGGGAAGCGTCCGTAAACTGTTTTCAAAGGTTGCATCTGAACAAGCTGATAGATTATCATCCGTTGTTGGGAAGAATCCATAAACTGTTTTCAGAAGTCTTGAGGTTGAATAAGCAATAGAGCAGCATCCGTTGTTGGGAAGCGTCCGTAAACTGTTTTCAAAAGTTGAGAAGAATCTGAACAAGCTGATAGATTATCATCCGTTGTTGGGAAGAATCCATAAACTGTTTTCAGAAGTCTTGAAAAGAAACTGAACAAGCGATAGGTTAACATCCGTTACTTGGAGAACCCGTGAACTGTTTTCAGAAATCTTGGAGTTGAATAAGCAATAGAGCAGCATCCGTTGTTGGGAAGCGTCCGTAAGCTGTTTTCAAAGGTTGCATCTGAACAAGCTGATAAATTATCATCCGTTGTTGGTAAGAATCCATAAACTATTTTCAGAAGTCTTGAGGTTGAATAAGCAATAGAGCAGCATCCGTTGTTGGGAAGCGTCCGTAAACTGTTTTCAAAAGTTGAGAAGAATCTGAACAAGCTGGTAAATTATCATCCGTTGTTGGGAAGAATCCATAAACTGTTTTCAGAAATCTTGAAGTTGAAAGAAGAACCGGTGTAGGGTTCCCTGATGATGAGCTCGCGTAGAACTGCATCTGGATAAATCTGGGATAAGCATTAGAATGTTGCCATGTCTGGGTCAGATCTGAAATATTCCTGGAAGGAATTTCGGGAGATAATGATTTTTGGTCTGTCGACTGATCTTACCTGAAAAGGTAAAGAGTTAGTTATATGAAATGTCATGATGCATGATGCAATGTATGTTATATGATATGAATGTAAATGGACGTGCATGTAAGCTGGAGGGCTGTCTTGCAAAGGATAGATGAATCCGAGATGGCTAAAGATAAAAGTATCTTGAATGCTGCCGGGAAGAATAATTCCTTGGCTGTTGCTGGGGAAGAGAGTTCCTGATGACTTCTACTGGGGAGCTTCGATCCAATAGACTCATGTTGGGGATGTAAGACTGAGAATCTTCACCTTGGTGGGAAGTAACTCTGGCGACTTCACTGGGGAACTCAAGATTTGCCCTCCTAAAACTCTGTGGGGAGAAGGCTCACTAGTCTGGCTCCGCTGGGGATAATGAAACTTGACTCTGAGGGGAATTGAATTCCGGAGGATTCTCTGGCTGGGGATTATATTGGTAAGTTATGCTGGGGAAATCTGATGAACTCCGCCGGGGATAGGAATAAATTTGGCGAGTGCGATCTTCCGTGGCGCTATTCTGAGGATAACCCAGTTATAAGCCCTTGTGAGGAACAATTTTGAATAAAACTTGGGTGAGACGTCCGTACTCTACAGGGGATAAGCCTCAAGCCTTGCCGGGGATATGGATTCTAAATCTCCTGGGGGCTTCCTTTGAAAGGGTATCAGGATATCCAACTGTATCTTCAACCTATCAGTAATCCTCTTTCTTGATTCATAAGGAAATGATCATGTTCAAATGCATATGCCTATTTAACAAAACATTGGACGTTTCTCAAAATAAAACAGATAGTGCAAGAGAAAAAGTGAAAGGAAAAGACACAAGTTTCTGGGAAAAGTATTTGTATTGACTTTCTATGAGTATAATTGTACAAAGGAGACAATCATCCTAGTAAGAAGATTTTGTCGTAAATATTTGAAAGATTTATACAAAATAAGGATGGCTATGTGAAATAATTCCAATGGGATTCCATTCCGCTATAGCTTTCACAACTCTGAATATCTGTCCATTCAATGCTTTGTTTGCCGATGACTGGATTGATCAGAAGCCTGGAACTGGTTGATGAAGAGATTGTCTTTGAAGTGATCCGACGAGACATAGTCATACGCTTTAATTCCCTAACTTTTCCTGAATCGCCCTTTCGGGTTTTCGATCCACCGGGAAACCCCTTTTTGCCCAAGCCGCCCTTTCGGGTTTTCGACTTGCCGGGTGTACAGATTTTTGTTTTGTTTTTATCCCTAATTTTTGCCTGAACCGCCCTTTCGGGTTTTCGGTTCACCGGGATGCCCATTTTTTGCCCAAGCCGCCCTTTCAGGTTTTCGACTTGTCGGGTTATTTTATGCGTAGTATCTTTTGACTATGTCTGCGTTCGCAGGGTGCGGCAAATCGTCACCGTCCATGGTGGTCAGAATCATTGCACCACCAGAAAATATGCTTTTGATCACAAATGGTCCTTCATATGTAGGAGTCCATTTGCCCCTGGGATCACTTGGCGGCAAGATAATCCGCTTGATTACGAGATTTCCAACTTGATACACTTGACGCCTGACTTTCTTATGGAAGGCCTTGATCATCCGTTTTTGATATACTTGACCATGGCATATAGCAGCGAGTCGCTTTTCGTCGATCAGATTGAGTTGATCAAGTCGGGTTTGCATCCAATCATCTTCATTCAAACCTGCATCCTTCATAATCCTTAGAGAAGGAATCTGGACTTCCATAGGCAAAACAGCTTCCATGCCATATACTAAAGAAAATGGGGTTGCCCCAGTTGAAGTACGTGTCGTCGTACGGTATCCATGCAGAGCAAACGGTAACATCTCATGCCAGTCTTTGTAAGTGACCGTCATTTTCTGAATGATCTTCTTAACGTTTTTGTTCGCGGCTTCAACAGCACCGTTCATCTTCGGCCGATAGGGAGATGAATTGTGATGATAAATCTTGAACTGTTCGCACAAGGCGATGATTATTGTGTTATTTAGATTTGTACCGTTGTCTGTGATGATCCTGTCCGGAACACCATACTGACATATGAGATTTTGCTTGATAAAGCGGGCAACCACATTTTTAGTAACAGAGGCGAAGGAAGCTGCTTCGACCCATTTGGTGAAATAGTCAATGGCAACCAGGATGAAGCGATGTCCGTTGGAAGCCGTGGGCTTGATCTCTCCAATCATATCAATGCCCCACATTGCAAAGGGCCATGGAGCAGTCAGAACGTTGAGGGGAACTGGAGGGATATGAACTTTATCAGCATAAACTTGGAATTTGTGGCAAGTACGGGAATGTTGATGGCAGTCAGCTTCCATGGTAGACCAGTAATAGCCTGCCCTTAGGATCTTCTTAGCCATTGTATGCCCGCTCAGGTGAGTGCCAAATGTGCCGCTGTGTATCTCAGTCATGATCAACTCTGCTTCAGCTTTGTCTATGCATCGGAGTAACACGCAATCATGGCTTCGTTTGTAAAGGATTCTGTTGCTCAGGAAGAACTTAGCAGCGAATTTCCTTAAGAACTTCTTGTCATTTACGGAAGCTCTTTTAGGATAATCTCTGGTCTCGAGATACCTTTTGATTTCATGGAACCAGGGTTGTTCCACTACTTCTTCGGTATTAATCTCGTGACAATGCGCAGGTTCATCCATTCGCTCGATGGTGATTTGGGGAGCCTCGTTATCCCAGTTGAGTTTAAACATGGAGGACATTGTGGCTAGAGCATCTGCTAGTTGATTCTCTTCTCGCGGGAAATGCTCGAAGGTAATTTGCTTGAAATGAGGCAACAATGTCAAGACATGTTCTTTGTATGGGATAAGATTAGGATGCTTGGTATCCCACTCTCCTTTGATTTGACTGATAACCAAAGCCGAGTCCCCAAATACGATCAAAGATTTGATCCCCAAGTCTATAGCAGCCTTGAGACCAAAGATGCAAGCTTCGTATTCAGCCATGTTGTTTGTGCAGCTAAAGCAAAGTCGGGCCGTAAAAGGTGTGTGATAACCTTCCGGAGAAATGAGTACCGCGCCGATACCGTTTCCAAGTGCATTTGAAGCACCATCGAAGTAGAGGGTCCATCGGGATCCCTTTTCGAGTCCGTCATACGGTCCGTCACCTTCAATGTTGTCCAAATTCATGGTGTCCTCGTCTGGGAAGTCAAATCTCATGGGTTGGTAATCTTCGATAGCCTGATGAGCCAGATGGTCAGCTAGTACACTCCCCTTGATAGCTTTTTGGGTGGTGTACTGGATGTCATACTCTGTTAGGATCATTTGCCATCTAGCTATCCTTCCAGATAAAGCGGGCTTTTCGAAAATATACTTGATAGGATCCATTTTGGAAATCAACAAGGTAGTATGAGTCAACATATACTGTCTTAGTTGGCGAGCAGCCCATACCAAAGCGCAGCAAGTTTTCTCAAGCAGTGATTAGCGAGTCTCACAGTCGGTAAACTTTTTGCTAAGGTAATAAATGGCATGCTCTTTTCGACCAGACTCGTCATGCTGGCCCAAAACACACCCCATTGAGTTATCCAAGACGGTCAAATACATGATCAATGGTCTTCCTTCGACGGGTGGCATCAGAATAGGAGGTTCTAGCAAATACTCCTTGATTCTATCAAAAGCATCTTGACAATCGTCGTTCCACTCGACTACCTGATCTTTTTTCAAGAGTTTGAAAATTGGCTCACAGGTAGAAGTCAGATGAGAGATGAATCTGGCAATATAATTCAAGCGCCCCAAGAATCCTCTAACCTCCTTTTCGGTACGGGGAACAGGCATCTCTTGTATTGCTTTTACTTTTGCTGGATCGACTTCAATGCCTTTGTCGCTTACAATGAATCCCAGAAGTTTACCAGACCTAATTCCAAAAGTGCACTTGCTTGGATTCAGTCTGAGTTTGTATTCTTTCAACCTGGCAAACAGCTTTTCTAGATGTTCAAGGTGCTCTTCCTCTGTTTGTGACCGAGCTATCATATCGTCTACGTAAACTTCAATCTCATGATGTATCATATCATGAAATAAAGCTACCATGGCGCGTTGATAAGTTGCCCCTGCGTTCTTCAGCCCGAACGGCATCACCTTGTAACAGAAGGTGCCCCATTGTGTGACAAAAGTTGTTTTCTCCATGTCCTCGGGGGCCATTTTGATTTGATTGTAGCCCGAGAATCCATCCATGAAGGAAAACACTTTATGCTGAGCTGTATTGTCGATCAAAATGTCGATGTGAGGTAGCGGAAAATCATCTTTGGGGCTGGCCCTGTTCAGATCCCGGTAGTCCACACACATCCTGACTTTGCCATCTTTCTTAGGTACCGGCACGATGTTAGCGACCCATTGAGGATAGGACGTAACAGCCAGAAAGCCGGCGTCAAATTGCTTCATCACTTCTGCTTTGATCTTTTCAGACATGTCAGGCCTCATTCGGTGAACTTTTTGCTTGATCGGTGGACAGTCTTCTCTAGTGGGGAGACGGTGAACCACAATGTATGTGTCTAAACCCGACATGTCTTCATAAGACCAAGCGAAGATTTCAACATACTCATTCAACAACCGTATCAGGCGTTCCTTGACACTCTGTTCCAGATTGGCACCCACTTGCACCTCCTTCCGGTCCTCCTCGGTTCCCAAGTTGACAGTTTCCAATGACTCTTTGTGAGGCAAGATGGCCCTTTCCTCTCATTGTAGAAGTCTGGCTAGTTCCCCTGGTACTTCACAACCTTCGTCATCTTCATACTCGGCTTGATTGACCAGATCTTCAGAGTTATTGAAAGATACAGCAGAATAATCACCCATGGAATCCGGAGTGGATGGGTACCTGCATTGGTGAATATGGGTGTGTGTAAGGGATAGCCATCCTTAAAAATGCAAAAGGAAAGAAAATGAACACAAGCAGTTTATCAAATGAAAAACGTCCAATGAATCATTAAACATGGCATATGGATATGAAAAATAATCAAAACCCTTACAAATGGACCTTCATGCTCCGGGCAAGGCATGAGGTGAAAAGATAGTGCACGGATTGTTTGAAAGTAAATATTACAGACCAAATAGGGAATGTTAAACAGATAAATTACTGATGAATAAAAGTGATGGGGACAAAGTCTTTTGCCTCCCAGTTGCTCAACCCTCCTTTGACAGTTGGGTAAATCCACTCTTCGATGTTGCTCTTTTTGTCTTCATCTTCCAAGGCGTTGATTCCGTAGGGAGAAATTTTGACTGGCGCTCTTTCAATCTTCGAACGGCACATAACTTTCTGGCCAGCGGCTGTGAACCCTAATCCAAATTTGTCTGTCTTATGTGGAATATCAGGCAACTGCCCCCATGCTGAATTCTTCCCTTCCTTTATTGCGGTCCTTGCGTCTTCCAGAGATGCCATCCTGGCCATATGCCTCGGTGTCTCAGCTGCCAACTTTGCTACTGCTATTTCAGGAAAGACTCCTTCGAAATGCTGAAAAGGTGTTTCAATGAACTCCCCTTCTACCTCCACGTACCGGAAAGAATTCAAGTGGCTAATCATGTACTCCTCTTCACCATGGACAATAATGATCTTTCCCTTGAAAGGATACTTCAACATCTAATGCAAGGAGGAGGTGACTGCCCCAGCATGGTGTATCCAAGGCCTACCCAGCAAGCAAGAATATGACGGACGGATGTCCATCACATAGAAAGTGGATTTAAACACCTCAGTGCCTATCTTGATGGGAATTTCAACCTCCCCATGGACCATTCTCTTCGAACCATCGAAAGCTCTGACAACAATATCACTTGGCTTCAATTCCAACCCTTCACAATCTAGTCGGTCCAAGGCCTTCTTAGGCAATACATTTAGCGATGAACCAGTATCGACCAAGACATGTGCGAGAGTGGTTCCTCGACACTCGACTGAAATGTGCAAAGCATCATTGTGGTTTCTACCTTTAGGAGTTAGGTCGGCATCAGAAAAACCTAATCCATTGTCCGCAGTAAGGCTAGCCACGCAATTCTGAAACTGATCTGCAGAGGTTTCCTGGGGCACATGGGCTGCCTTCAGGAATTTTATCAGGGCCTTAGCGTGCGCTTCTGAGCAAAGCAGCAGTGCCAACATGGAGATCTTTGAGGGGGTTTTCCCCAGCTGTTCTACCACATCGTAATCACTCCTTTTGATTATCCTCAAAATCTCATCCATTTCCTTCTTGGAGGTCTCCGGGATAACCAAGGGTTGAGCCCTCGTCCTGACGAGCTCATCTTGGATTCCCTTACCTTTATCAGCAGTGGTAGGAGGGACAGTACTAGGAACAACAACGTCTTCAACCAAAGGAGTTCTAGCAGAAAGTTTTATTGGTGCAGGGATGACTTGGTCAGCTGATGAGGGTCCAAAGATTGCTCTTGGAGGGGCAATCTCTGGAGAAAATATTCTCCCGCTCCTGGTGATTTTGCTCGTGCCCGCAATGTTACTAATGTTGGCTTCTTCATCATCCGAACCTTCTTCAGTTATTTCGATTTGTTTGATACCATGGTAGTAAACGTCACCGCCATAGTTCCATGGTATGGACTTCTCAGAAACATAGGGGACAGGCCCTGGCATTGTTATCTTCAAAGGAACAAATTTCGTAGCTGGTGTAATCTTAACAGGCTTTTTGACGACCTTGGAAAGATTGGCGTGAATGGTTATGATTGAGACATCTTCAATATGAGTTGGGACAGCAGAAACCTTTTCAAACAAAATTCGTCGGCTATCCATAAGGCCTTGGATGCCTTTCTTTAGTAACGGACAATCAAACGGCAGAGAGTAACAACAATAGCAGTCTTCTTTACATCCCGGGAAGATCCCGGCCCTCAACAGGTTCAACTTAATGGTTAGCAGTGGAGTAGTCAGATCACTGACATCAGCAACATACAAATCTTCTTCAATGGGGTTGACATTTCGGCCGTGCTTCGGCATGGGTGCAGATATCACATTAGGCTTCTCCGGAGCGTCAAACTCCACTTCCTTTGCCTCTATCAGGTCTTGGATTTTATGCTTGAGTTCCCAACAATCATTGGTGTCGTGTCCAACACTGTCTGAATGGTAGGCGCATTTAGCATTAGCATGATAATGCGGAGAGGACGTGTTCACATTCTTCGGTGCCTCCTTGATGGTGGCGAGATTCAACCTCAATAGATGGGGGAGCACTTGCGCTGGAGTCATATTAATGCGGGTGAACTGCCGTTGTGGTCGTTCCACCCGTTGTTGATTTGGTCTGGACTGGTTATAACGAGGTTGCTCACTTGAGGGATTTTTAATCATTACGGCCCCCACAGTTGGCCGACGCTCCTTCTTCCCTGCTCTCCTCTGAGAATATACCACAACCGTCTCCTTCTTAAAAGGCTTCTTCTCAACACTTGCAGCAACACCCTTTTGAATCTTCCCTGACTTGATGCCAACTTCTATTCTTTCGCCTGTTAAGATCAAATCGGTAAACCCCGCGGAAGAGTTACCAATTAGATGATTGAAAAATGGCCCAGATAGGGTCCCTAGAAACATATCAACGAGTTCACGGTCGGTTAAAGGAGGCTGCACCCTGCCATCCAAATCCCTCCATTTTTGTGCATATTCTTTGAATCCTTCGCCTGTTCCCAACGACATACCCTGAAGTTGGGTACGAGTAGGGGCAAGGTCAGAATTGTACTGATATTGTTTGTAGAAAGTGGTGGCCAAGTCTTCCCAATTTCTGACACTGGTTCCTTCTAGCTGATAAAACCACTCCAACTGAGCTCCCGAAAGGCTGTCTTGAAAGAAGTGAATCCAAAGGTTTTTATCTGCCGTATAGGGTTGAATCTTTCTCACGTAGGACCTGAGATGCATTTTGGGACAGGACAGCCCATCGTACCTCACAATTACTGGCACTTTGAATTTTGGGGGGATCACAATCCCGGCGACCAAACCCAAGTCTTCAAAATCCAAACCCGGTAATCTTTGTAATTCCATGGCGGCCAATCTGTCTTCTAGCCCTTTGTATCTGTCATCAGCTGGAGGATATTGCTGATCAGAATAATCTTCATCCTCTTCGACCTCTTCTTCTTCCGCATCAGACTCGGAAGGTACCGCAGCTCCACCTCCTTTGCTGGTTCCTTCATCAGAGATAGGAGGAAATTCCAGCACTCTCCGAGCTTCTCCGTCAAATCTTCTCCCCAAAGTAGCCACCCTGAGTCTCTTTTTCTTCTTCTTCACTGGGTCTTTGTTCCCCAATTGAGTTTTGATATCCTCCTGACCCTTAGCCAAGGTCATCAGGAGTTGCTGGAACTGTGCATTCTGAGCCTGTAGGTCTTTGACTGTTTGCTCGAGATCCATCCTGCTGAAATAAACAGCAGACATATAAGGAAACCTGTTGAAGAGACCTGCTTATGCACATGATGGATGATATGCTTATGTATGCAATGCATTCAAGGATTTAGGACATTCAAAATTGTTTCAGACAAAGAAGAACGCACTTTATATTAATAAGAAGAAATTTGTTAGTACATAAATGCCCCATGGGCCAAATAACTTCTCAAGGCAAAAAGACATTGCGCATCCTCTTTGGTGCGATGTAGGTGTTGAGGGCCTCTTGCTCATGGAGTCGGCGGGTAAGCTCTAGAACCTTCTTCTCACTGGCGTAGAAGCTAGCTTCAAAAGTATTCCGTTCCTCCTTGAGCTGAATCCAACTCTTCTGCATTTCCTCCCACGATGTAGGCATGTCTGGATGTAGGATGGTGTAGGGAACCTCTCCTTCATTGACAGGCTCTTTAATCACTGGGAGTATATGAGGATAAGGCATCATTAGACTTTGGGCTCGGGCTCGTACCCACTTGAGATAAGGCTCAAGAGGGATGGAGTTCTTGTGTCCCAGAGTCTTGCTATCGACCTTGTTGAGTTTTCCCCAAGCTCTGATGAATCTTTAGCGAAGTCCTTGCGCATCGTTGTCGAAGTCAAACACTAGGTCAGGAATCAACATGTCATGAGGGCCATCCCTCCGTGCATATACAAATTGCCTCAAAGCTAGGCAAGGGTTGTAGGTGATACCTCCTCTGATTCCAAGTAAAGGAACATTAGGAAACTCTCCACAACGATCGACGATGATGACATTTTCTCTGGACCGAGAACACCAATGTACATCAGAGTGAGTAAGAGTCATCAACTGTTGGGACCATCTTGAACCTTGGTCATTCTTCAAGACAGATTGTGGAAGGTGCAAAATAAACCACCTTGCAAGGAGAGGAGTACAGCACATGAGAACACCCCTCTTCCTCATTGTTCGTGTGTAAAATGAGTGAAGAATGTCCCTAAGCAATGTTGGTATTGGATTTCTGGACAAGAAGATTTTGATGGCGTTGACATCTATCAATTGGTCAGAATTTGGGAACAAGACCAACCCATAGATAAGGAGTGCCACAATCTCTTCAAAGGCTTGTAGGTCCAATGAATTCCAACATTCTTGTGCCTTCTCAAACAAGAATTTTGCTAAGAATCCCTTGACGCCGCTTCTGGTTTCCCAATGCCCCTTGATTTCGGATGGTTGTAGATGTAATGCTCGAGCAACATCTTCTGGCTTTGGTTCCTTTTCCGTACCGTTGAAGGGTAGTTGATTAAGGATAGGAATTCTCAGGAGTTGAGAAAACTCCTCCAAAGTGGGTACCAACTGATAATCAAGGAAAGTGAAACAGTGGTGAAGAGGGTCAAAGAACTGGAATAGCACCTTCATCATGTCTTCTTCAATGTTGGTGTTGACTAGGCTGAGCAGTCTACCATGTCTTTCACTGAAGGATGAATTTTCCGGAATTCTTGAGGTGAGATCCTTGAGTTGAGGTGAGATTCTCACAAGGTTGACTTGAATGGTGTTTCTGCGAGGAATTTCCATGTCCTACAAAACAAGAACAAATATGAAGATCCAAAACCCTTGAAATGGTTAGTGAATGCATATGATGTTTTATGATGTTTATGATGTATGCACACAACATATGTACAAGCAAATCACACCAAACCCTAGTTTCAGGCTTGCATGGGGTTTCATAGGTAAGTACCCTCTTGAGTGTAGTTGGCTTAAAAACCTGTCCTATAAATAGTAACCGGGTTCTAAGGAGCTCAATATCATTGGATTGTTTTCATTGTTCATTGTTTTGGTTTAGCCACTTAACTAGCGACCAAAATATTCCAAGAAAACAACCCTCAATGAGTGTAGTATCGAGTATCTACCAACTTCGGACTGTACCAAAGCCGGTCATCTCACTACCCCTAATAAAAGGCCAAGATGGTCAAGTAAGGTTCTAGGTTATTAGTGCTTAGTGACATCACTCAGCAGCCCCGTACTCTCCTTGATTGAACTCAAGGGTTACCGATACTCACAAATATGTCGCACTAATATAGCTATTGCTTCGACCGTGTCGGTATACCCCGCACAGTTTCCACAACATATTGCTATCTATGAATGTTTCCCAAAATCCGGGTGTAGGATTGCAAACCCAAACTATAGAGCCAAGATATAAAGCAAACAATTCAAACAATTAGTCATGCAAGAGGGTGATCTAAGCCCTAAGGTTACTCCACTTTTGAAATCCTCCCCAGCAGAGTCGCCAGTTCTGTGATACGGTGGGAGAACTGACTATGGTTTTGCGTTTGTTTTCGCAAATGTTTCGGTTGAGCAAGAGTCGCCACCGAATTTTTATTTTATCCTAAGGAAAGGTTTAAAAAGCACAGCAAAAACCTTTGAGATTTTTCTTGGGTTCGGGGAGTAGATTATAGAAAGGGAAGGTATTAGCACCCTTTCTATCCATGGTTATCCATGGGCTCTTAGGTACTTGCTTAGATCAACTTGCCTTTGGTTTTCAATTGTTTGAAATGGTGCTTTATGTGTGGGTTTTGAAAAGGTTTTAAAAAGATGCCTTGTATAGGCTACCCTTGTAACAATTCTTTACTTGAATGTTTTACAAAAGGTGTTTGTCTTTTTGAAAAGATGTTTCAAGGTTTTTTGAAAGTTTGTTTTGAAAGTGTTTGTGAAGTGTGGTTTGAAAAATAAGCAAGTGTTTTTGTTTTGCAAGTGGACAAGTACTTAAGAGCGATCTACCCTAAAGTTCTCAAAGATTTTTGTTATGCTTTAACCCTTTTAACAATTTTGTTCCACCATTGTATTTGGTGGACAATCTTGTGTTAGGAGGTGAAAGGGACGGGCGCGGGTCATCGTTTAGACCATAATTGCAATAGTGTTAAGTATCCTTGGGCAATTTTTCCTTTGAAAGGGACTTTGATCATTTTAGGCAACTTTCGAAAGCGTCATCGAGGGACTATGATCATTTGATTTTTTTGCTTTGCCCAAAGAGACCTAACATGCAATATGGCCTAATTTTGAAAGGCAACAAGTGGATGTAACCCTAGGGGTGTTAGTGTGCAAGTGTGTTTTATTGCATACAAGAGTTTTTTTCTTTGAATTAGGTTTTTCTATTTCATTGATTTTATCTTGCCATACATGTCCTAATTACTAGAAATAAGAAGCGGAAATATAAAATCCTACGCTATTACAACAATTAGGGGAGGGGGATACACATTTGTACATAGGGGGTTAAACGAGAAAAATAGACAAAAAAGAAAATAGCAAAAAACAAGATATAGAGAGAGAGAGAGAGGGAGCCCGCGCGCTGCTGGGAGGTCATCAGAAGTTCTGACTCAGATCCGCTTCCAGATGATCAACCTCTTGGTTAAACTGTATGAGTCAGAACTTCTGACTCTGGCACCTGCAAAACAGAACCTTGTTAGTGGGGAAATCAGAAGTTTTGATTCCCTTGCGCTGCAAGACAGAAGTTTGTTAGTGGAGAAACCAGAAGTTCTGATTCTGCTGAAAAGGCAATAACTCTCAGAGGTTCTGATATCATTGACAGCAAAACAGGCTTCAGAAGTGCTAACGTCAAAGTCAGCACTTGGCTTTTCCCTGTACTAACCAAAACATCTGCAATCCTATTGTTACTCCACAAAATAGGAAACATATTTGGAACAGATCCAGCAAATACAAAAATGTTTCAGAGGTCAGAACCACCAAGGTCCCAGGCAAGTCCTACACTGGCTTAGAACATTCTGAGGTATGAAAATCCTCAGATCATAAACATCAACAACGTGATATGTACAATATGTTTATTTGAGTATGCACAGCTGATGATGCTTAACAGCGTGATAAGGGTCAGCAGGTGCTTACCTGACTGTTGGAAAAGTTGGTGGGTGAAAGTTAGCTTTTGGCTCTGGTAGTGTTCTGGACAGATTTTCTTTGAAAGGGCTGGTAAAGGCGTATACGTATGTAGGGTCAGAAGTTTGGAAAGGGTGTTTTTTGGTTCACAGAGAAAACTGGATATTTGATGAAGTTTGAAGGTGAGAAACTCAAAGTTATGAAACAAAACTGGAGATTTTGACAGAGTTTCAGAATGCTATGTTGCTAAGAGTTCTGTTTCTCACTTAGCAATTTCTGTTTCTTTTCTTGAACGCCTTTTGCAGTGGTGAAGACTCTCTATTTATAGGCAAAGTTCTTGTGGATGCCTTGAACATTAAAGCGCCAACAGAGTTTGAATTTGTTCTTTGACAAAAATTCCTGGGAAGTTGTGATAACAGATAGCTTTCAGCCTAGGCTGCAGCAGCAGGCGTAGATTGAGGAGAAGTGACCTCTGAAGTGGGCGGTGGCGCGTAGACCCATGCCAGAATCTGCACAAAAGTGTTTTCCAAGCCACACGTGAATGTTCAGGAGTGGTTGGAAGCATTAATGGGCATTAAATGGTGATAAGACCTATCAACATCAATATTCTGGTAATGGAAACCAACGTTGCATCAGCAGCGTAGACCATGCTCTGGCCTTGGCTACCTGTTGTCTTAGTAAGCTCTGGAGATTCTCCTGGTTTTCTGGTACGTTCCTTGGATTTACTTCTGGACCTCCTGGGTTTAGAGATTCTGTATCAGTGTAACACCCATTCTTCTAACCTTTTCATCTTCTGAATTCGGCATGTTCTGAAGGAGCCTTCAGATTTCCCTACTTCTCTTGCATTCCTTTAGCAAATTCTGACTGAGCTTGTGTAACTGCTGAAGGGGCATGTTCTGTTTGAGGCTTACATTCTGAACCACGTTTACAACTTCTGATTGAACTGATGTAGCTGCTGAAAAGCCAACTTCTGACCACGCTCAGGCTTGTAACTTCTGACCGTTTTTATCTGGAATGGGTCCAGAAGTTCCGAAGCGCTGATTTTTCTTAAACACTCATTTTAGAGAAACGTTCTAAGTATTTAGAATTTGATTTTTCTTAAGATAAAATCGTCATTTTTTGGAGTTCGTGAGATCATCTTGCTCTTGTAAGCGGCTTGCTTGGGCAAAAGGATAACTCAGGACTTGGATTTGTTTCAGAGGGACCTTGAAAATCCAAGGTGGTTTCCTGAAGAAAGGGAGGGCAAATTTTGGGGTACAACACCAAGCAAATCAGAGAACTCTTCCAGGGTAGGGACCAGCTGGAAGTCTTGAAAGGTGAAGCACTGATACAGAGGGTCATAGAACTGGGCCAGGACACTCATCAACTGTTGGTCCCGCTTTGCTGTGACTAAACTGAGAAGAGAACCATGCCTCTGGATGAAGGATGTGGTGTTTGGAATTCTGCTAACCAATTCTTCAAGTAACTCAGGTGGGTGAACAAAGTTGAACCGGATAGTATTCCTTTGCATAGGCATCATGATGTCCTACAAAACAGAGCAAAGGTGAAACCCTCTTATCTTTGAAATAGTCAGCCCTTATGCAGGATGCATGCAATGCTCATGATGGCATGATATTATGATAAAGCACACCACAAATATTTACAAAGGAAAACATGATAAGGCACACAAGTCACACAAGACAGGCCCTTAGAGTTTAGGCCAGCATGAGGTCTAGGTATTACCCTCTTTCAGTTTGTTGGTTCATACCTATCCTATCAGAAGTAACTGGGTTCTAGAGGATCCCAATATCACTGACTACCCTCAATCGGTCATAACTCCAGCATCGCAATCTTTTCTTGCGGCCAGAACCATCACGAGAGTTTAGCCTCAATGGGCGTAGTATACTGCTACTGTTCTATTGGCCAAGTTGGGTCATTTAAGGTTCTAAGGTCGGTTGGTGCTTAATGACTCCTCAGAAGACCCATATTCTCCTCGTTGCAACACAAGGGATATTGGTACAGACCAAGGTGCCACACCAACGTAGCCACTGCTTCACCCATGTCGGTCTACGCCGGACAGGTCCCTCACAGCTTATGCTACCTAAACAGGGTATCCCCAGATCCGGGTTAGGATCTATGTAACTCCGATGCAACCCACAATTTAAAGCAAACAAGTCAAAACAATTGAAAACAAAGTTATGAGCTATCCTAAGGTACACCTCACTTTAAGATATCCCCAGCAGAGTCGCCAGTTCTGTGATCGGTGGATCTGGAGCTGATTGTTTAACGCTGGTTCGTGAAATGTCGCGGAAGCAAGAGTCGCCACCGTCTTTTATTTTCTCCAATATGGAAAGGACAAAAGCACAGAAAAATTCCTTATGAGATTGCTCTCGGTTCGGGAGGTAGATTTATAGAAAGGGAAGGTGTTAGCACCCTTTCTATCCATGGTTATCCATGGGCTCTTAGATACTTGCTCATTTGTGTTTTCAAAATGTTTGTTTGCTTTTCAGAGTGAGTGGGTTTGAAAAAAGTTTCTTTGAAAGTTTCAGATCGACTCTTGTATCAGTCCTCAAGAGTGTTCGAAAAGTTGTTTTTGAAAGCTTTTTGCAAAGTGTCGGTGTGAAAAGAAGTTTTTGATTTTTGTTTTGAATTAGAGCAAGTATCTATGAGTCATCTACCTACCCTAAGGAATGATGCTGTGTAAATATCCTTAAGGTAATGCCATCCCACCATTGAGAGGTAGGTAGCACCACCGTTGGAGGTGTTCGGGTCAATTCGAGAGTTAGGGACAGTGTGGTCACCGAGCAATGGTAGGACACCTTAGAAGCTACCCTTATGTCATTGATCTTTTTTATTTCGAGGCAACCATTTCGAGGCAACTATTCCGAGGCAACTAGATCAATGGAACATAAGGACTCACTAAAACGCCCTATAATCAACGACCACATTTCGAGGGGCAAGGCAACAGTGTGGTCACCAGAGCAATAGTAGGACACCTTAGAAGCTACCCTTATGCCATGTTCATGGACATAAGGACTTACTAAAACGTCCTATACTCGACGACCACCTTTCGAGGGGCAAGGCAACAGTGAGGCGTACCCTAGGAGTGGTGTGTGAATTGTGTGTCATTTTCAGTTATTATTTGTCTTGTCATGCATCGGGTGTTCTACGCTTTGATCTTATTTGAGCATACATTCTTTCATGTGATTAGCAGTTAAAAGGCGCGGAAATTAAAATGCGGAAAATAAAAGTCCTACGCTATTACAAGGCGCGGGTCTACATCGCCAAATTAACAAAGACCCGATTTTTGAATGAAAGTACGGAAAGTAAATGTCCTAATTGCTATTACAAAGCTTTGGGGAAATTACATAATATTTAAAATGAAAAATAGAAGAAAATGTGCTAAAAGAAATTATAATCGAAGGTGCGAGGGCGTTGGACCCTTTAAAGAAATTATATTGGAATTGAAAGTAAATTAATGATTAAATAAGAAAAGAAGTCATTTTTTATGTTTTTTGGTATTTATGAAAATAAAGAGAACTAATTGAAACTTGAAATTAAATAAAACCCTAATTCTAAATTGTTTTTAATTATTAAAAAAAATGTTTAAGTTTTAACCTAATTTAACCTAATTATTTAATGACAAGTTTATTTACAAGAATAATTAATTATTAATAATAAGAATAAGCTGAAATTATTTTACTGAGAAAAAGAATAAAAATCTAAAACCTAATTTCTACCTATTTTAGTTATTTAGAAAACAAATTAAAATTTAAACCCTAAATTAAAACTAAATTGATTATTAAATTTATTTACAAAATTAATAGAAATTAATATTAATAAAACATATTTTTATTTTTATGATTTCTAACTTTTTTTGTATTATAAATTTTTTTGGTGAATTAAAGGAAAACAATTAATTAAAAAGAATAAATAAAAGAAAATAAAAGAGAGAAAGAAATGCAAACATGGGGGGATGGTTGACCCAAATTGAGGAGGTTTATAGAAAGCAGTTTGGCCCAAGAATTCCAGGCCCAGGTTGACTTTCAGCGTTTGTGTGAGAAACAGTTGACCAATGCATATGGTGGATTGCTGGTGATGGCCATTAGATTGGCCTTCAGGGACATGTGGCAAGCACAGATCTAGAGTTGCATGGTAGCCTTTTGGAAGCATACTGCACAGAATCATGTTAAAGGAAAAAATATTGAATAAAGTGGGGGGACCTGGTAATTGAACCCAGGTCCCTGCGTTTACCATGTTAATGCTTTGCCAGTTGTGCTGCTTGCGTTCTTTGACAATATAATGGGACACAAATATTATAATGAGAAAATAAAGCTAATGATATAAAACAATAAAAAAACGCGCCAGATTCAAATGCTCCAGTCACATGAGGACACGCCAGCTTCATCTTCTTCTTTCTGCAAAAATATCAAACAAGTAGCGGGGGTTTTAAACCCCCACTAAATAGTAAAGTGGATAATAGCGATTAGCTCCTGGGCATATATAAAAAAGGCGCGAGGTAATGATTGTGTTCGTATGAAGGTCCTGGTTTCAATGGTATAGGTTTCGTGGCCTAATTTTTCCAGATGAGGAAAGCCCCAAATTCAAACACCTGGAACCCTAGAATGTTTTCATGGCATATTTCGCTACAGGCATGGTTAGGACAATTAAATGATATCATGAGCTTCAGAAGGTTCATATTAATATAAATCAATAGTTTAAATGCGTGAAAAATGTCCAGAAATCAAAACACGATTATGCATAATTTTGAAAGGGAAGCAACTCTGTTTTACCAATTCTTTGCGCGTGGAGAGTGGAAAAGGATAGAGGCACGTCCAAAAAAGTCCCAGCAAGCCTTTGGAATACTTTTTAGGCCTTGAAAGGAGCTCTATCTATGAAAACAGTTTTGAAGTTTTTGGTCAAAAATGCAAGTTTTTCTTGTGTTCTTGGGCGCAGCTTTCTTCTCCTTCTGATTAGGGTTGTGTTCTTGCATATATGTAGAATCATTCTAGGTCAAAAACAAAGCCCAAAATCCATGGAATCAATGTTTCAATATTTGATTTTTCAAGCATCTTTTTCAATCTTTTTGTCATGAAAAACATGCCTATTTTGGAAGATCTTGCCTCTTGATGTGGTACACGAAATCCCTAGGCCTTAATGAGAGAATATGCTGCACAAAAAGATTTGGAAAGCATGTTTTAGTATTTTTCTTAAATTTAATTTTAATTAAATGAATTAATAGGTTTAAAAATTCAATTAATAAATTAAAAATAAGAAAATAACTCCCCTTTGGGTCAATGGGTCGTGCATAGCCTTTGGGTGATGATTCTTGGAAGAAATTGTGGCCCATTAGCAATTTTGAGGTATTTGAAGCAAAGTTGACTTTTCAAAATTCCCAAAAATTTCCCAACTTCCACAAGGCATATCTTGCTCAATTTTTAAGCTTTGATCATGTTCTTGGACATTTTGGAAAGGTATTGAAGTCCTCTAACCAATGTCTTTGGTCCCATGTCATTTTGATTTACCAATGTCAAGTTATGGTCTTTGACTTAAAGTGCCTTTTTGTTGACTTTTGAAAATGACCTATAATGTTGAGATTGATAACTTTTTGTGAGAGCATTTCTTGGACTTGAAATGTGAAGAGGAATTGTAGGAAATGTCATTCTCTTCAAAATGAGCTTTGGATGGAATTTTTCTAATAAACCATGTGGAAGTTATGCCTTGGTCAATTTGCAGTTGACTTTTTCAGCTGTCCAAATATAGAAACTTTTGCATCTTGAGACTTTTTGAGCCATGCTTTGAGAATCATGATCAAGAATTGATCAAATGATGTTTGTGGCTTCAAAATAAGATGTTGACCAATAATTTTGACTTTTGACTGTCAAATGACCATTTTGCCCCTGCAGTTGACTGTTGAGCAATTAGGGTTTTTGACTGTGCAATTTTGTGCTGTGAGTCTTGAAACTTGGCATATGGATGCTTGAACATGTTTGTAGGCATGTGGGACTTGTTTGGACACTTGAAAACTTCAATTTCTTTGCCAGAACCAAAACCCTAATTTTGACTGTTAGGAGGCCATTGGACTGTGCAACCTTTGGGGAGATTTTAAAGCATGCTCTTAGCAAATCTTGAAGAAAATGGGAGGGAAAATTTTGGGGTACAACACACCCTACCAGCCAGGTCTCTCCACTTTTGGGCATACCCTTTGAAGCTTTCGTTGGAACCCATGGTCATGTTCTGCAATTCCACACGAGTTGGTGCAAGATCAGCATTGTACTGATACTGCTTGTAGAAAGCAGCAGCTAAATCCTCCCAGGCGTGGATGCGAGAGCTCTCCAATTGATAGAACCATTCGAGTTAAGTCTGAAGATGTGAAAAACACAAGAAGGGGGGTTGAATTGTTGAAACTTGAAATCAAATGCAGACAACACGTTATTTTTATCCTGGTTCGTTTGATCTCAAACTACTCCAGTCCACCCGTCAAGGTGATTTCGCCTCTCTCTAACGAGGTCTTAATCCACTATATTCAACTGAATACAAAACTGCTTTTACAACTGCTAAAGCCTTCTTGAGTCTAAACCACAGACCAGTTTCTCAAGGAAATTCTTTCTTACAGACAAATGAGCAATATGCGTGTTTGATGTTTTCTACAAAAACTATATATCACAACTGTGATAATACACAATATAAAGCTTATGTGAAACTAGAATTCTAGAACTATAGAGTAAACAATTTGAGAGCTTTAGCAAACTGTATGAGTGAGGATGAAGATGATTGGCTTTAGGCGTGTAGAGTATTGTAGAGCATTAGCCATTTCACTTCTCACTGATTTGTTTAAATACTTCTTGGAAAATATACGTTGATGCCAATAATTCCATTTCAATGCTCATTACGTTCTTTCCATATTGAGAAGATCTTTGTCTTGGAATAAAGTCGTTGCTAATTAATCTGCCTTGAATGCAGTACCGTTGATACTTCAGAATGTTCTGCATAGTGAAGATCTGAGCGTTCTTGGCTTTGGCTTATTCTGGCGCTTTTGAATGTTGATGACACGGTTATGATCTTGATTAGAGTCAGAGTGTGTTGAGCACAGATTCTGTTCATCAGACTTCAGCGTAAGCACATGTTTGATCTTCTGATGTGACATATCTTCTGATGCTGATGTTGATATTATGATGTTCTGATGCTGATTCCATCAGAGTTTCCTGTAAATACACAACATATTTTTAGGTAGCATCTATGTCATATATAGATCTCATAATTAATTTAATCTTGTATTTTGTTATCATCAAAACTCTAACTGAGGGTTGTAGAATCAAACTATGTTCTAACAATCTCCCCCTTTTTGATGATGACAAAAACCAGATTTTTTCAATTAAAATAAAATGATGAAAGTATCAGAGTTTAAGGATAGAAAGGAAACGATATCAGAGATAGTCAAATAATGAATAAAAGTATCAGAGCAAGAGGTTAAGGAGTAAGAAGTATCAGAGTAATGATGAGAAAAACTCCCCCTGAGTTGATTATTTCCCTTTGATTCCTTGAGTCCTTGAGTATCAGAACTTTATTGAACCTTTCTTTGAGCATCAGAATTTTGCTTTATCAGAGTTCTTCAGATTCTTGTACCTGTAAGCTTTTCAGAACAACAGATATATAAGGATGTTAGAATGTTTAAGACTTTTGTCTCAGTAAACCGTTATTGAAAAATATCATTCTTTCTCCCCCTTTTTGTCAGCGATCAAAAAGCATAATTAATCAGAGTTAAAATGATCAGAGTGAAAACACATTTGTATTAAAACAGAAGCAATGGTAGTTTAGAACAAGTAAAAATATTACAGACAAACATGTAAAGAAAACAAGGAAAACATAAGAAAAATCTAAGAAGGAGGAGGAAGTCGTGTGAACAGAGCTTCCAACATGCTCTTGATTTGTTCGCTTGTTTCATTCTGCTTGGCTACCATGCTTGCTATAGATTCAATCTTGATATCCTGCTTGTCCATCCGTTCATTCATCAGCATATCTGATCTCTTCAAATCCTCCAGAGCCTGCCTGTCAAGAGAGGAAGCTTGAGGATCTTCAGATACATGCTGCTTCTTAGAGCTTTCTGTTGCTTCTTCTGCTTGACCCAAGTCTTCATCTTGAATAATCTGTTCTTCTGCAGGTTGAACTGTAGATGCTGGATGCTTTTCAGACCAAGGCTCACTGTCCAGATGTAGAACTTCTTCCTTCAGTAGCTTGCTCAGAACTGGACCTTCCATTTCCTTCAGCAGATTGCTGAAGTTCTGTTGAGCCTGTCCATAGCTCTGGTCTTGCAGCTTGAAGGTTTCAGCACATACCCATCTTCTGAATTGAGTCCAGAGATGATCTGATACAGCAGGATCAACCACTTCTAGACTTGCTTGTTTTAAAGAAGTGATCCACTTCTGCATATCTGATTCAAAGTTCAAAATGCTGGAACCAACATCTGGTTGTTTCGATTTAGGGATGGCAGTTTTCTGGTTTATTGCAGCAAGGCGTTCAAGGATTGTTAGGTCAATGACTGTCTTGCCGTGGTTTTCTGTATTTTTCTTAGGTGAGGGAGTAGGAGAATCAGAAATAACGATTGGACTTGATGGGGTATTGGGTGGAGTTGTTTCTGGTGAGGATGGTAGTTGAGACATATTAACAGTTGTACCACAAGGCAATTGAATGGCAAAGGGTTGTGGTTCAGGAGACTCAGAGGTTTGAGCCTCAGAGTTTTCAGTCTCAGGCTGTGGTGATTGTGTATGTGGAGGAGATGGTGGATTACTTTCTGGTTGAGGAGAGGAAGGTTATGGAATTTCTGGTTCTGGTATGGGAGTTTCTGGTATTGGTGAAAGTGGAATGTCAGGTTGTGGAGAAATGGGAATTTCTGGTTGTTGATTTGGATTTTCTGTTTGGGGAGCGGAAGTATGTTGGTCTATGTACGAAAGAACTTGAGCAAGTTCTGGTTCTGGTATGGTTGCAGTGTTTGGATTTTGTGGTTTGGAGCGGGATCTTCTGAGGGTTAATGACTCAGAAGGGTCAAAGTCAATGTCAAAATCTTCAAAGGTTTGGGGTGTTGGGATATCAACTGGAGTTGGAGTGGGAGTAGGAATAGATGTGGGACCAGTAGTTGAATTTAAAACAGATACAGAAGTAGGATTACCTCTTTTCTTTGGAGTCTGTTGTGATGATCCTTCTGGAGCAACTTTTCTCTTCTTAGTCTTCTTCAGAACAACCTCTGGTGCCTTCTGCTGAAGATCTTGAATATTTAGATTAGGTGTTGTACCATCAGCTTTGCACGCATCCAAATATCTCAGAATGATTTGAGGCTTAGAGTCAATCTCTGAGAACATAGGAAAGTCGTCCAGAGGGACTCTTCTGCTGGAGATGTCAGCAAAAGGAGTGACGCTGGGCTCCTTCTTAATGTTCTCTATCAGCTTCATCTTCTTCAGATTCTTGGCATTCAGCTGCTTGCCAACAGAAGGTTCCAGGGTGCTGATCTCTTGTGCCTCTGTCAAGTGTTCAATCAGCCTATTCTCAGTCAGAATATCTGATATCAATCTGCCCAAGGGTATCCAATCCCTTTTAGTCCGTTCATCTTCTCTTGTCTCCTTGACGCTTGTTTTCATATGGTTGAACAGAAGATGAGCTAGATTAATCTTTACCCTCTGAGAAATAAAATAGATCAGAAACTGCTGATCTATGTTTATGTAATCAGGAGAGCTGGTAGGCTTCCTGTGATTGAAACATCCCAGAATAATCTTTGCCCAAATTCTGTGCTTATCTCTCAAATCCCTTATCTTGCTGGAGGGAAGCCCCAACGTGAAAATTTCCCTTGCTATAACAGCAACATCTGAGCACCTTTCAGCCATGTCTATACAGCGAATGCCACCACCATTGTATCCAATCAGTTTTGCAATCAGGTCTTCAGTAATCACTATCTTCTTCCCCATGATGTAAGAAGTGACTTGGTGATTTGAGGAAGAGGCGTGAATCCAGAATTCCTTAACCAAAATAGGAAAAGTTGGACCCACCAACCTGTCAAAGTATTTCTCCCATCCTTGAGCTTGAATCTCTTCTGATAAGTCAAAACCATTTTCCTTCAAACTGTTGAAATCCACTATAATCTCTGACAGAACTTCAAGGTTCTTGACTGGAGTGAGTAGCGTTCTGAGAGGAACCTCATATTGCTCAGCTGATGCATCTTTCTGGGAACCTGAAGATAGATTGCTGCTAGAAGCCATGTTCACACGAGTTCTTGAGAGAGAAAAAAATTTGAAAGGGTTTTCTTGAGAAGGAAGAACACAAACACATAAATATTGATTGAAAACGAAAGTTAGGGTAAACGTTGTGAATGGTGTGAATGGTGTTTAAATAGATTTTGAAAAAGTTTTCGAAAACATAAACGGTTTAAGAGAGAGAAATAATTCATGATTAATTGCATTTAGTGATTGCTGATTTTAGGGGATTTCAGAAAGATACTTAAACGGTTACCAGTGACATGTGTCTCAATGCATCCAATCAGCGCTTTGCCTTTTCAGAAGCCTGAACACGTGTTCAGCCTCAGGAAACAGCTGATGACTGGATGACACTTGTTTGCTTTGAGTGAACATCACTTCTATCTTTGAACTGAAGAGCTCAGAGCTTCAAGGATAGATTCTGATACAATCTGCATTTCTAAAAATTCTGAAAAAGGATTGATCAGAAGTTCACAGAGAAATAAACATAATTCTGAAGGTTAATATATAAAATTAAAACAGTTTTATTTTGGACAGAGCTTCATGCTGAGATGATTCAGAATGAAGTTGAACCTATCTTCAGAAAGTGGTTTTGTAAAGATATCAGCCCATTGATGGTCTGTATCAATAAATTTTAAGTTTAAGATTCCTTTCTGAATATAGTCCCTAATAAAATGATGTTTTATTTTTATATGCTTAGCCCTAGAATGCAAAATTGGATTTCTACTTAAGCAAATAGCAGAGGTGTTATCACAGAGGATAGGAATGTTACTCTCACAAATCTGGAAGTCCTCAAGCTGACTTTTCATCCAGAGCATTTGTGTGCTGCATCCAGCTGCTACTATGTATTCAACTTCTGTTGTTGATAGAGCAATGGTGGATTGTCTTTTGCTGGACCACGAGATCAGATTTTCTCCCAGAAACTGGCAGCTTCCAGAAGTGCTTTTATGTTCAACTCTGTCTCCAACAAAGTCAGCATCACAGTAACCTACTAAGTTCTAATCACCAGATTTTCTATAAAACAAACCCAGATTAGTAGTACCTTTCAGATACTTGAAAATTCGCTTAACAGCTGTTAAGTGAGATTCTCTAGGATCTGATTGGAATCTTGCATAAATGCATACACTGAATAAGATATCAGGCCTTGAAGCTGTAAGATAAAGAAGAGAACCAATCATACCTCTGTAGACCTTCTGTTCTACCTTTTTGCTTACCTCTTCTCTTTCCAGAATGCACGTGGGATGCATTGGAATCTTTGATGGCTTATGTTGTACCCCAAAATTTGCCCTCCCATATTTCTCAAGGTTTGTCAAGAATGATCTTCAAATTGTTCAAGATTACTCAAGGATTGCACAGTCCAAATACCTCCTAAGACAGCCAAAATTAGGGTTTTGGTTCATTCAAAGAATTTGGGGTTCTCAATGACTCAATCAAGTCTCATAGGCCCATATGCATTCTCAAGTACCTACATGCCAAGTCTCAAGGTTCACAATGCCAATTTGCACAGTCAAAAGCTTCATTTGCTCTACAGTCAACTGCATGGGCAAAATGGTCATTTTACAGTCAAAAGTCAGAATTTTTGGTCAACGTCTTATTTTGAGTCCACAATCATCATTTTATCAAGTCTTGATCATGATTCCACAAGCATGGCTCAAAAATCATCAAGATGCAAAAGTTATTATTTTTGGACAGCAGAAAAGTCAACTGTATCTTGACCAGGGCATAACTTTTTCATGGTTCATCAGAAAAATCCCATCCAATTCTCATTTTGAAGGGGATGACATTTCCTACAACTCATCTTCACATTCTAAGTCCAATAAATGCTCTCACAAAAAGTTATCAATTTCTACATTATAGGTCAATTTCAAAAGTCAACAAAAAGGCACTTTAAGTCAAAGACCATAACTTGAGATTGGTAAATCCAAATGATATGGGACCAAAGGCATTGGTTAGGGACTTCAAGACCTTTCCAAAATGTTCAATAACATGTTCATAGGATCAAAATTGAGCAAGATATGCATTGGAGAAGTTGGGAAATTTTTGTGAATTTGCAAAAGTCAACTTTGCTCAAAACACCTTGTTTTTGCTAATGGGCCTCAAATTCATTCTTGAAACTTTATTCAAATATTATGCACGACCCATTGAGATTATTTGAATTTATTTTCTTATTTTTTATTAATTAATTGGATTTTTAATTGATTTTAATTCATTTAATTAATTTAAAATGTAGGAAATACAAAGATTTGATTTTTTCAATCTTTTTGTGAAGCAAACAAGCTCAAGATATGCTGGCAATTCGTGTGCAAATCAAAGGGACAAGAATCTCCAAGTTTGGAAAGTTTTTCCAATAAAAAAGATTCAAAAATATTTGATTTTCAATCAAATATACAAACATCAATTCCATGGATTTCTTGGCAAAGATTTGACCTAATTCTATTCTACTATATATACACAATCAAACCCTACTCATGCACACGTGAAAGAAGCTGCAAAAAGGCCATAACCAATTCAAGAAAATTCAAAGAAAAGTCAAAACTGATTTTCATATTCCAGGCCAATTCAAAGCATTATAGTGATTCAAACACATTGCTGGAGGTGTGAGGAACGTGTAGCAATCAAACTCACGTGCTAAAACTCAAGAAATCGTCAAGAACAAACCCACAGTTTGAAGCATTTTTCCAAAATTGTAATCATTGATTCATGCATATTTAACATCTTTTTGTGATCGTTTTGTGTTGCTAGGGACTGAACGAAGCTTTTGGCATAGGTTAATTGGATTAAAACACCCAGAATCCAAAGACACCATGAACGTTTTCTAGGGTTTCCAAGCTTTGAATTCGGGGCTTTGCTATTCAGGAAAAATTAGAACCTCTAAGGCATATGGTTGAAACCGTCAGAACAAGACGAACATAAAGCCGTACTCGCGAAATATTTATATTCATCCTAGGGCTAATCGCTATTTTCCCTTGTTACAGTTTGTGGGGGTTAAAAACCCCCGCTATCTAATATGTTTTGATGCAGGCAAAGGAAGAAGATGATGTGTTGTTGATATATCATTGGTTCATTCAAATAAAAAGGCGCGCGTGTTTTGTTTTGCAGCATATGCGTTGATTTTTTATATTATAATTGCTTGTTATTCTAAATACAAACGCGTGCAAGTGTCTTGGTGGATGATGTGTTGGCTGGTGACCATTGGGACCTGGGTTCGATTCCCAGGTCCCCCAAAACTCTTATAATATTTTTCATAATGTGATCATGTGCAGGTTTCCAACAAGATGTACATCATATACCTCACGCTTCAGCATGCCAAGTGGCTGGAAAAGCAGATCCAGTGGCCAAAAGATGATGAGTACCATGTTCCCAGTCAATGTGTATCTGGACAATCAAAGAAAGTCAAACAAGGCTTGAGATTAATGGGCCAGAAATTGCTTCTTCACCTCCTTGATGGGCCAACACCCCCCTGGGTACTTTTTCTTTCTTTATATTATTTTTATTTAGTTTATTATTATTAATTATTATTATTAGTATTTAATTAACTTAACTAATTATTTTCATAATAAATTCAGAAAACTAAAATATTTTTATTATTATTATTATTTAATTAATTTCACTATTAATTCATTATTTTTGTAAATAAATTCTAACATAAATTAATTTAGTTAATTAGGTTAACTTTGACTTTTTTCACAATAAATAAAATCAATCTAGAATTAGGGTTTTTCTTTTGACAATTTTAATCCTTTTTATTTTATTTTCATTAAAACATAAAAAACATAAAAAAATACTTTTTTCTTTTAATTATTTAATTAGAATTAGGTTTAATTAATTGCAAAAAGGATCAAAATTTCATTTTTTTTTTCTCAAAAAGGGTCAAAACCCTAAGGACTTCTCCGATGCAATTTTATTTCGCGCATATTATTTTGATCATATTTATGTATCTGCTCCGAGGATGTAATAGACAATTAGGACCTCTTTTACCGCTTTCTTTAATTTTCTCGCATTTATTTTTCAAGGGTTATGTTTTTGGCGATGTAAATACCCGACGCCTTGTAATAGCGTAGATTTACTTTCCGCAATTTTCTTTTCGCAAATTATTAACTGTTAACTATGCATGACAAGACTTGCCTGAAAAAATAAAATCAACCTGTAGCTCACCATAACTTGTACAAATATAACTAAATCGAAACCTGACACACTCGCACATGCCACTTCTAGGGTACGCCTCACTTGGTTGCCTCGACGTGGTCATTGAGTATAGGGTGTTTTAGAGGTCGCCCTCCTGTCTAAAGATCCAGTTGCCTCGAAACGGTTGCCTCGGATAAAAAGGATCTAGGACATTAGGGTTACCGCTAAGGCGTCCTACTATTGCTTTGGTGACCACATGTCCCTATAATCGAATTGACCCGAATAACTCCAACGACGGTGCTACCTACTTCTCAATAGTGGGATAGTACTGTGTAAAAGACATTTACATAGCTTAATTTCCTTAGAGTAGGTAGATTTCTCCTGGGTACTTGCTCTTTCAAAACAAAAAACAACTTTTCGCACTTACACTTTCAAACAAAAGTTTTCAAACAAACACTTCATACACTCTTGAGGACAGATACAAGAGTTACCTAGAAGTTTTCAAACAAAACTTTTTCAAAACCCACATACACAAGAAAAGCAAACTCTTTTGAAAACATAGTGAGCAAGTACCTAAGAGCCCGTGGATAACCACGGATAGAAAGGGTGCTAACACCTTCCCTTTTTATAATCTACCTCCCGAACCGAGAAACATCTCGAAAAGGAATTTTGCTGTGCTTTTGTCCTTTCCTTGTTGGAGAAAATAAAAGACGGTGGCGACTCTTGCTTACCGCGACATTTCGCGAACCAGCATTTTAAAACAGTCAGTTCTATTTCCACCGATCACAGAACTGGCGACTCTGCTGGGGAGACTCTTTATAAGTGAGGTGTACCTTAGGATTAGATCATTCTATGTTTTCAATTGTATGCCTTGTTTGCTTTTATATTTATGGGCTTGCATCGGAGTTTCATAGATCCTAACCTGGATCTGGGGAATACCCTTTTAGGTAGCAATAAACTGTGAGGGACCTGTCCGGCATAGACCGACACGGGTGAAGCAGTAGCTATGTTGGTGTCACACCTTGGTCTGTACCGATATCCCTTGTGTTGGAACAAGGAGAATATGGGTCTTCTGAGGAGTCGTTAAGCACCAACCGACCTTAGAACCTTAAATTGACCCAACTTGGCCATTGAACAGTAGCAGTATGCTACACTCATTGAGGCTAAACTCTCGCGATGGTTCCGGCCGCAAGAAAAGGTTGCGAAGCTGGAGTTATGACCGATCAAGGGTAGTCAGTGATATTGAGATCCTCTATAACCCGATTACTATTTCTAGGACAGGTCTTGAGCAACTGAAACTGAAAGAGGGTAGTATCTAAACTTCATGCTGGCCTGAAATCTAAGGGCTGCTGTTGTGTGACTTGTGTGCTTTTTCCATGTTTGCCTTTTGTGAATACTTGTGGTGTGTCTTTACCATAACATCATAACATTGCATACATCCTGCATAAGGACTAACCCATTTCAAGGATCTCAAGGGTCTGTGATGCAGGTCATGATGAACCAACTGTCTAGCAAGGGGCAAAGGGGATTTATTTTCCTCTAGCCAAGGTTGTTTGGAGATCAAAACACGATGACTTGAGTCAGGGGCTATGACCCACTCGATATGGTGAGCTTTGACTCTTGAAGAAGGACTCTCAACAACATGAAGTTCCTTCAATCAAGCTACCAGATTCAAATTCTAACAAGTTTCTCTGTTTACTCCGCGAGATCCTTGAAAACATTGCATGCATATCATACATATCATTGCATCACAGGTCACCCTTTACAGGTCTCTCACGTTCTCGCTGTTTATTTCAGCAATGGCTTTCCAACAAGACAACCAGGACCTTCATACTCAAGAGACTCAGTTCAGGGAAATCTTCCTAAGCCTATCCAAGGGGCAGGAAGAGTTGAGAACACTCCTCATGGGGAATTTGGTCAAGAAGAGTCCTGAAGACAGTAAGGACGAACGGCTGAAACATCTGCAGGCTGAGGTAGATGCAATGAAAACCCAGATGCTGGGGCAGATGGCTCTCATCCAAGGCTTAGCTCGGGAGCAAGAAGAGCTGAGAACCATTGTCAACCAACTTCGTCAAGACAACGGTATGAAGCAAATAGTCAAGGCTGAGGATCAGGTCATTAATCAACTTCCGAGAAGTCAAAGGTTTGGTTTGATGAAGAAAGGACCTCTCCAGGTTGCTACTACCCCACAGGTCCAACAACAACCTTGCCCAGAACAACGACTTGATCAGAGCAAGCCAAACAAGCCCAGGAGGCAATTCACTAAGATCAACGTGTCACTGACTCAAGCGCTACAACAAATGTTGAAGGCAGGGTTGATTATACTAAGGGCTCCTCCTCGGAACCCAAATACTTCCGCTCCTACCTATCATCCCAATGAAAGGTGTGCATACTATTCTGACAGTCCGTGACATGACACAAACAACTGTTGGGCCCTGAAGAATAAGGTTCAAGACTTGATTGATGCCAAGGAGATCAAGTTTGATCACTGATCCTACACCAAGTCATTGAGAATGTCTTTTTCTCATTAGAATTTTGAGTTTGTAATTTTCTTTTGATTGTTCAAACAATTATTGTCATGGCAAACTTTATTACTTTATCAATGCATCGCATATGTCTGTTTTGAATCAATCCATTCGTATTCACTATATCCAAATTGCTTTCATTTTTTGTGATGTTCAACTCTCGATTAAAAAATTCTAAGCCTCTTGAGGGAGGATGACGAAAACGATACCACGATCTTTACAGTATGCTTTTGAACAGACCCCGCTGATGAGGTACAGGCATTGTTTCAAATCCTAAACAGTGGAGTTATAAGGAAGATAATCCCTAGTCAACCCCTTTGAGCCAAAGAAGTTGGAGTTTTTCTTTTCAAAAATTAAAACCCTTAATCATAACCCGGGGCAGGGTAGTTTTCTCAGTTGATCCAGGTGCACAAGGAATGGCATCAAAGAAGTCCTTCCAAAACAAGAAACGGTGATGGTTCCCTATAATCGTCAAGACAGGCAATCATTGTCTTTCAAAAACAAAAGCCCAATAAGTCAAAACCTATGAAGGAGACTTACAAAAACTGGGGCATCCCGCTGACTGTAATCACAAAAGAAACAGTCAGGCAAAAGTCAGGGATAACAAAATCAAAAGAAAGAGGTCCAACAAACCCTCAACAATAAAAAGAAATGACTGCCTATTCAAAATAAATTGTCAGTATCTGAACCATCACTGGTATGTCAGAGCAAAGACTCAAATAAGATCTAATGCACCATTAGCTGAGTTTAGGATCGAAGAACATCACGAAGAACGGGTGGGTACAAATAAAATTTGAGCCTTTATCCTTTGTTTCTTAAACCGTGAACCAGGCCACGTTATAACCCTTAAAAGTCCTAGCTGAAGCATGGGTTAGTTCGAAAGCATACTGTTACCAAAGGTATCCTGACTCCTGTAGGGCTTGCTGTAAAATCTTGAGTTGACATCGCATTTTACAAAAATTCACTTGTTTTATTGAAAACTGCATTTTCAAAGAACTTCAAAACAGACATAAGATTTGCATTCTTAAAATAACATTGTTTGCATATGACTATTTGTTCAACAACAGAGAAATTCGCACGACGAATATCTAGTGAACAAAAAACCTTCTCAATAAAAAGAGGATCACATCAAGTGGAAAAACACTTCCAATCAAGGGGCACGGCATGAGCATTGTCCATCATCTGGGGCAGTTAAGTCAAGATTCAAGGAATCTCTCAATATGCCAAATAGCCAGGGGCAAATCTCCGTCTAAGTCACGTGGAGCATTGGACGTGAATTCCAGCGACAAATCTTGCACGATCAAACATCTTCTGGCAGTACGCCAACACAACACTACTGACAGTGAAACCTCTCTACATCCTGAGGGAATGGACATAGTCAAAAAAATACTACGCATAATCAAAGACCCGCTAGGTCGACTGGCCTAGGCAAAAATAAGGGCTTCCCGGCGAACCAAAAGGGTTCGGGCAAAAATAAGGGATGAAAATGAAAAAATCTGTACACTCGGCAAGTCGAAAACCTGAAAAGGCGGCTTGGGCAAAAAAGGGTATCCCGATGGACTGAAAACCCGAAATGGCGGTCCAGGAAAAAGTTAGGGATCAAAAGCGTACGACTATGTCCCGGCATCTCGTCACTTACCTACCATAAGAAGAGTTGTCAATCGGCAGTTATCGAGCATCTCATAGGCTTTCTTCTCCCGCAGAAACTGGGGCAATAAGAATTGTCCGAATTGTACAAGTTGCCCTGTCCTCCAGATACACGGTAGACTCAGCTGAGGAATATGACCAAGATACCTTCACTCCCCGCAGGGTAAGGCAAGATTCAACAATACTCTCCCCAAGCAGAGTTGGTCTCCCATCAGCCCTAAAAAGGCACAGTATCCCCAGCAATTCAGCAATACTCTCCCCCCCAAACAGAGTTAATCTACCATCAGGCCTGAAAAAGTTGGGTATCCCCAGAAGATCTTAATATTCCCCAGCGGAGTATAAAGATATTCCTCAGCAAGCATCCCCGGCGGTCTTAATATTCCTCGACGGAAATATAAGATTGTTCCCCGACGGAATACAGACACCCCAGTGGAGCCATTTCCTCAAAAGTTTCCCCAGGAGAGTTGAATCATCTCCCCAGTAGATTCTGGAAGCTCGTCCCCTGCAGAGTACAAATATCTCTCCCCAGCCATATTCAAAGGTTATTCCCCACCAGAGTCTAACTGGGTTACCCTCAGCAAGTTGCAACGGAAAGATCGTCCCCAGCGAAGTCTTTCTATCCCCCAGCGGAGTTCATCAAAATCCCTAACAGAGCTTATCAATGGAGTCCCCAGCGGAGTTATCATTAAAATCTCAACGAAACATCTCTTCCCACAGAGTAATTTCCCACAGAGTAATTTCCCACAGAGTAATTCCCCGCAGAGTAATCTCTTCACCAGGTTTATCCCCCAACGGAGTTATCTTCTCCTACAGGTTTATTCACACAATCATATTCGTGTATCATCCCCAGCGGAAACGAAGAACTCAACACTATTCTCCAGCAGCTCCGGGATTTATTTTCCCCAGCTAAAAACATCACATCTTCATACATCATGACATGCATACGCATCATACAACACAAATCTCATTTATTCTTGAGAACATCTTGACATCATGCAGTTCATGCATCATGACGTTGCATACAGCTAACGTTTTGCCTTTTCAGGAAAAGGTCAATCAAAAGATGATTACCATCTACCTTTGCAGTTCCAGATCAACACCTATAACAAGCCAGGAAAATTCTGTGGACGACTGATCATGGGTTAATACCTGAAACCAGACAGGACAATTATCTACTTGATCATCATCAGGAAACCCTACACCGGTTCCTTCTCAATTTCAGATGAAGTTTTACACGGACTCATCATCAGGAAACCCTACACCGATTCCTTCTCAATTTCAGATGAAGTTTTACACGGACTCATCATCAGGAAACCCTACACCAGTTCCTTCTCAATTTCAGATGAAGTTTTACACTGACTCATCATCAGGAAACCCTACACCGGTTCCTTCTCACTTCCAGATGAAGTTTTACACGGACTCATCATGAAGCAACCCTACACCAGTTCCTTCTCAATTTCAGATGAAGTTTTACACGGACTCATCATCAGGAAACCCTACACCGGTTCTTTCTCAATTTCAGAAGAAGTTTTACACAGACTCATCATCAGGAAACCCTACACCGGTTCCTTCTCAATTTCAGATGAAGTTTTACACGGACTCATCATCAGGAAACCCTACACCGGTTCCTTCTCAATTTCAGATGAAGTTTTACACTGACTCATCATCAGGAAACACTACACCGGTTCCTTCTCACTTCCAGATGAAGTTTTATACGGACTCATCATGAAGCAACCCTACACCGGTTCCTTCTCAATTTCAGATGAAGTTTTACACGGACTCATCATCAGGAAACCCTACACCGGTTCCTTCTCAATTCCAGATGAAGTTTTACACGGACTCATCATGAAGCAACCCTACACCGGTTCCTTCTCAACTTCAGATGTAGTTTTACACGAACTCATCATCAGGAAACCCTACATCGGTTCCTTCTCAATTCCAAGATGAAGTTTTACACGGACTCATCATAAAGTAACCCTACACCGGTTCCTTCTCAATTTCAGATGAAGTTTTACACGGACTCATCATCAAGTGACCCTACACAGGTTCCTCCTCCCTTCCAAGACGAAGTTTTACACGGACTCGTCCTCAGGCAACCCTACACCGGTTCCTCCTCAGTTCCAAGATGAAGTTTTACACGAGCTCATCGTCAAGATAACCTTACCCCGGTTCATCCAGAAGTTATACACGAACTTATCCTGCAGTAACCTTACCCCGGTTCATCCAGAAGTTTTACACAAACTTATCTCAAAGTAACCTTACCCCGGTTCATCCAGGAGTTTTATACGAACTTATCTCAAAGTAACCTTACCCCGGTTCATCCAGAAGTTTCACACGAACTTATCCCGAAGTAACCTTACCCCGGTTCATCCAGAAGTTTTACACGAACCTATCCCGAAGTAACCTTACACCGGTTCCTTCTCAACTCCAGACGTAGTTTTACATGGACTCGTCATCAGTCAACCCTACACAGGTTTCCTTCCTTCCAAGATGCAGTTTCACACGGACTCGTCATCAAGAAACCCTACACAGGTTTCCTTCATTCCAAGATGTAGTTTCACACGGACTCATCATAAGGCGACCCTACCCCGGTTCCCTTTCTCTTTCCAGATACAGTTTTACACAGGCTTATCATCAAAGTAACCCCACACAGGTTCCTTCTCCATTTCAGATGCAGTTTTACACGGACTCATCATCAAGAAACCCTACACAGGTTTCCTTCATTCCAAGATGCAGTTTCACACGGACTCATCATCAGTCAACCCTACACAGGTTTCCTTCCTTCAAAGATGCAGTTTCACATAGGATCATCATCAGTCAACCCTACACAAGTTTCCTTCTTTCTAAGATGCAGTTTTACACGAACTCATCATCAGGCAACCCTACACAGGTTCCCTCGTTCAACTTACAAGATCACAATTTAACCAACAATCTCCAGATGGCATCTATAAGCCCATTCCCGACAAGATTCTATTACATCTCCTTATGGCATCTGTAAACCCATCCTCCTATCCATCATATCTCCAAATGGCATCTGTAAGCCCATTCCCGACATCACATTGCTGATACTACACCATGCGAGTGCAAATTTCTGGGAACTCTAGTGTTCAATCATCTTCCACCTTCGGATCACGAAAGGCACGCAAGCCAATCTACATCCTCAGGTTTAAGAAGATTGAACAGGGGAAACTGTTGTACCCTAAAATTTTCCCTCCCGTATTTCTCAAGGTTTGTCAAGAATGATCTTCAAAATTGTTCAAGATTACTCAAGGATTGCACAATCCAAATACCTCCTAAGACAACCAAAATTAGGATTTTGGTTCATTCAAAGAATTTGGGGTTCTCAATGACTCAATCAAGTCTCATAGGCCCATATGCATTCTCAACCACCTACATGCCAATTCTCAAGGTTCACAATGCCAATTTGCACAGTCAAAAGCTTCATTTGCTCTACAGTCAACTGCATGGGCAAAATGGTCATTTTACAGTCAAAAGTCAGAATTTTTGGTCAACATCTTATTTTGAGTCCACAATCATCATTTTATCAAGTCTTGATCATGATTCCACAAGCATGGCTCAAAAATCATCAAGATGCAAAAGTTATTATTTTTAGACAGCAGAAAAGTCAACTGTATCTTGACCAGGGCATATCTTTTTCATGTTTCATCAGAAAAATCCCATCCAATGCTCATTTTGAAGGGGATGACATTTCCTACAACTCATCTTCACATTACAAGTCCAAGAAATTCTCTCACAAAAAGTTATCAATTTCTATATTATAGGTTAATTTCAAAAGTCAACAAAAAGGCACTTTAAGTCAAAGACCATAACTTGAGATTGGTAAATCCAAATGATATGGGACCAAAGGCATTGGTTAGAGGACTTCAAGACCTTTCCAAAATGTCCAAGAACATGTTCATAGGATCAAAATTGAGCAAGATATGCATTGGAGAAGTTGGGAAATTTTTGTGAATTTGCAAAAGTCAACTTTGCTCAAAACACCTTGTTTTTGCTAATGGGCCTCAAATTCATTCTTGAAACTTTATTCAAAGCTTATGCACGACCCATTGAGATTATTTGAATTTATTTTCTTATTTTTTATTAATTAATTGGATTTTTAATTGATTTTAATTAATTTAATTAATTTAAAATGTAGGAAATACAAAGATTTGATTTTTTCAATCTTTTTGTGAAGCAAACAAGCTCAAGATATGCTGGCAATTCGTGTGCAAATCAAAGGGACAAGAATCTCCAAGTTTGGAAAGTTTTTCCAATAAAAAAGATTCAAAAATATTTGATTTTCAATCAAATATACAAACATCAATTCCATGGATTTCTTGGCAAAGATTTGACCTAATTCTATTCTACTATATATACACAATCAAACCCTACTCATGCACACGTGAAAGAAGCTGCAAAAAGGCCATAACCAATTCAAGAAAATTCAAAGAAAAGTCAAAACTGATTTTCATATTCCAGGCCAATTCAAAGCATTATAGTGATTCAAACACATTGCTGGAGGTGTGAGGAACGTGTAGCAATCAAACTCACGTGCTAAAACTCAAGAAATCGTCAAGAACAAACCCACGGTTTGAAGCATTTTTCCAAAATTGTAATCATTGATTCATGCATATTTAACATCTTTTTGTGATCGTTTTGTGTTGCTAGGGACTGAACGAAGCTTTTGGCATAGGTTAATTGGATTAAAACACCCAGAATCCAAAGACACCATGAACGTTTTCTAGGGTTTCCAAGCTTTGAATTTGGGGCTTTGCTAATCAGGAAAAATTAGAACCTCTAAGGCATATGGTTGAAACCGTCAGAACAAGACGAACATAAAGCCGTACTCGCGAAATATTTATATTCATCCTAGGGCTAATCGCTATTTTCCCTTGTTACAGTTTGTGGGGTTTAAAACCCCCGCTATCTAATATGTTTTGATGCAGGCAAAGGAAGAAGATGATGTGCTGTTGATATATCATTGGTTCATTCAAATAAAAAGGCGCGCGTGTTTTGTTTTACAGCATATGCGTTGATTTTTTATATTATAATTGCTTGTTATTCTAAATACAAACGCGTGCAAGTGGCCTGGTGGATGATGTGTTGGCTGGTGACCATTGGGACCTGGGTTCGATTCCCAGGTCCCCCAAAACTCTTATAATATTTTTCATAACGTGATCATGTGCAGGTTTCCAACAAGATGTACATCATATACCTCACGCTTCAGCATGCCAAGTAGCTGGCAAAGCAGATCCAGTGGCCAAAAGATGATGAGTACCATGTTCCCAGTCAATGCGTATCTGGACAATCAAAGAAAGTCAAACAAGGCTTGAGACTAATGGGCCAGAAATTGCTTCTTCACCTCCTTGATGGGCCAACACCCCCCTGGGTTCTTTTTCTTTCTTTCTTTATATTATTTTTATTTAGTTTATTATTATTAATTATTATTATTAGTATTTAATTAACTTAACTAATTATTTTCATAATAAATTCAGAAAACTAAAATATTTTTATTATTATTATTATTTAATTAATTTCACTATTAATTCATTATTTTTGTAAATAAATTCTAACATAAATTAATTTAGTTAATTAGGTTAACTTTGACTTTTTTCACAATAAATAAAATCAATCTAGAATTAGGGTTTTTCTTTTGACAATTTTAATCCTTTTTATTTTATTTTCATTAAAACATAAAAAACATAAAAAATACTTTTTTCTTTTAATTATTTAATTAGAATTAGGTTTAATTAATTGCAAAAAGGACCAAAATTTCATTTTTTTTTCTCAAAAAGGGTCAAAACCCTAAGGACTTCTCCGATGCAATTTTATTTCGCGCATATTATTTTGATCATATTTATGTATCTGCTCCGAGGATGTAATAGACAATTAGGACCTCTTTTACCGCTTTCTTTAATTTTCTCGCATTTATTTTTCAAGGGTTATGTTTTTGGCGATGTAAATACCCGACGCCTTGTAATAGCGTAGGTTTACTTTCCGCAATTTTCTTTTCGCAAATTATTAACTGTTAACTATGCATGACAAGACTTGCCTGAAAAAATAAAATCAACCCGTAGCTCACCATAACTTGTGCAAAGATAACTAAATCGAAACCTAACACACTCGCACATGCCACTTCTAGGGTACGCCTCACTTGGTTGCCTCGACGTGGTCATTGAGTATAGGGTGTTTTCGAGGTCGCCCTCCTGTCTAAAGATCCAGTTGCCTCGAAACGGTTGCCTCAGATAAAAAGGATCTAGGACATTAGGGTTACCGCTAAGGTGTCCTACTATTGCTTTGGTGACCACATGTCCCTATAATCGAATTGACCCGAATAACTCCAACGACGGTGCTACCTACTTCTCAATAGTGGGATAGTACTGTCTAAAGGACATTTACACAACTTAATTTCCTTAAAGTAGGTAGATTTCTCCTGGGTACTTGCTCTTCAAAACGAAAAACAACTTTTCGCACTTACACTTTCAAACAAACATTTCATACACTCTTGAGGACAGATACAAGAGTTACCTAGAAGTTTTCAAACTAAACTTTTTCAAAACCCACATACACAAGAAAAGCAAACTCTTTTGAAAACATAGTGAGCAAGTACCTAAGAGCCCGTGGATAACCACAGATAGAAAGGGTGCTAACACCTTCCCTTTCTATAATCTACCTCCCGAACCGAGAAACATCTCAAAAAGGAATTTTGCTGTGCTTTTGTCCTTTCCTTGTTGGAGAAAATAAAAGACGGTGTCGACTCTTGCTTACCGCGACATTTCGCGAACCAGCATTTCAAAACAGTCAGTTCTATTTCCACCGATCACAGCTTACATTCTGAGAGATCAAATTTCTTCAGAAGTTCTCTGACATATTTGCTCTGATGAATGTAAGTTCCTTCTAGGGTTTGATTGATCTGAATGCCCAGAAAGAATTTCAGTTCCCCCATCAGGCTCATCTCAAATTCTGCCTGCATACACTTAGCAAATTTTCTTCCCAGAGAGGGATTAGTAGATCCAAATATTATATCATCAACATAAATCTGGCAGACTAGGATGTCATTCTTAACTGTCTTACAGAATAAGGTTGTGTCCACTTTCCCTCTGGTGAATTCCTTTTCTAACAGGAAGTTACTTAGTCTTTCATACCAAGCTCTGGGAACTTGTTTCAGACCATACAGTGACTTCTTTAGTTTGAAAACATATTCTGGATTTTTTGAACTTTCAAAACCAGGGGGTTGGTGCACATATACCTCTTCTTCTATATATCCATTTAAGAATGCACTCTTGACATCCATATGATACAGAGTGATGCATTTATTAACAGCAAAAGAAATTAAAAGTCTGATAGATTCTAACCTGGCGACTGGAGCAAAGGTTTCTGTATAGTCTATCCCCTCTTGCTGATTATAACCTTGTGCTACCAATCGTGCCTTGTTTCTGATGACTTCACCTTGTTCATTCAGCTTGTTTCTGAACACCCATTTTGTTCCAATGACGTTGAATCCTTTTGGTTTAGGAACTAAATCCCATACGTCATTCCTTGTGAATTGATTCAGCTCCTCTTGCATTGCTAGAATCCAGTGGTTGTCCAGAAGTGCTTCATCAATTGAAGATGGTTCAATCAGAGAGACAAGTCCCATGAGGGATTCTTCAGAGTTTCTGAAGCTGGCTCTTGTTCTGATTGGATCTTCCTTTCTTCCTAAGATAGTTTCTTCTGGATGATCCATGCTGCTTCTGGATGGTCTTTTCTGAGGTTGATCAACAGAAGATGCTGGATTGCTTGCAGTGCCTCTTTTTGATGTTGAGGGAGTGTCTCTGTTGAGAGCTTCTGATGACTTGTCTTCAGTACCTTTGAATTCAACTTCCATACCTGCAAATACTTCATTATGCTTTGACTTTTGAGAGTCAAGCTTATCATCAAAATGAACACTGATTGATTCTTCCATAATCTGTGTTTTTGTATTGTATACTCTGTACCCTCTTGAGCGTTCAGAGTATCCTAACATAATACACTTCTGTGCTTTAGAGTCAAACTTGTTCAAATAATTTTTTGTATTCAAAATAAAGCAAGTACATCCAAATGGATGAAAATATGAAATGTTGGGCTTTCTGTTCTTCCACAATTCATATGGAGTCTTTTCCAGAATAGGTCTTATAAAGATTCTATTCTGAATGTAGCACGTTGTGTTTATTGCCTCTGCCCAGAAGATCTTAGCAACATTAGTCTCATTGATCATGGTTCTGGCCATTTCTTGCAATGTTCTGTTCTTTCGTTCTACAACTCCATTTTGCTGGGGAGTTCTAGGACAAGAGAAATCATGCGGAATGCCTTTGTCATTAAAAAAGGATTCAAAATATTTATTTTCAAACACTCCACCATGATCACTTCTGACTTTGACGATTCTAAGATCCTTTTCATTATGAACTTGGTTACAGAAGGTAACAAACACAGAGTGTGACTCGTCCTTGTGTCTTAATAACTTTACCCATGTCCATCTGCTATAGTCATCTACGATTACTAACCCATACTTCTTGCCACTGACTGAAGTAGTTTTAACTGGTCCAAATAAGTCAATGTGCAGAAGTTCTAATGGCTTAGAGGTGGAAACAACATTTTTAGATTTAAAAGCAGGTTTTGCAAACTTGCCTTTCTGACATGCTTCACACAGAGCATCTGAATTGAACTTCAGGTTAGGAAGTCCTCTGACCAGATTGAGTTTATTAATCTGAGATATTCTTCTCATACTAACATGCCCCAATGTTCTGTGCCAGATCCATTGCTCGTTGTTAACAGACAGAAGACACTTTACATTCTGACTTTTCAGTTCAGAAAGTTTGATTTTGTAAATGTTGTTTCTCCTCTTTCCATTAAACAGGATAGTCCCATCTTTCTGACTAACAGCTTTACATGAATTTTGATTAAAGATTATATCATAACCGTTATCACTTAATTGACTTATGGATAACAAGTTATGCATTAATCCATCTACTAATAAGACATTACTGATAGAGGGAAGATTTCCATTACCTACTGTTCCAGAGCCAATGATCTTTCCCCTCTGATTGCCTCCAAAGCCTACATGGCCTCCAGGCTTAAGTTCCAGGCTTTGGAACATATGCCTTCTTCCCGTCATGTGTCGTGAGCAGCCAGAGTCCAGGTACCATGACTGGTGTTTCTGCTTTGCTGCTAAAGATATCTATAACATGTATTATTTTATCCTTAGGTACCCATATTTTCTTTGGTTCTGATTTGTTAGTTTTACCAAAACTCTGGTTGAATTTTGGTTTGACAGAAAAATTACTACTAGTATATTTGATGTCGTGTGTGTGCCCATATACAAAGTGTGACTTAAGAGGAGTTCGTTTAATAACTAAATCCATGGCATTCTTTGGTGTAGGTACCTTACCTTGGTATCCTATTCCCTTTCTGCCATTTCTGCTAACTCCATAGATCATTGAAGCCATCTTGCTTCTATCTATACTTTTAGCAAGAAACTTCTGAAAGCTGTGATCATACTCCTTGATGATCTCATCAGCGCTACTGGGGGTTTCAAGAATTGTTTCCTTCTGAGAGTTTTGTAAAAGATTTTCTAATTTTGAAACTTTATTTTTTAGCTCAGAATTTTCCAACTTGAGACTCTCAGTTTTATCAGAGTCAGAAGCAAGATCCCTTTTCAGGTTTTTGAATTTGACTCTGATCTACTGATATCTTTCCAGATTCTCATTAAGGCTTTCAGCAAGTTCAGCCTTAGTAAAATTAATAGCAAAATCAGGAAATACCTCTTTTGTGTCTGATTCAGAGTCTGATTCAGAAGCTTCACTGTCTTCTGATATGTTCGCCATGAGAGCTATGTTTGCTCTCTCATTATCTGATTCTGAGTCAGCTTCAGATGTGTCAGAGTCATCCCATGTGTCCATGAGACTTTTCTTCTTTTCCTTGCCAAACTTTCTTCTAGGCTTTTCCTTCTAAAGCTTTGGGCAGTCACTCTTGTAGTGTCCTTGCTCGTTGCATTCATAGCAGATGATGTCCTTGTTGTTTGGCTTTCTGCTTCCTGAAGAGCCTTCAGATCTTCTATATCCAGAGGAGGATTCTGATCTTCTGTATCTGGAGGAGGATTGGTTCTGGTTCTCAGATCTTCTGGGATTCCTGAACTTCCTTTGACTCTGCTTCCACAGTTGGTTCACCCTTCTGGAAAGGAGAGACAATTCGTCTTCTTCTGATGAGGACCCATCAGAGGTTTCTTCAATAGCCTACAAAACCTTAGAGTCAGATTTTCTATTAGATTTTAGAGCTAAAGGCTTACCTTGCTTTTGAGGTTCATCAGCTTCTAGCTCTATCTCATGACTTCTGAGGGAGCTGACAAGTTCCTCCAGAGAGATTGTATTGAGATCCTTAGCTAGCTTCAGCGCTGTGACCATTGGCCTCCACTGTTTTGGCAAGCTTCTGATGATCTTCTTGACATGATCAGCAGTAGAATACCCTTTGTCCAGAACTTTGAGACCAGCAACCAGAATCTGAAATCTTGAGAACATTGTTTCAATAGATTCACTTTCTTCCATCTTGAATGCCTCATACTTCTGGATGAGCTCAAGAGCTTTAGTTTCTTTAACTTGAAGGTTGCCTTCGTGCGTCATTCTGAGAGAATCAAACATGTTCTTAGCAGTATCTCTGTTTGATATTTTTTCATATTCAGAGTAAGAGATAGCACTGAGAAGAATAGTTCTGGCCTTGTGATGATTCTTGAAATCACACTTTTGTTGGTCAGACATTGCTTTCCTGTCAATCTTCTGACCACTTGCATTCACTGGGTGCGTGTATCCATCTGTCACCATATCCCACAAATCAACATCGTGGGCTAGAAAGAAGCTTTCAATTCTGTCTTTCCAGTAATCAAAGTTCTCTCCATCAAATACTGGAGGTTTGCCACTGAATCTGTCTCTTTCTTCGTTGTTGTCATTGCTGATGTTGTGATGTGTTCCTTCCATAGTGTTTTTCAACGCTCGATCTTGTACTGACACGGTTAAGTGTTATGAACTCCGAACCAGGCGCTCTGATGCCAATTGAAGATGTGAAAAACACAAGAAGGGGGGTTGAATTGTTGAAACTTGAAATTAAATGCAGACAACACGTTATTTTTATCCTAGTTCGTTTGATCTCAAACTACTCCAGTCCACCCGTCAAGGTGATTTCGTCTCTCTCCAACGAGGTCGAAATCCACTATATTCAACTGAATACAAAACTGCTTTAACAACTACTAAAGCCTTCTTGAGTCTAAACCACAGACCGATTTCTCAAGGAAATTCTTTCTTACAGACAAATGAGCAATATGCGTGTTTGATGTTTTCTACAAAAACTATATATCACAATTGTGATAATACACAATATAAAGCTTATGTGAAACTAGAATGCTAGAACTAAAGAGTAAACAATTTGAGAGCTTTAGCAAACTGTATGAGTGAGGATGAAGATGATTGGCTTTAGGCGTGTAGAGTATTGTAGAGCATTAGCCATTTCACTTCTCACTGATTTGTTTAAATACTTCTTGGAAAAGATACGTTGATGCCAATAATTCCATTTCAATGCTCATTACGTTCTTTCCATATTGAGAAGATCTTTGTCTTGGAATAAAGCCGTTGGTAATTAATCTGCCTTGAATGCAGTACCGTTGATACTTCAGAATGTTCTGCGTAGTGAAGATCTGAGCGTTCTTGGCTTTGGCTTATTCTGGCGCTTCTGAATGCTGATGACACGGTTATGATCTTGATCAGAGTCAGAGTGTGTTGAGCGCAGATTCTGTTCACTAGACTTTAGCGTAAGCACATGTTTGATCTTCTGATGTGACATATCTTCTGATGCTGATGTTGATATTCTGATGTTCTGATGCTGATTCCATCAGAGTTTCCTATAAATACACAACATATTTTTAGGTAGCATCTATGTCATATATAGATCTCATAATTAATTTAATCTTGTATTTTGTTATCATCAAAACTCTAACTGAGGGTTGTAGAATCAAACTATGTTCTAACAAAGTCCCTACTAGGTTTTCTTGGAAGAAATGGATCCAAAGCTTCGGATCAGTTGTGTATGGTTGAATCTTGCGGACATAAGACTTTAAGTGCATCTTAGGGAAAGAGACTCCATCGTACAGGGCAAAGGTAGGGACTTTGAACTTTGGCGGGATGACCACTCCAAAAACCTAACCCAAGTCTCCTAAATCCAAGCCAAGTATCTGTTGAATCTCCATAGCATTGAGGCGATCCTCCAACTGTTTGTTCTTATCATCAGTGGGAGTATATTGTTCCTCGGAGTAGTCAGCTTCAACTTCATCAATCTCTAACTTATGGTCTTCTTCAAGACTATCCCCCATGTTGGATGGAGTTGAAAGATCTAGAGCTCTCTTGACTGGTCCTCCAGGTCTTCTTCCCAAGTTCAGGATGCCTATTGACTTCTTGGGCTTCTTCTTCTTGTTTTTGAGAAGGAGATCTTTCAGGTCTTCTTTCCCCTTAGCCATAGCCAGGAACATTTGTTGGAACTGAGCGTTTTGAGCTTGAATATCTTTCACAGTTTGTTCAAGAGCCATTGATGAAATAAACAGCAGAGGAGATAAGAAACCTGTTATGAATCCTGTTATGCAATGATATGTATGATATATGTGCAATGTTTTCAAGGATCTCATGGGGTAAACACAAGAAACAGTTAGAAGTTGAACTTTGATCAACATCTTTGATTGGAGAACTTTGTATCGGTGGATGTCCTTCCATGAGAATTAAGCTCACCATGTCAAGTGGGTCATAGCCCTTGACTCAGATTTGTTGTACTTGATCTTTGACGGAGTTTGGTCGGAGGAAACTAAATCCCCCTGCCCCTTGATAGACATTCGGTTCATCATAACCTGCATTAAAGACCCCCCGAGATCCTTGGAATGGTTATTGAAAATGCTATGGTATGATGTTATGATGTTATGTACAAATATGCGAGATAAGCAAGTGTATATATAAATAATCATATTCACACAAAGCAGACAAGTCCTTAGTTTTAGGCTTGCATGGAGTTTGTAGGTAAGTACCCTCTTGAAGATTAGTTGGCTCAACCTGTCCTAGTTAATAGTAACCGGGTTCTAAGGGATCTCAAAATCGCTGACCTTTCTTTTAGGCATTGTCTCAGCTCAATCAATCTTTTCTTGCGGCCGAGATATCCCAAAAGTCTGGCCTCAATGAGTGTAGCATCGAGTATCAACCAATTTTCAGCTCTACACCGAAACCGATTATCTCACTTTGTCCTAATGGCCAAGTTGGTCAAGTAAGGTTCTAAGGTTAGTTGATGCTTCACGACACCACGCGGCAGCCTCGTACTCTCCTTGATTCGACTCAAAGGTTACCGGTACCAACCAAAGTGCCACATCAACATAGCTACTGTTTCAACCGTGTCGGTATATGCTGCACAATTCCCTCACAGTCTATTGCTACTTACCTAAAAGGTGCCCCCAAATCCGGCTGCAGGATTTAAAACAAACCCAAATAAGGAACCAAAATGTAAATAAAACAAATCAAACAATGTAAGCCAGTAAATGTGATCTAGCCCTAAGGTAGCCCCACTTTTAGGAATCCCCAGCAGAGTCGCCAGTTATGTGATACGGTGGGAGAATTGAATTGAGGTGTTTTGCGTTTGTTTTCGCAAATGTTGCGGTTTAGCAAGAGTCGCCACCGACTTTTCTTTTATCCAAAAGGAAAGGTGAAAAAGCACAGGAAAGACCTTTAGAGATGTTTTCTTAAGTTCGGGGGGTAGATTATGAAAAGGGAAGGTATTAACACCCTTTTCATCCATGGTTTTCCATGGGCTCTTAGTTACTTGCTAGATAACTTGCTTTTGTTTGAATGTGCTTGTGGTGTGGTTTTTGAAAGTATTTTGAAAAGGTGCCATCGTTTAGGCAAACTTTGCAATGATTCATGTTCGTAAGAATGTATGCAAAGTGTTGAGCTTTTGAAAATATTCCATGTTTGGAAAGTGTTTTGAAAGTGTATATGATTGTTTTGAAAATAGAAAGGATATTTGTTTTTTGAGAATGATCAAGTAACTAAAAGTAATCTACCTACTCAAAAGGTCTTAGATGTGCTTTTCCTCCTCCTTTAGATGTTGCTATCTTACCATTGTTTTGGTAAGAAGCCCCATCGTTGGATGTGACAGGGACGGGCGTTTGGGTCATCGTATAACCATGATAGCAATGTTGTGAGATGACTTAGCACTTTTTCTTTAGGGACTAAGATCATTTTGAAAGGCAACTTGGATAGCGTCATCGAGGGACTATGATCTTGTATTTTTCGATTTGTTTGCGCTAAGACATCCCACATGCATAACATGGCCAATTTTGTAAGGCAACAAGTGAGATCACCATAAGGGTGCATGTGTGCAAGTGTGTTTGATTGCATGCATTTGTCTTTGATTTTTGGTGGTCTACTTGTTGGTTTTATCTTGTCATACACGCCTAATTACTATACAGTATAAGGAAAATAATAAATTGCGGAAAATGAAATTCTACTCTATTACAATATTTAGGGGATGAGGATACATATGTACGAATGGGGATTGCAAGTAAAAATAAATCCTAAGTTATTATTACAACCATATTGAAATGTATAAGAATGTACAAGGAAATGGACTTGTTTAGAAAATATTTTTGTCTTAAGGAAATAAATTAAAAGGAAAATATTTTTATGTTTTTTATGTTAATATTAAAAATGATGAAAAGGAAAATAAATGAAAGGTAGAAACAGCGTGTTGCTGTAAGCAGAACAACTAGGATCAGAAGTTCTGAAGCCAAGAGCATTGTGACTCAGCAGGAGACGTCTGTGGGATCAGAAGTTCTGGACTGGTAAATTCTGAGGTCCTGCAAGAAACATTAGAGGGAAAACACAGAGGTTCTGGATGGTGTTCAGCCAGTGAACCAAAAGTCAGAAGTTCCGTATTGCCAGCATATGAAAATCAGAAACTCAGAGTGTTTGAAAACAGCTGATGGAAATATCAGAAGTTCAGTGTATTTGACATGTGAGGAGAACTCAGAAGTTCTGTGCTGTGTTAGAACAATGAGTGAAAAAAAAAACAGAAGTTATGTGTTACGTTTCAACTCTTAATCAACACATCAGTGATTTATTCAGTTCAGCAAATCAGAATGATTACAGCACGACAAATTATAGAAGTTCCAATCCTAAGTCTGAGCCTAGCATTATTCTAGAAGTTATGATCCATAGTTTTTCTATTCACACAATGATCTGTACAACATTAATACTACAATATTTACATGTTAATTATGTTCAGAATGAAAAGAAAGTAAAGTCAGAAAGACTTACCTGGAGCATACTTGGTGTTTTGAGTGGCTGCCTTTGGATGTTTTGAGTCAGCAAGAGAGACAGAACAATGGTTGTGTTCTTTGATTCAAAGAGAAGAACAAAGGTTTGCTTTTGTGTATGAGAAATCTGGATTTTTATGAAGGTTTCACAACTTCCTTTTCTCTCTTTTTGATAGTTCTTTATTTCCAAAAGCCAGCCCCTTGAACGTGTGATGAAGCCAAGTATTTATAGATGAATTTGCTGTGATTTTGGGGAAAAAGCAAGTGGGATTTGAACCTGTTTTGGCATCCTGTTCTTTTTCTTTTTCATCACAGTTTTCGTATGCTAGTTTGGTGTAATCATGGGATGCAGGTGTAGGCTGCACCAACTGTTGGTCATAGGTCTGCATCAAGTTGTATAAGCAAGGTTTTGGGATTTGGTCAAGTTCTGACCAAAGCGTTGAAAATAGCCTTCATGTGCTGAAGCGTTGCCTTGTCTTTGAAGCAAGCATGGTGGCTGTCAGCAGGAATTAAGGAAAAGTAAAAGCAAAGTTGCTATCCCAAGACAGTAGAGGTACACGTGGTGAAAATCCTTTAGATAAAGACTCAGCAAGTGGTTGTGAGGATTAAATGGTGATGAGACTCATCACAAACAGAAATCCTGCAACGTGAAACTCTACACTAAGGCTTTGTTCTGGATCAGAAGTTTTGCTTCAGCGTAGCATCCCATCTTCTGATCCTCTTATCTTCTGGCTCCAGCATGTTCTGAAGGAGCTTTCAAACTTTCTTGAAATTCTTGCAGCATGCTTCTTAGCCTTCTTTGAATTACCCTGGAAAACTCTGACTGAGTTTGCGTAAAGGTTGAAGAACCATGTTCTGACTGAAGGCTATATTCTAAACCATGTTTGCAACTTCTGACTGCATTGGCATGGAGGCTGGCTCAGAAGTTCTGAAGTGTCATACTTTAGAAAAGTTCTAAGTATTTAGAATTTTGACTTTTCCAAAGTAAATTTGACTTTTGAATTTTTAGATGAAACAAATTTCACATTTCAACATGTCTTGATGAAATATGATTCTTGAAACTTGGTTTTGATCCAAAAGTCAAAGTTAGACCTTTCAACGTACAAATGAACATTTTGACCTTATGGATGATTTCTTTGAAAAATTGCAGTTCAAGGTTTGGAATTGGATAGAGGCAAACTTGAGGATCCAAGGTGATTCCTTGAGAAATGAGAGGGCAAATTTTGGGGTGCAACAGGTAGATTATGAAAAAGGAAGGTATTAGCACCCTTTTCATCCATGGTTCTCCATGGGCTCTTAGTTACTTTCTAGATCACTTTCTTTAGTTTGAAAGTATACTTTGTGTGGTTCTGAAAGTATTTTGAAAAGGCGCCATCATTTAGGCAAACTTTTGTAATGATTCTCATTCGTAAGAATGTATACAAAGGTGTTGAGCTTTTGAAAATATTTCATGTTTGGAAAGTGTTTTGAAAGTGTTTTGAAAGTGTATGTGATTGTTTTTGAAAATAGCAAGGGTGTTTGTTTTTGAAATTGAGCAAGCAACTAGGATAAATCTACCTACTCAAAAGGTCTTAGGTGTTCTTTTTCCTCCTCCTTTAGACGTTGCTATCTTACCATTGTTTTGGTAAGAAGCCCCATCGTTGGATGTAAAGGGACGGGCATGGGTCATTGTATAACCATGATAGAAATGTTGTGAGATGACTTAGAATTTTTTCTTTAGGGACTAAGATCATTTTGAAAGGTAACTTTGATAGCATCATCGAGGGACTATGATCTTGTATTCTTTGTTTATGCTAAGACGTCTCACATGCATAACATGGCCATTTTTGTAAGGCAACAAAGTGGAATCAACCTAGGGGTGCTAGTGTGCAAGTGTATTTGATTGCATGCATAATTTTGTCTTGAATTAAGGTTTTCTAACATTGGTTTTAGTCTTGCCATACACACCCTAATTAGTAACAATATATCAAAGTAATAAAAGTGCATAAATGTAAAGTCCTACGCTATTACAATATTTAGGGGGATGGGGTGTACAAATTTATGAATGGGGATTGCAAATTAAATCCTAAGTTACTATTACAACCACATTGAAATGGATAAGAATGTACAGGAAATGTAAAATGCTTATTTATTTAAGAAAAGAAATAAGTTTTGTTTAAGAAAATATTTTTTGTCTTTTTATGTTAAAAGAAATAAAATATGATATATGAATATGAAATATTTTTGGTGTTTTTTGATTAATAAAAGATTAAAGTGTGAAAAAAATAATAAAGGAAAGAAGACAAAATCAGCGTAAATGCTGAAACAGAAGAGGTCAGAAGTTATGATTCTGACGTGCTGCACAAACAGAAACAATCGTTAATAGAAATAGGGAAGTTCAGAAGTTCAGGATCTTCTGAGAATTTAGAATTTTTCAGAATTTTTAATGCAACTGACAGAACTCCGTCTCCGTTCTCCATGCTAGTCAGAACATCTACAGCTTAGTCATTTCTTAACAGAACAGAAGTTTCACACATGACAGTTATGACAAGTTTCAAGAAATATCAGAAACACAAATCAGAAGCAACATGAATTTTCTAATCCTAATTCTGAGTCCTAATTTCTTTATCAAACTCTGAACTGGAATTCCATCTACTTAGGCAGGCAAATGTATGAAATCTTAGAATATGTACATCATCAGAATCATAATATCTACATTGTGTTAAATATGCAAAATCTGACAATGCCTAAATAATATGATGAGAGTCAGCAGAAACTTACCTTTTAGCTGGAAAATACTCTGGGAGCTAGAACCTAATTTTGACCACTTGTGGTATTCTGAACAGCTTCCTCACGTGTTCAGCAGGCTGAAAACTTTCAACTTGGGATGTAAATGATTAGAAAATTCTGGAACAAACAAGGGACAAAGTTCTGACTTTATGAGTGGGACGTTGGTGGAAAATGTTTTATAGTTTGACTACAAAAGTTTGGATGGATTTTGAACGTATAAAAAAAACTGTATGGGTGGTTTTGGTCAAGAAACAACTTGAGAAAAAATGGAGTTTTAATGCAAGAATCAAATGCTAAGGTTTTGTATTTTTGTGTTTTTCAATCTTTTTGGCCTCTTGGAATTTTTGCAGGGGGTTTAAGGCTTTTCTTTCTCAAATTCTACACTTCTTTCTCAAATTTTCCAACCCCTTTTCAATGGACAAAGGTGTTCAATTTATAGGAAAAAGTTTTGTAGTTTGGATAGGTCAAGTGGCACCAACATCATACACTAGATGCTGACTTACTCTTGAAGCAAGCTTAAACAAGCGTGGTTCAATGCACCAAGTAGGATGGTTAACAACGCCTAAGCTGGATTTGTCAGCATGAATTAAGGAAAAGTAGAAGCAGCACATGGGCCTAGAATACTTTTGCACAAAAGTTTGTCTTCCCAAGACTGTAGGGGTACACGTGGGGAAAATCCTTTGGATAATAATTCAAAAGTGGTTTTTAGCATTAAATGATGATGAGATTTATCAAATCAGAAATCCTGCCATGTGAAATTCTACATCCTTGCTTAACTCTGGATTAGAAGTTCTGCTTCAGCGTAGCATCCAATCTTCTGATCCTCTGACTGAAGCTTTTGTGAAAACTTTCCCAGAAGTTGACCAAACTCTGCCTTGAGAGTGTCCATAATTTTATGAGTGTTATGGTGATAATCTGGTCAGAAGTTCTGAAATTTTCATAATTCTTAAACACTTAGAAAAATTTCGAAGTACTTAGAATTTGACTTCTCCAAAGTAAAATTTGACTTTTAAATTTCCTGATGAAACAAACTTCATATTCCAACATGTCTTGATGAAATATGATTTTTGAGATTTGATTTTGATCCAAAAGTCAAAGTTAGACTTCTCAGTATGCAAATGACCATTTTTCCCTTGTGAATGAATTGCTTGGAAAAATTGATAATTCAAGGCCTGGAAACTTGATAGAAGCAAACCTGGGATCCAGGGTGATCCCTTGTGAAATGAGAGGGAAAATTTTGGGGTACAACAACTACCAAACTTTCCTGGAAGAAATGTACCCACAGATTCCTATCAGTAGTGTGGGGTTGAATCTTCCTGACATATGACCTTAAGTGCAGCTTAGGGTAGGAGACACCGTCATGCTTAGCAAAGGTGGGGATCTTGAATTTCTTGGGATGACCACCCTTGAGACCAGTCCCAACTCCTCAAAATCCAGTCCGGGTATCCTATGGATCTCTATAGCATTGAGCCGATCCTCCAGCTATTTGTATTTATCATCAACAGGAGGATATTGTTCCTCAGAGTAATCAACCTCTTCCTCATCAGTCTCTGGATTGTTGTTTTCTTCTGTTGGCTTCTCTTATTGATTATCCCCCTCATTTGACGGGGTTGCCAAATCTAGAGCTCGCTTAGTCGGTCCTCTGAACCTTCTACCCAAATTAAAGACACCAGCTGGTTTCTTTGCCTTCTTGGTCTTCTCTTTGACAATCAGAGCTTTCAGATCTTCTTGCCCCTTGGCCAGAGCCAGGAACATTTGCTAAAACTGCACGTTTTGAGCTTGGAGATCCTTCACTGTTTGTTCAAGAGCCATTTCTTTTGCTGAAATAAACAGCGAAAAGATAAGAAACCTGTCTCGAAATACCTGCTTAATGTAATGATATGCATGATAATGTTTATGCAATGTTTTCAAGGACTTTTTAAGACTTTAAATTTTCTTAAACCAAAAAGAGAACAAACATTAACTGTATTCATAAGTTTGAAAGATTACAACAATGACCCTTGGGCTTGCAATGGAAGAAACAAGGATAAAATGAAAATCTTAAATCAAACAGGACTCGGGCCTCCCACGAACGCATCCTCTTTGGTGAAATATAGGCATTCAAACTTTGTTCTTCGTGCAGTTGTCTTGTAAGCTCCAAAACCTTTTTCTCACTTGCATAAAACTAGGCTTCAAAGGTATCTCGTTCCTCTTTAAGTTGAACCCAAGACCTTTGTAATTCCTCGAGAGTAGTCAGCGTGTCAGAATGGAGAATGGTATGAGGTACATTTGTATTTTCAATGGGTTCCATGATGATGGGTAGAATAACGAGGTAAGGCATCCTGAGATTTTGAGTGCATGCTCGCACCCACTTAAGATAAGGCTCCAAAGGGATGGAGTTCTTATACCCCAATGTCTTGCTATCCACTTTATTTACCATTCCCCAAGCTCGAATGAACCTTTGGCGATACCCTTGAATATCATCCTCGTAGTTGAACATAATGCCTTGGATAAGCATATCATGGGGACCATCTCTCCGAGCATAACCAAACTGTCGTAGAGCCAAAGAGGGATTATAAGTGATACCTACCCTAATGCCTAGGAGAGGGACATTAGGGAACTACCCACAATGATCAATGATGGTAATGTCTTCCACAGATCGAGAACACTAGTGAATATCCGAATGCGTGAGAGACATCAACCTATTGGACCATCTTAAGCCTTGTTCATTCTTTACAACAGACATGGGTAGGTTCAAAATAAACCACCTAGCCAACAGGGGAGTAAAACACATAAGGATCCCTCTTCTCTTTATGATGCGAGTGTGAAAGGAGTGCAGAATGTCTCCAAGCAAAGTAGGAATCGGGTTACGAGACATGAAAACCTTGACCAAATTCATGTCTATGAGTTAGTTCGGGTTAGGGAACAATACCATCCCATAGATGAGAAGGGCCAACACCTCTTCAAAGGCTTGTAAGTCTAAAGTATCCCAGAAATAGTGAGCTTTCTCAAACAAGAACTTGGATAGAAAACCCTTGACACCGCTTCTTGTTTCCCAGTTAGTCTCAACGTCAGACCATTGTAAATAAAGGGCTTGATCAATTTCCTCGGGCTTTGGATCTCTTTTTGTACCGTTGAAGGGTAATTGATTGAGGATAGGCACACCCAATAGCTGAGAAAACTCTTCCATGGTAGGTACCAACTGGTAGTCGGGGAACGTAAAGCAGAGATGTAAAGGGTCAAAAAACTGGAAGAGAACTTTAACCATGTCTTCATCCGGGCTTTAGGTGACCAAACTGAGGAGTCGACCATATCTTTTAGTGAATAGGGAATTCCTAGGAACCCTTGATGCTAAATCTTTGAGTTGAGGAGGAACCCTTACAAGGTTGACTTGGATAGTATTTCTGCGAATGGGAGCCATGTCCTACAAAACAGATACAAAGATAAGTCCTAAAAGTCATTGAAATGGTTAGTATGATATGCCATGTTATGATGTTATGATGTTATGTACAAACAAATATATACAATCACATAAACAGATCCTTAGGTTTAGGCTTGCATGGATTCCATAGGTAAGTACCCTCTTGAAGTATAGTTGGTTCAACCTGTCCTATTAATAGTAATCGGGTTCTAGGGAATCTTAATATCACTGATCTTTCTTCACTGAGCATTGTTTCAGTGCAAGCCTCTTTATTAGCGACCGAAATATCCTGGAATTCAGATCTCAATGAGTGTAGTATCGAGTATCAACTAACTTTGGTCTGAACCAAAGCTGGCTATCTCACTACTTCCTAATGGCTAAGTTGGTTCAATTAAAGGTTCTAAGGTCAATTGATGCTTCATGACACCACACAGCGGCCCTGTATTCTCCTTGACTACTCAAGGGCTACCGGTACCAACAAATGTGTCACATCAACGTAGCTATTGTTTCAACCGTGTCAGTATACCCCGCACAGTCCCCATGATCTATTTCTACTTACCTAAAAGGTGCCTCAGATCCGGGTGTAGGATCTTTACAAGTAAACCCAAGCAGGCCCTCAAAGTTAAAGCACACAAAGAATACAAAGAAAGCAAGTTAAAATGAACTAAACTCTAAGGTAACCCCACTTTTTATAATCCCCAGCATAGTCACCAATTTTGTAATACGGTGGGAGAACTAACTGTTATACTGGTTTTGCATTTATGTTCGTAAATGTTGTGGTAAGCAAGAGTCGCGACCGACTTTTCTTTTATCCAAATTAAGGAAAGGGTAAAAAGAAAAAAAAATAACTTTCGAGAGTTTTCTGAGTAAGGGGGTAGATTATGGAAAGGGAAGGTGTTAGCACCATTTCCATCCGTATTTTTCTACGGGCTCTTAGATGCTTAGTTCATTTTTTAAATACATTGTGCTTTGTGTTTTTGAAAAGTATTCGAAAATGCCTTAGTGCGGCGATTCTCTTTATGATAACTCTTGTATCAGTCCTCAAGAGTGTTGATAAAGCATTTGAAAATGTTTTTGAAAGTCGTTTTTGTGTAAGTGTGAAAGTTTGTTTTTGAGAAAGCATCTAACAACTATCTACTTTTACTCGAAAGGTTTGTTCTTTTCCTCCTTTCCTTTAGATAAGACTAGCCTACTATTACTGAGTAGGTAGCCATAGTCGTTTGGATGTTTGAGGGACATTTAAAGGGACGTTTTTTATAGTCACAAAGGCAACTTGGCAATAAGTTTTAGTAACTACCCTAGGGTTCTAAGATCCTATTTTTACCAAGGCAAGATCGAGAGGGTCATCGAGGGACTTATGATCTTTTTAAACCAGAGGATAACCATTAAAACCTCTCACGTTTAGAGAGTTGTGACTATTTTCCGAACGCAACCGAAGTGGGAATACCCTAAAGGTGTATATGTGCAAGTGATTCAATTCAATTCATTTATCTTTTCTATTAGGTTTGCTAGAGCTTTATTTTCAGTCTTTCCATACACGCTGTGATCGGTGGAAATAGAACTGACTGTTTTGAAATGCTGGTTCGCGAAATGTCGCGGTAAGCAAGAGTTGCCACCATCTTTTATTTTCTCCAACAAGGAAAGGACAAAAGCACAGCAAAATTCCTTTTCGAGATCTTTCTCGGTTCAGAAGGTAGATTATAGAAAGGGAAGGTGTTAGCACTGTTTCTATCAGTGGTTATCCACGGGCTCTTAGGTACTTGCTCACTATGTTTTCAAAATGTTTTGCTTTTCTTGTGTTTGTGGGTTTTGAAAAGAGTTTTGTTTGAAAACTTCAATTTAGCTCTTGTGTCCGTCCTCAAGAGTGTATGAAGTGTTGTTTGAAAACTTTTGTCAGAAAAGTGTAAGTGCGAAAAGTTGTTTTTGTTTTGAAAGAGCAAGTACCTGAGAACCTCTACCTACTCAAAAGAAATTAAGCTGTGTAAATGTCCTTTAGACAGTATTATCCCACTATTGAGGAGTAGGTAGCACCGTCGTTGGAGTTTTCGGGTCAATTCGATTATAGGGACATGTGGTCACTAAAGCAATAGTAGGACGCCTTAGCGGTAACCCTAATGTCCTAGATCCCTTTTTATCCGAGGCAACCGTTTCGAGGCAACTGGATCTTTAGACAGGAGGGCGACCTCTAAAACACCCTATACTCAATGACCACGTCGAGGCAACCAAGTGAGGCGTACCCTAGGAGTGGCATGTGCGAGTGTGTCAGGATTCAGTTAAGTTATCTTTGCACATGTTGTGGTGAGCTACGGGTAGATTTTAATTTCATACAAGTCTTGTCATACATAGTTAACATACATCTAACAGTTAATAGCTTGCGGAAAGTAAATTGCGGAAAGTAAATCTACGCTATTACAAGGCGTCGGGTATTTACATCGCCAAAAGCAACCCTTGAAAAGTAAATGCGAGAAAATTAAAGAAAGCGATAAAAAGTCATAATTACGCTATTACATTCTCGGAGCAATTACATAAATATGATCAAAATAATAATCAAAAAGAATATGCGCGCGAGAAATTAAATCGGAGAAGTCCTTAGGGTTTTGACCCTTTGTGAGAAAGAATGAGTTTTGGTTATTTTGCATTAAATTAATATTAAACCTAAAACTAATTAATTAAATGAAAGAAAAAAGTATTTTTTTTAGCTTTTTATGTTTTAATGAAATAAAAGAAAAGAAATTAAAATTGTCAAAACCCTAATTCTATGTTAATTTTATTTATTGTGAAAAAAGTCAAAGTTAACCTAATTAACTAAATTAATTACATTAGTATTTATTTACAAAAATAATAAATTAGAGGTGAAATTAATAAATAATAATATTTTAGTTTTCTGAATTTATTATGAAAATAATTAATTATGTTAATTAAATAATAATAATAATTAATAAAAAGATTAAATAAAAAATGTAAAAGAAAAGAAAAAAAAAAGAATGAATGAACCAGGGGGGTGCTGGTCCAATAAGGAGGTTAGTTTGTAAATTCCAAGCCCATTTGCACACAAGCCTGTTTGACTTTGGGGGATTGTCCATGCGTATGGTTGACTGAGAGTATGGTGATCACTCCATCCTGGCAACTGGATTTGTGCATGTAGACATTTGGCGCTTGGAAAGATGAAGTACATGGTAAACCTCTTTTGGAATCCTGCACACAATTATGTTAAGAAAAATAATAGAAACGTTTTGGGGGACCTGGGGTTTGAACCCAGGTCCCAATGATTCCATGCCAGCACGCTAACCACTCCAACCACCTACACGCGTTTGATATTATAACACTAAGCAATCAATGTATTAACAAACCAAACAATATGCTGTAAAAAGAAAAACGCGCGCTGCTTTTTCAAATGACCCAACCAAATGCTAACACGTCTTCACCTTCTTCCTTTGTACCTGTAAAAAACAAATCAGATAGCGGGGGTTTTTAACCCCCACAAACTACAGTGACCAAAAATAGCGAATAGAGCTATGGTAAATACAAATATTTCGCGATGGTCCCTGTGTGTTTGTCTGGTCTTGACGATTACAACCATATGCCTTATGAACCCTAATTGTTCCTAGATTGTAAAGCCCTAATTTGAAAGCTTATGAACCCTAAAATTCAATCATGGCAACTTTTGATTCTGTGCGTTTTAATCCAATTCAGTTATACCATCAGCTTCATATGAGTTCTAGCAATGCAAAACAAACACAAAAGCACGTTAAATATGCATGAATTGAAATGCACGATTCTGAAAATAAAATGCAAACCATGACTCTGTTCTTGATGATTCTTTGAGCTTCAATGCTTGGTTTTGATTGTAAATCACTCCTGACCCTTCCAGCAACGTGTTTGAATCAATATAAGGGCGTGAATTGGTTTAGAACACAAGAATCAGTTTTGACTTTTCTTTGAATTTTCTTGAATTGGTTATGGCTTTTTCTGCAGAAATTTCACGTGTGCATGATTAGGGTTGGCTTATGTATATATAGGAGACTGGAATTAGGTCAAGTCTTTGAGCAAAAATCCATGGAATGATGATTTGAATATTTGATTGGAAATCATATATTTTTGAATCTTCATGATTGGAAAAAGTTGCCAAATTTGGAGATATTGCATCTTTGACTTGGTGCACGAAATTGCCAGCCTTTTTAGGCCATTCTTGCTTCACAAAAAGATTGAAAAACCATATCTTTATATTTTCCTACAATTTAAATTAATTAAATGAATTAATATTGATTAAAAATCCAATTAATTAATAAAAAATAAGAACATAATTCAATTAAGCTTGATGGGTCGTGAATAGGCCATGGATAAAGTTTCAAGAAGAAATTTGAGGCCCATTAGCAAAAATAAGGTGTTTTGAGCAAAGTTGACTTTTGCAAATTCATGAAAATTTCCCAACTTCTCCAATGCATATCTTGCTCAATTTTGATCATATGAACATGTTCTTGGACATTTTGGAAAGGTCTTGAAGTCCTATAACCAATGCCTTTGGTCCCATGTCATTTGGATTTACCAATATCAAGTTATGGCCTTTGACTCAAAAGGTACTTTTGTTGACTTTTGAAATTGACCTATAATGTAAAAATTGATAACTTTTTGTGAGAGCATGTCTTGGACTTGGAATGTGAAGATGGTTTGTAGGAAATTGCATCCCCTTCAAAATGAGAATTGAATGGGATTTTTATGATGAACCATGAAAAAGTTATGCCCTGGTCAAGGTACAGTTGACTTTTCTGCTGTCCAAAAATAGTAACTTTTGCATCCTTGATGATTTTTGGGCCATTCTTGTGGAATCATGATCAAGACTTGATCAAATGATGATTGTGGACTCAAAATAAGATGTTGACCAAAAATTCTGACCTTTGACTGCAAAATGACCATTTTGCCCCTGTAGTTGACTATAGATCAAATGAGGCTTTTGACTGTGCCAATTGGCACTGTGAGTCTTGAAACTTGGCATGTAGGTGCTAGAGGATGTATATAGGCTCTTGAGACTTGTTTGAACCATTGAAAACCTCAAATTCCTTGAAAGAATCAAAACCCTAATTTCAGCTGGCTTAAGAGGTATTTGGACTGTGTAACCTTTGAGTAATCTTGAACCATTTGAGGATCATTCTTGACAAATCTTGAGGAATAGAGAATGGCAAATTTTAGGGTACAACAGTTGACCCTGTTCAATCTATTTAAACCTGAGGATGTAGATTGTCTTGCGTGCCTTTCGTGATCCGAAGGTGGAAGATGATTGAACATTAAAGTGCCCAGAAATTTGCAATCGCATGGTGTAGTATCAGCAATGTGATGTCGGGAATGGGCTTACAGATGCCATTTGGAGAGATGATGGATAGGAGGATGGGCTTATAGATGCCATTTGGAGATTGTTGGTTTTTGTCTTTGTTGACAAGTTGTCTTTATTGACATGTTGTCTTCATTGACAGGTTGTCTTCATTGACAGGTTGTCTTCATTGACAAGTTGTCTTCATTGACAGGTTGTCTTCATTGACAGGTTGTCTTCATTGACAGGTTGTCTTCATTGACGGGTTGTCTTCATTGACGGGTTGTCTTCATTGACGGGTTATCTTCATTGACAGGTTGTCTTCATTGACAGGTTGTCTTCATTGACAGGTTGTCTTCATTGACAGGTTTGTCTTCATTGACAGGTTGTCTTCATTGACAGGTTGTCTTCATAGACATGTTTGTCTTCATTGACGGGTTGTCTTCATTGACGGGTTGTCTTTATTGACAGGTTGTCTTCATTGACAGGTTGTCTTCATTGACAGGTTGTCTTCATTGACAGGTTGTCTTCATTGACGGGTTGTCTTCATTGACAGGTTGTCTTCATTGACGGGTTGTCTTCATTGACAGATTGTCTTCATTGACGGGTTGTCTTCATTGACAGGTTGTCTTCATTGACAGGTTGTCTTCATTGACAGGTTGTCTTCATTGACAAGTTGTCTTCATTGACAGGTTGTCTTCATTGACAGGTTGTCTTCATTTACAGGTTATCTTCATTGACAGGTTGTCTTCATTAACAGGTTGTCTTCATTGACAGGTTGTCTTCATTGACAGGTTGTCTTCATTGACGGGTTTAAGAATTTGACTGCATCTTTCCTGAAAGATGAAGGTCAGTCATATGCAATGCATGATATGGATCAAGCAATGATGTTCTCATCATAAATGAGATTGTATGATATGATTGCGTATGTGCATGTATCATGATGTATGAAAATGTAATGTTTTAGCTGGGGAAAATAAATCCCGGATAGCTATTGGAGAATGACGTTGAATTCTTTGTTTCCACTGGGGATGATGAACGAAGGTGATTGTGTGAATAAACCGGTAGGAGAAGATGACTCCGTTGGGGAATAAACCTGGTGACGAGATTACTCTGCAGGGAATTACTCTGTGGGGAGAGATGCTTCACTGATATTTTGATGATAACTCCGTTGGGGACCCCGTTGATAAGCTCTGTTGGGAGTTTTGATGATGAACTCCGCTGGGGATAGAAAGAATTTTGTTGGGGATGATCTTTCAGTTGCAACTTGCTGAGGATAACCCAGTTAGAATCTTGTGGGGATAACCTCTGAGTTTAGCTGGGGAGATGCATTTGCATTCTGCGGGGGACAAGCTTCCAGAATCTACTGGAGAGGATGATTCAACTCTCTTGGGGAAACTTTTTGGACTGTATTGAGGGAATGGCTCCACTGGGGGGTATCTTGTACTCCGCCGGGGAACAATCTTATATTTCTGTCGAGGAATATTAAGACTGTCGGGGATGCTTGCTGAGGAATGTCTGTATACTCCGTTGGGGAATATTAAGACTTGCTGGGGGTATCCAACTTTCTCAGGACTGATAGTAGACCAACTCTGCTTGGGGGAGAGTATTGTTGACTCCTTCGTGGTTGCAAGTCTCAGTGGGGAGAGCTTCCATTAATGTCTTACTCTGCGGGGAGTGAAGGTATCTTGGTCATACTCTTCAACTGAATCTACCTTGTACCTGGAGGACAGAGCAGCTTGTACAGTTCGGACAATTCTTATTGCCCCTATTTCTGTGGGAGAAGGTACCTGTGGAGGTGTTTGATAACTGCCGATGGATAAATCTTCTTCTGGTAGGCAAGTGACAAGATGACGGGACATAGTCGTACGCTTTGATCCCTAATTTTTTCCTGGACCGCCCTTTCGGGTTTTCAGTCCACCGGGATACCCATTTTTTCCCAAGCCGCCTTTTCAGGTTTTCGACTTGCCGGGTGTACAGATTTTTTTCATTTTCATCACTTATTTTTGCCCGAAACCTTTTGGTTCGCCGGGAAGCCCTTGTTTTTTCCTAGGCCAGTCGACCTAGCAGGTCTTTGATTATGTGTAGTATTTTATGACTATGTCCACGTTCTCAGAGCGCAGGGAGTTGTCACTGTCGGTAGTGTTGTGTTGCCATGCTACCAGAAGATGTTTGATCATGCAAGATTCGTTGCGAGAATCCATGTCTAATGCCCCAAGTGACTCAGGCGGAGATTTGCCCCAGGCTATTTGGCATTTTTAGAGATTCCTTGAATCTTGACTTGACTGCCCCAGATGATGGACAATGCTCATGTCGTGCCCCTGGATTGGAAGTGTTTTTCCACTTGATGTGATCCCTTTTGTTGAGAAGGTTTTTGTTCACTAGATATTCGTCGTGCGAATTTCTCTGCTGTTCGAACAAATATTCATATGCAAACAATATTATTTAAGAATGCAAAGCTTATGTCTGTCTTGAAGTTTTTGAAAATGCAGTTTTCAATAAAGCAAGTGATTTTTTTTTGTAAAATGTGATGTCAACTCAGGATTTTACAACGAGCCCTACAGGAGTCAGGATACCTTTTGTAACAGTATGCTTTCGAACTAACCCATGCTTCAGCTAGGACTTTTAAGGGTTATAACATGGCCTGGTTCACGGTTTAAGAAACAAAGGATAAAGGCTCAAATTTTATTTGTACCCACCCGTTCTTCGTGATGTTCTTCGATCCTAAACTCAACTAATCGTGCATTAGATCTTGTTTGAGTCTTTGCTCTGATATTCCGGTGATGGTTCAGATACTGATAGTTTATTTTGGATAGGCAGTCATTTCTTTTTGTTGAGGGTTTGTAGGACCTCTTTCTTTTTGATTTTGTTATCCCTGTTTTTTTCCTGAACTGTTTCTTTTGTGATTACAGTCAGCTGGATGCCCCAGTTTTGTAAGTCTCTTTCATAGGTTTTGACTTATCGGGCTTTTTTTTTTTGAAAGATAACGACTGCCTGTCTTGACAATTATAGGGAACCATCACTGTCTTTTGTTTCGGAAGGACTTCTTTGATGCCATTCATTGTGCACCTGGATCAACTGAGAGAACTACCCTGCCCCAGGTTATGATTAAGGGTTTTAATTTTTTAGTGAAAAGAAAAACTCCGACTTCTTTGGCTCAAAGGGGTTGACTAGGGATTATCTTCCTTATAACTCCACTGTTTAGGATTTGAAACAATGCCTGTACTTCATTAGCGGGGTCTGTTCAAAAGCATACTGTAAAGATCGGGGTATCGTTTTCGTCATCCTCCCTCAAAAGGCTTAGAATTTTCTAATCGAGAGTTGAACATCAAAAAATGAAAGCAATTTTAATATAGTGAATACGAATGGATTGATTCAAAATAGACATATGCGATGCATTAATGAAATAATAAAGTTTGACATGAATAAGTGTTTGAACAATCAAAAGAAAATTACAAATAATGAACAAAAAGTCTTCTAGTCTCAGGACTTGTCACTTCAATTGGTGAACCTTGGAGGGATAGTAGAAGAACTCAGCCTGACCATCTTGTGCGAACTCCAATGCTCCTTCATCGATCAGGTTTTGGATTTTGTACCTCAACTTCCAACAGTCGTCAGTATCATGCCCCATGTTGTTAGAATGGTATGCACACTTGGCATCAGGATTGTAGTTGGGTGAAGAGGTCTTAGGATTCGGGTGAGGTCCTACCAACGTCACCAGATTCAAATTCAACAGGTGTTGCAAAGCTTGGGAAAGCGGCATGTTGAGCTTGGTAAATGGCCTCGGAGTAACCCGTTGCTTATGGTCAGGTTGTTGTTGGACCTGTGAGGTAGTGGCACCCTGGAGAGGTCCATTCTTCCTCAAACCAAACCTTTGACTTCTCGGAAGTTGATTAATGACTTGATCCTCAGCCTTGACTATCTGCTTCATACTGTTGTAACGGTCTTGATGAAGCTGGTTGATCACGGTTCTCAACTCTTCTTGCTCCCGAGCTAAGCCTTGGATGAGAGCCATCTGCCCCAAAATCTGGGTTCTCATTGCATCTACCTCAGCTTGCAGATGTTTCAGCCGTTCATCCTTACTGTCTTCAGGACTCTTCTTGACCAAATTCCCCATGAGGAGTGTTCTCAACTCTTCCTGCCCCTTGGATAGGCTTAAGAAGATTTCCCCGAACTGAGTCTCTTGAGTATGGAGATCCTGGTTGTCTTGTTGGAGAGCCATTGCTAAAATAAATAGCGAGAACATGAGAAACCTGTAAAGGGTGACCTGTTATGCAATGATATGTATGTATGCATGCAATGTTTCCAAGGATCTCGCGGGGTAAACAGAGAAACTAGTTAGAATTTGAATTTGGTAGCTTGATTGAAGGAATTTCGTGTTGCTGAGAGTCCTTCTTCAAGAGTTAGGCTCACCATATCGAGTGGGTCATAGCCCCTGACTTAAGTCATCATGCTTTGCTCTCCAAACAGCCTTGGCTAGAGGAAAATAAATCCCCTTTGCCCCTTGCTAGACAGTTGGTTCATCATGACCTGCATCACAAACCCTTGAGATCCTTGAAATGGTTAAGGAAATGCTATGGTATGATGTTATGATGTGTTTGCCATGCGTGAAGTGATGTAAGTAAACCCTGCAGTGAGTCCAAATTATTGGATAAGGACTGTAAACAAAACCTGCAAGGAACTCATGCTGTCAGATAACAAGAATGTGCAAAACCTGTCCTATTAATAGTAACCGGGTTCTAAGGAGCCCAATATCATTGGGTTGTTTTCTATGTTCATTGTTTTGATTTAGCCACTTAACTGGCGACCAAAATATTCCAAGAAAACAACCCTCAATGAGTGTAGTATCGAGTATCTACCAACTTTGGACTGCACCAAAGTCGGTCATCTCACTACCCCTAAAGAGGCCAGGATGGTCAAGTAAGGTTCTAAGGTCAGTTGATGCTTCACGACACCACGCGGCGGCCCCGTACTCTCCTTGACTTGACTCAAGGGTTACCGGTACTCACCAAAGTGCCACATCAACGTAGCAACTGCTTCAACCATGTCGGTATACCCCGCACAGTTCCCTCACAGTTTGTTGCTACTTCTAAAGGGTATCCCCAGATCCGGGTTAGGATCTATAAAACTCCGATACAAGCCCACAATATTAAAGCATTCAAGGCATACAATTGGAAACATGGTGATCTAATCCTAAGGTACACCTCACTTATTTTGTCCCCAGCAGAGTCGCCAGTTCTGTGATCGGTGGAAATAGAACTGACTGTTTTGAAATGCTGGTTCGCAAAATGTCGCGGTAAGCAAGAGTCGCCACCGCCTTTTATTTTCTCCAACAAGGAAAGGACAAAAGTACAACAAAATTCCTTTTCGAGATGTTTCTCGGTTCGGGAGGTAGATTATAGAAAGGGAAGGTGTTAGCACCCTTTCTATCAGTGGTTATCCACGGGCTCTTAGGTACTTGCTCACTATGTTTTCAAAATGTTTTGGTTTTCTTGTGTTTGTGGGTTTTGAAAAGAGTTTTGTTTGAAAACTTCAATTTAGCTCTTGTGTCCGTCCTCAAGAGTGTATGAAGTGTTGTTTGAAAACTTTTGTCAGAAAAGTGTAAGTGCGAAAAGTTGTTTTTGTTTTGAAAGAGCAAGTACCTGAGAACCTCTACCTACTCAAAAGAAATTAAGTTGTGTAAATGTCCTTTAGACAGTACTATCCCACTATTGAGGAGTAGGTAGCACCGTCGTTGGAGTTTTCGGGTCAATTCGATTATAGGGACATGTGGTCACTAAAGCAATAGTAGGATGCCTTAGTGATAACCCTAATGTCCTATATCCCTTTTTATCCGAGGCAACCGTTTCGAGGCAACTGGATCTTTAGACAGGAGGGCGACCTCTAAAACACCCTATACTCAATGACCACGTCGAGGCAACCAAGTGAGGCGTACCCTAGGAGTGGCATGTGCGAGTGTGTCAGGATTCAGTTAAGTTATCTTTGCACATGTTATGGTGAGCTACGGGTAGATTTTAATTTCATACAAGTCTTGTCATACATAGTTAACATACATCTAACAGTTAATAGCTTGCGGAAAGTAAATTGCGGAAAGTAAATCTACGCTATTACAAGGCGTCGGGTATTTACATCGCCAAAAGCAACCCTTGAAAAGTAAATGCGAGAAAATTAAAGAAAGCGATAAAAAGTCCTAATTACGCTATTACATTCTCGGAGCAATTACATAAATATGATCAAAATAATAATCAAAAAGAATATGCGCGCGAGAAATTAAATCGGAGAAGTCCTTAGGGTTTTGACCCTTTGTGAGAAAGAATGAGTTTTGGTTATTTTGCATTAAATTAATATTAAACCTAAAACTAATTAATTAAATGAAAGAAAAAAGTATTTTTTTTAGCTTTTTATGTTTTAATGAAATAAAAGAAAAGAAATTAAAATTGTCAAAACCCTAATTCTATGTTAATTTTATTTATTGTGAAAAAAGTCAAAGTTAACCTAATTAACTAAATTAATTACATTAGTATTTATTTACAAAAATAATAAATTAGAGGTGAAATTAATAAATAATAATATTTTAGTTTTCTGAATTTATTATGAAAATAATTATTTATGTTAATTAAATAATAATAATAATAATTAATAAAAAGATTAAATAAAAAATGTAAAAGAAAAAAAAAAGAATGAATGAACTAGGGGGGTGCTGGTCCAATAAGGAGGTTAGTTTGTAAATTCCAAGCCCATTTGCACACAAGCCTGTTTGACTTTGGGGGATTGTCCATGCGCATGGTTGACTGGGAGTATGGTGATCACTCCATCCTGGCCACTTGATTTGTGCATGTAGACATCTGGCGCTTGGAAAGATGAAGTACATGGTAAACCTCTTTTGGAATCCTGCACACAATTATGTTAAGAAAAATAATAGAAACGTTTTGGGGGACCTGGGGTTTGAACCCAGGTCCCAATGATTCCATGCCAGCACGCTAACCACTCCAACCACCTGCACGCGTTTGATATTATAACACTAAGCAATCAATGTATTAACAAACCAAACAATATGCTGTAAAAAGAAAAACGCGCGCTGCTTTTTCAAATGACCCAACCAAATGCTAACACGTCTTCACCTTCTTCCTTTGTACCTGTAAAAAACAAATCAGATAGTGGGGGTTTTTAACCCCCACAAACTATAGTGACCAAAAATAGCGAATAGAGCTATGGTAAATATAAATATTTCGCGATGGTCCCTGTGTGTTTGTCTGGTCTTGACGATTCCAACCATATGCCTTATGAACCCTAATTGTTCCTGGATTGTAAAGCCCTAATTTGAAAGCTTATGAACCCTAAAATTCAATCATGGCAACTTTTGATTCTGTGCGTTTTAATCCAATTCAGTTATACCATCAGCTTCATATGAGTTCTAGCAATGCAAAACAAACACAAAAGCACGTTAAATATGCATGAATTGAACTGCACGATTCTGAAAATAAAATGCAAACCATGACTCTGTTCTTGATGATTCTTTGAGCTTCAATGCTTGGTTTTGATTGTAAATCACTCCTGACCCTTCCAGCAACGTGTTTGAATCAATATAAGGGCGTGAATTGGCTTAGAACACAAGAATCAGTTTTGACTTTTCTTTGAATTTTCTTGAATTGGTTATGGCTTTTTCTGCAGAAATTTCACGTGTGCATGATTAAGGTTGGCTTATGTATATATAGGAGACTGAAATTAGGTCAAGTCTTTGAGCAAAAATCCATGGAATGATGATTTGAATATTTGATTGGAAATCATATATTTTTGAATCTTCATGATTGGAAAAAGTTGCCAAATTTGGAGATATTGCATCTTTGACTTGGTGCACGAAATTGCCAGCCTTTTTAGGTCATTCTTGCTTCACAAAAAGATTGAAAAACCATATCTTTATATTTTCCTACAATTTAAATTAATTAAATGAATTAATATTGATTAAAAATCCAATTAATTAATAAAAAATAAGAACATAATTCAATTAAGCTTGATGGGTCGTGAATAGGCCATGGATAAAGTTTCAAGAAGAAATTTGAGGCCCATTAGCAAAAATAAGGTGTTTTGAGCAAAGTTGACTTTTGCAAATTCATGAAAATTTCCCAACTTCTCCAATGCATATCTTGCTCAATTTTGATCATATGAACATGTTCTATGACATTTTGGAAAGGTCTTGAAGTCCTATAACCAATGCCTTTGGTCCCATGTCATTTGGATTTACCAATATCAAGTTATGGCCTTTGACTCAAAAGGTACTTTTGTTGACTTTTGAAATTGACCTATAATGTAAAAATTGATAACTTTTTGTGAGAGCATGTATTGGACTTGGAATGTGAAGATGGTTTGTAGGAAATTGCATCCCCTTCAAAATGAGAATTGGATGGGATTTTTCTGATGAACCATGAAAAAGTTATGCCCTGGTCAAGGTACAATTGACTTTTCTACTGTCCAAAAATAGTAACTTTTGCATCCTTGATGATTTTTGGGCCATTCTTGTGGAATCATGATCAAGACTTGATCAAATGATGATTGTGGACTCAAAATAAGATGTTGACCAAAAATTCTGACCTTTGACTGCAAATGACAATTTTGCCCCTGCAGTTGACTGTAGATCAAATGAGGCTTTTGACTGTGCCAATTGGCACTGTGAGTCTTGAACTTGGCATGTAGGTTCTAGAGGATGTATATAGGCTCTTGAGACTTGTTTGAACCATTGAAAACCTCAAATTCCTTGAAAGAATCAAAACCCTAATTTCAGCTGGCTTAGGAGGTATTTGGACTGTGTAACCTTTGAGTAATCTTGAACCATTTGAGGATCATTCTTGACAAATCTTGAGGAATATGGGAGGGAAAATTTTGGGGTACAACACACGCCTAGTTACTAACAATTAATATTGTACAAAAATTTAAAGTGCGGGAATCGTAAATCCTACGCTATTACAAGGCATTTGGGGAGGGGGAAATTTACATGTCCAAAATTTGGGGGAAAGAAAATAAAGCAAGCAGTAAAGAGCCCTAGTTAAGCTATTACATACTGTGAGAAGTTACAATAATTTTTCAAAATAAAACATAGAAAATAATAATGCGCGCGAGTTGAAAGGAACGTCTAAAACCCTAAAAAGTTCTAAGTAAGAATAAGAAATATCTTTTTGTTGTTCTTTTTGTTTGTTTGGGAAGATACTAAATTAAATGGATTAAATCCTAGGTCTAATTAATTTTAATTAAGAAAATAAGTTAAAATAATTAAATAATTAATTTACAAAAATTAATTTAATAAAAAAACTAAAACTATATTTTTTGTGACTTTTTCTGATTTTTATATGGAAAAAAGGATTAAATGAAATAAACAATAAAACAAAATAAATATAAAAATGCAAGTGGGCCTTACGCAATCAGCATTGAGGGGGGTATGAATTGCACAACTAGATCCATGCCCATTTCACCAGCGCTGGATCCAGTGAGGAGATATTTTGGGGAGCACATGGTAGTATGCGCATGAGGGCATTGGATCTAGACACACTAACATCTGGAAGCACAAACTTAAAGGTGCATGGTGAGCGTATTTGGCTTGTACACATCAGATCTGTAAATGAAATGTTAGAAAAAATGAAAAAGCATGACTGGGGAGTCGAACCCCAGTCCTCTCTCCAACACGCGCGTTTCTTCACCATTCGAGCTAGTTGTTCAATCGAAATAAATGAAACTAACACTGGATCCTGCGAATTTTGTTAGTTTCAACACCAATCGAAAACCTATCCCAATCGAACTTGTCCCCTAAGCTTAAATATGGGGTTGTTTCGATCTGTGACAGTCTATACCTTGAGTTTTGAAAGTAATTTGTTTCGAAGACCCCTAGCAATGGTATCCTAGCATCACGACGCTGCAACTTACATATATCATATTAAATCATTCACAAACAACTGGAATAACATGAATATGCAATCTGTTGTACCCCAAAATTTTCCCTCCAATATTCTTCAAGTTTGACAAGCATCATCTCAATTTGCTCAAGTCTACTCAAAGGTTGCACAGTTCAAACACCCTCATAAGCCAGTCAAATTAGGGTTTTGTTTCTTGCAAGGAAGTTGAGGTTTTCAAGGGCTCAATCAAGTCCCATAGGCCTATACACATTGTCAAGCATCTACATGCCAAGTTTCAAGGCTCACAGGGTCAAGTTGCACAGTCAAAAGCCCTAGTTGCTCCACAATCAACTACAGGGGCAAAATGGTCATTTTACAGTCAAAAGTCAGAATTTTTGGTCAACATCTTATTTTGAGCAAAAAATCATCATTTGATCAAGTCTTGATCATGATTTCACAAGCATGGCTCAAAAATCATCAAGATGCAAAAGTTTCCATTTTTGGACAGCTGAAAAGTCAACTGTAACTTGACTAGGGCATAACTTTTTCATGGTTCATCATAAAAATCTCATCCAATGCTCATTTTGAAGGGGAGGAAATTTCCTACAACTCATCTTCACATTCCAAATCCAAGAAATGCTCTCACAAAAAGTTATCAATTTCAACATTATAGGTCATTTTCAAAAGTCAACAAAAAGGCATTTTAAGTCAAAGACCATAACTTGAGATTGGTAAATCAAAATGACATGGGACCAAAGGCATTGGTTAGAGGACTTCAAGACCTTTCCAAAATGTCCAAGAACATGTTCATATGATCAAAATTGAGCAAGATATGCATTGGAGAAATTGGGAAATTTTTGTGAAATGGAAAAAGTCAACTATCCTTGAAACTTCAATTTTTGACAAAAGGGCCCACTTTCTTCCACTTGATTCAGCCTTGTGATGCCATACACATGTCCCATGATTAATTTCAAGACCAAACATTTATTTTTTCATTTTTATTTAATTTTTATGGATTTAATTCATTTTAATCCATAATAATTCAAATAAAATCAAAAAATTAATTAAATTGCATCTTTGTGGTTTGAATGGCTTTCATACAGCATATGCCAATTACCAATTTCGTGCCAATCTATTTTGAGCATAAAATCATGGTTTTTTCTCCAAGTATGGAAAGTTTTCAATGGTGGTTAAGGGGAATCTCCAAACATCAATTCCATGGATCCTTGATTCAAATTTTAATCTAAATCAGTTCTACTATATGTGCATAACAAGAACCTAAAGCCTGACACGAAAAAAAGCTGCTGCAAACCCTTATGCCATTTTGAAAAAAAGTGAAGAAAAGTCAAAACTGATCTTCATACTCCAGGCCAATTCAAGGCAACTTAAGGATCTAAACACCTTGCTGGGACACTGAGGAATCTTTTGCAAGCGAAGCCAAGCGCCAGAACTCAAGGAATCATCCACCACAGTCCCACGGTTTGTCCATTTTTTTTAGAATCAAAATGCACGATTCATGAGCATTGGATGAGATTTATGGCTTGTTTTGTATTGCTTGCATCCCTATAAAGCTGTTGGTATTACTTAATTGAATTATTATGCAGTCAAACAGAAATTACCATGAATGAAATCTAGGGTTTCCGAGTTCTGGATTTGGGGCTTCACCATACAAGTAAAATTAGGACTAATGATGCCCATGGTTGAACTCAGGAGATCAAGACGAACCAATCCCAACCCTCGCGAACAATTTATGTTATTCATGGAGTTGTTCGCTATTTTTGACGTTTGCAGGTTGTGGGGGTTTAAAACCCCCGCTATCTAACATGTTTTATGCAGGTTTCAGCGAAGGAGATGAAGACGTGTTGAGCTGTGGTTGGAGCATTCAAAAATAGTGCGCGCTTTTCTTTGTTTCCAGCCTATTAATTGTTTTCATATAATATAATTAATTGTTGTTGTATTATCAAAGCGCGCAGATTGGTGTAGTGGCAAGGGAGAACAAGCATTGAACATTGGGACCTGGGTTTGAATCCCAGGTCCCCCAAACAATTTGTTTCCATTTTTTCTTTACCTAATCCTATGCAGGCTTCCAAATAGTGATCATCATACACCTCACAGATCATGCGCCAAGTGGCCTCAAAGATCAATCCAATGGCCATGGGATGGATGACCACCATGCTCCCCAGTCAAGCCAGCATGGACAATTCCAAAAGTCAACAGGGCTTGGAGTGCTTCTGGGCCTCAGAAATTCCAGATCCACCCCCATTGGGTCCAGCACCCCTGGTTTATTATTCATTTTTTTTTTCTTTTTTTTTCTTTTATTCTCTTTAATAACTATTATTATTATTATTTAATTCACAGATAATTATTTTTCATAAACAAAAAAAATCAAAAACTAATATTTTTATTTATTAATTTCACTACTAATTATTTTTGTAAATAAATTCTAACAAATTAATTAGTTAATTAGGTTTAATTTTAATTTTCTTTTTATAATAAATAAAACCAATTTAGACTTAGGTTTTTTTTTTAATTTCTTTTTTTATTTTATTTCATTAAAAACATAAAAAAATACAAAAAAAAAACATTTTTCTTGTAAATAATTAATTAATTAGTAATTAGGCTTAATTTTTAATTGATTACAAAAAAGGACAAAATTCAATTCTTTCTCAAAAAAAGGGTCAACACCCTAAAGACGTCCCGATTCAAATCTTTCGCACGTATTTATTTTTTTAATTCATTATATTGTATCTGCTCAGGAAGTGTAATAATTAATTAGAACTTTATCGCTTTCTTTTAAATTCTCGCACTTTATTTCCAAACGGGTTTTTGTTTTTGGCGATGTATAGACCCGCGCCTTGTAATAGCTAGATTTATCTTCCCGCAATTTATTTTCCGCACTCCTAACTATTAATATGCCTGCAAGAATGTATGATAAATAAAATCAATCCGTAGCTCACAAATAACATGTACAAGATAAACTTAACATGAAAACAACACACAAGCACATGCCACTCCTAGGGTACGCCTCCCTGGTTGCCTCGAACGTGGTCATCAAGTATAGGGTGTCTTAGAGGTCTCCCTCCTGTCCAAAAGATCCAGTTGCCTCGAAACGGTTGCCTCGGATAAAAAAAAAGGATCTAGGACATTAGGGTTACTTCTAAGGTGTCCTACTATTGCTTCGGTGACCACACTGTCCCTTAATCGAATTGACCCGAATAACTCCAACGATGGTGCTACCTACCTCTCAATGGTGGGATAGCACTATCTAAAGGACTCTTACACAGCCTAATTCCTTAGAGTAGGTAGATTTCTCTTAAGTACTTGCTCTTTTCAAAACAAACAAAAATACTTTTCGCACCCACACTTTCTAAAAGTTTTCAAACAAATCTTTCGTACACTCTTGAGGACCAATACAAGAGTTAATTAGAAATTTTTCAAACGAAACTTTTTTCAAAACCCACACTCACTTGAAAAGCAAACAATTTTTGAAACATAAGAGCAAGTACCTAAGAGCCCATGGATAACCATGGATAGAAAGGGTGCTAACACCTTCCCTTTCTATAAATCTACCTCCCGAATCGAGAAACATTCTCAAAGAAGGAATTTTGCTGTGCTTTTGTCCTTTCCTTATTGGAGAACATAAAAGACGGTGGCGACTCTTGCTTACCGCGATATTTCGCGAAACCAGCTAAAAAACAGTCAGTTCTATTTCCACCGATCACAGAACTGGAGACTCTGCTGGGTAAACTTTTATAAGTGAGGTGTACCTTAGGATTAGATCATACTTATGTTTTCAATTGCCTGTTTTGATTGCTTTAATATTGTGGGCCTATTTTGGGAGCTTCATAGATCCTAACCCGAATCTGGGGGAAACCTTCTAGGTAGCAACAAACTGTGAGGGAACTGTGCGGGGTATACCGACACGGTTGAAGCAGTTGCTACGTTGATGTGGCACTTTGGTGAGTACCGGTAACCCTTGAGTAAAGTCAAGGAGAGTACGGGGCCGCCGCGTGGTGTCGTGAAGCATCAACTTACCTTAGGAACCTTAATTGAACCATCCTGGCCTCTTTAGGGGTAGTGAGATGACTGACTTTGGTGCAGTCCGAAGTTGGTTGATACTCGATACTACACTCATTGAGGGTTGTTTTATTGGAATATTTTGATCGCCAGTTCAGTGGCTAAATCAAAACAATGAACACAGAAAACAACCCAATGATTTTGAGCTCCTTAGAACCCGGTTACTTTTGATAGGACAGGTTTTTTGAGCCCACCAACTTCAAGAGGGTAGTACCCCAAACTTCATGCTGGCCTGAACTCTAAGGGCTGTCTGGTGTGACTTGTGTGCCTTCATACTTGACTACTTGCATACTTGTTATCTGACACATGAGTTTTCTTGCAGTTTTTGTGTACAGTCCTTAATTGGGACTCATTACAGGGCCTACTTACATCACTCCATGCATAGCATAACATCATACCATTGCATACATCCTACATAAGGACTAATCCATGTCAAGGATCTCAAGGGTCTGTGATGCAGGTCATGATGAATCAAAGTGTCTAGCAAGGGGCAAAGGGGATTTATTTTCCTCTAGCCGAGGTTGTCAGGGGCTATGACCCACTCGATATGGTGAACCTTGACTCTTGAAGAAGGACTCTCAACAAAATGAAGTTCCTTCAATCAAGCTACAAAATTCAAGTTCTAACAATCTTTCTTGTTTACCCCGCGAGATCCTTGAAAACATTGCATGCATATCATACATATCATTGCATTACAGGTACCCTTGTTACAGGTCACTTACCTTCTTCGCTGTTTATTTCAGCAATGGCTTCCCAACAAGATAACCAGGGTCTTCATGCTCAAGAGACTCAGTTCAGGGTGATCTTCCTAAGCCTATCCAAGGGGCAGGAAGAGTTGAGGACACTTCTCATGGGGAATTTGGCCAAGAAAAGTCCCGAAGATGATAAGGACGAATGGCTGAAACGTCTGCAAGCTGAGGTAGATACAATGAGAACCCAGATGCTAGGGAAAATGGCTCTCATCCAAGGCTTAGCTCGGGAACAAGAAGAGTTGAGGACCATGATCAGTCAGCTTCATCAAGACAGATACAACATGAAGCAACCAGTCCAAGTCAGGGACCAGGTCATTGATCAGCTTCCAAGAGGACAAGAGTCTGGTATGGTGAAGAATAGACCTCTCCAAATTGCTACCACTTCACAGGTCCAACCACAACCTCGCCCAGAGCAACAGGTTGATCAGAGTAAGCCAAACAAGCCCAGGAGGCAATTCACCCAGCTCAATGTGTCGCTGTTTCAAGCTTTACAACACCTGTTGAGATTGAATCTGATTACACTAAGGGCTCCTCCCCGGAATCCCAACATCTCTGCTCCTAACTATCATCCCAACAAAAGATGTGCATACCACTCTGATAGTCGTGGACATGACACTGCCGATTGCTGGGCTCTGAAGAACAAGGTCCAGGACCTGATTAATGAAGGAGCAGTGGATTTCACCCAAGAGGGTCAGGCTGAGTTCTTCTACCATCCCTGCAGGATTCACCATTTGAAGTGACAAGTCCTGAGACGAGAAGACTTTTTGTCCATTAGAATTTTCAAGTTGTAATTTTCTTTTGATTGTTCAAACAATTATTGTCATGGAAAACGCTATTACTTTATCAATGCATCGCATATGTCTGCTTTGAATCAATATATTCGCATTCGCTATATTCAAACTGCTTTTATTTTTTGTGATGTTCAAACTCTCGATTAATAACTCTAAGCCTTTTGAGGGAGGATGACGAAAACGATACCACAATCTACAATATGCTTTTGAACCGACCCCGCTGATGAGGTACAGGCATTGTTTCAATTCCTAAACACTGAAGTTATAAGGAAGATAATCCCTCGTCAACCCCTTCGAGCCAAAGAAGTAGGAGTTTTTTTTTTCTTCACAAAAATTAAAACCCTTAATCATAACCTGGGGCAGGGTAGTCTTCTCAGTTGATCCAGGTGCACAACGAATGGCATCAAAGGAGTCCTTCCAAAAACAAAAGACAGTGATGGTTCTGAATGATCATAAAGACAGGCAGTCATTATCTCTCAAAAATAAAAGCCTATTAAGTCAAAACCTATGAAGGAGACTTACAAAACTAGGGCATCCCGCTGACTGTAAATACAAAAAGAAAACAGTTCAGGCAAAAAAATAGGGATAACAAAATCAAAAAGAAAGAGGTCCTATAAACCCTCAACGAAAAAAGAAATGACTGCCTATTCAAAATAAACTATCAGTATCCGAACCATCATTGGAATATCAGGACAAAGACTCAAACAAAGTCTAATGCACGATTAGCGGAGTTTAGGTTTGAAGAACATCACGAAGAGCGGGTGGGTACAAATAAAATTTGAGCCTTTATCCTTTGTTTCTTAAACCATGAACCAGGCCACGTTACAACCCTCAAAAAGTCCTAGCTGAAGCATGGGTTAGTTCGAAAGCATACTATTACGAAGGTATCCTGACTCCCTAAGGCTTGTGGTAAAATAACGAGTAGACATCACAGTTTACAACAAAAAAAAAATTCACTTGTTTTTATGAAAAAAAATGCATTTTCAAAAACTTCAAGACAGACATAAGCTTTGCACTTTTAATATAACATTGCTTGCATATGACTATTCGTTTGAACATCATAGAAGTTCGCACGACGAATGTCTAATGAACAAAAGTACCTCCAATCAAGGGGCATGGCATGATCATTGTCCATCATCTGGGCAGTTAAGTCAAGATTCGGAGAATCTCTCAAAAGGCCAACCAGCTTGGGGAAAATCTCCATCTGGATCACTTGGGGCATTGGACAGGAATTCTAGCAACGAATCTTGCACGATCAAACATCTTCTGGTAGCATGGAAACACAGCACTACTGACAGTGACACCTCTCTACATCCTGAGGGAATGGACATAGTCGGAAAAATACTACGCATAATCAAAGACCCGCTAGGTTGACACACCTAGGCAAAAATAAGGGCTTCCCGGCGAACCAAAAGGGTTCGGGCAAAAATAAGGGATGAAATGAAAAAAATCTGTACACCCGGCAAGTCGAAAACCTGAAGTGGCGGCTTGGGCAAAAATGGGTATCCCGGTGGACTGAAAACCCGAAAGGGCGGTCCAGGCAAAAGTTAGGGATCAAAGCGTACGATTATGTCCCGTCATCTCGTCACTTGCCTACCAGAAGAAGATTTGTCAAATCGGCAGTTATCAAGCACCTCCACAAGTACCTTCTCCCACAGAAGCTAGGGCAATAAGAACGGTCCGAACTGTACAAAGCTGCTATGTCATGACCGAGATACCTTCACTCCCTGCAGAGTAAGACAAGTCAGCAAGGCTCTCCCCAAGCAGAGTCAGTCTACTGTCAGCCTTAAGGAAGTTGGGTACCCCCAGAAGATCTCAATATTCCCCAGCGGAGTATACAGATGTTCCTAGGCGAGCATCCCCAACAGTCTTAATATAAGATTGTTCCCTGGCGGAATACAGACACCCCAGTGGAGCCATTCCCCCAGTACAGTCCAAAAGTTTCCCCGGGAGAGTTGAATCAATCTCCCTAGTAGATTCTGGAAGCTTATCACCTGCAGAGTACATACGTCTCTCCCCGACCATATTCAAAGGTTATTCCCCACCAGAGCTTATAACTGGGTTATCCTCAGCTAATTACCACGGAAATATCGTCCTCGACAAAGTTCTTCCTATCCTCCAGCGGAGTTCATCAAATTCCCCAACATAACTTAGCAACAGAATCTCCAGCGGAGTTATCACCAAAATCTCAGTGAAGTATCTCTCCCCACAGAGTAATTCCCCGCAGAGTAATCTCTTCATCAAGTTTATTCCCCAACGGAGTCATCTTCTCCTACCGGTTTATTCTTGCAATCATCACCCCCAGCGGAAACGAAGAACTCTATTCTTCAACATCAGCCCAGGATCTAACTTCCCGGCATTCGTCAAGGATTTATTTTCCCAAAACGAAAATACATTCATAGACATTTCACATTTCGTACATCCTGCTTACATACATGATAAAGTGCATACGACACGATCTCATTTTGAGAACATCATGACATCATGCATCTCATACATCATGACATTGCATACAACTGATGTTTTACCTTTTCAGGAAAAAAAAGGTCAATCCAAAGATGATTACTATCAACTGTCCCAATTCCAGATTCGATTCATGTATCTAGCCAGGGAACGTCTGTGAATGATTGTTTGTAGATTCGATACCTGTATCCAGCCAGGGCACGTCTGTAAGAAACCTTTTGAAGTTCCAGATTCGATTCCTGTATCTAGACAGGGCACGTCTGTGAATGATTGTTTGTAGATTCGATACCTGTATCCAGCCAGGGCACGTCTGTAAGCAACCTTTTGAAGTTCCAGATTCGATTCCTGTATCTAGCCAGGGCACGTCTGTGAAAGATTGTTTGTAGATTCGATACCTGTATCCAGCCAGGGCACGTTTGTAAGCAACCTTTTGAAGTTCCAGATTTGATTCCTGTATCTAGCCAGGGCACGTCTGTGAATGATCGTTTGTAGATTCGATACCTGTATCCAGCCAGGGCACGTCTGTAAGCAACCTTTTGAAGTTCCAGATTCAATTCCTGTATCTAGCCAGGGCACGTCTGTGAATGATTGTTTGTAGATTCAATACCTGTATCCAGCCAGGGCACGTCTGTAAGCAACCTTTTGAAGTTCCAGATTCGATTCCTGTATCTAGCCAGGGCACGTCTGTGAATGATTGTTTGTAGATTTGATACCTGTATCCAGCCAGGGCACGTCTGTAAGCAACCTTTTGAAGTTCCAGATTCGATTCCTGTATCTAGCCAGGGCACGTCTGTGAATGATTGTTTGTAGATTCGATACCTGTATCCAGCCAGGGCCCGTCTGTAAGCAACCTTTTGAAGTTCCAGATTCGATTCCTGTATCTAGCCAGGGCACGTCTGTAAGCAACCTTTTGAAGTTCCAGATTCGATTCCTGTATCTAGCCAGGGCACGTCTGTGAATGATTGTTTGTAGATTCGATACCTGTATCCAGCCAGGGCACGTCTGTAAGCAACCTTTTGAAGTTCCGGATTCGATTCCTGTATCTAGCCAGGGCACGTCTGTAAGCAACCTTTTGAAGTTCTGGATTCGATTCTTGTATCTAGCCAGGGCACATCTGTGAATGATGGTTTAGAGATTCGATACCTGTATCCAGCCAGGGCACGTCTGTAAGCAACCTTTTGAAGTTCCGGATTCGATTCCTGTATCTAGCCAGGGCACATCTGTTGAGCGACTGTTTGTAGATTCGATACCTGTATCCAGCCAGGGCACGTCTGTAAGCAACCTTTTGAAGTTCTGGATTCGATTCCTGTATCTAGCCAGGGCACATCTGTGAGTGACTGTTTGTAGATTCGATACCTGTATCCAGCCAGGGCACGTCTATAAGCAACCTTTTGAAGTTACGGATTCGATTCTTGTATCTAGCCAGGGCACATCTGTGAGCAATTGATTATGGATTCGATACCTGTATCTAGCCAGGGCATATCTACATGAAGAGATTGAAGATCAACCCCTGTAACAGGCCAGGAAACCATCTTTCTTTCTCAAGTACGCAAGTTCTCGCTAAGGAATCTCTTACGCGATCGACACCTTCCGATGGCATCTATAAGCCCATCTCCACAACTATCCATCACATTTCCAAATGGCATCTATAAGCCCATTCCCGACAAGGTTCTGTCACACTTCCAGATGGCATCTATAAGCCCATCCTCCTATCCACCATCTCTCCAAATGGCATCTATAAGCCCATTCCCGCCATCACACTGCTGATTTTCTACTATGTGAGTGCAAATTTATGGGCACTCTAAAGTTCAATCATCTTCCACCTTCGGATCACGAAAGGCACACAATCCAATCTACATCCTCAGGTCTAAGAAGATTGAACAGGGGCAACTGTTGTACCCCAAAATTTGCCCTCCCATATTCTTCAAGTTTGACAAGCATCATCTCAATTTGCTCAAGTCTACTCAAAGGTTGCACAGTTCAAACACCCTCCTAAGCCAGTCAAATTAGGGTTTTGTTTCTTGCAAGGAAGTTGAGGTTTTCAAGGGCTCAATCAAGTCCCATAGGCCTATACACATTGTCAAGCATCTACATGCCAAGTTTCAAGGCTCACAGGGTCAAGTTGCACAGTCAAAAGCCCTAGTTGCTCCACAATCAACTGCAGGGGCAAAATGGTCATTTTACAGTCAAAAGTCAGAATTTTTGGTCAACATCTTATTTTGAGCAAAAAATCATCATTTGATCAAGTCTTGATCATGATTTCACAAGCATGGCTCAAAAATCATCAAGATGCAAAAGTTTCCATTTTTGGACAGCTGAAAAGTCAACTGTAACTTGACTAGGGCATAACTTTTTCATGGTTCATCATAAAAATCCCATCCAATGCTCATTTTGAAGGGGAGGACATTTCCTACAACTCATCTTCACATTCCAAATCCAAGAAATGCTCTCACAAAAAGTTATCAATTTCAACATTATAGGTCATTTTCAAAAGTCAACAAAAAGGCATTTTAAGTCAAAGACCATAACTTGAGATTGGTAAATCAAAATGACATGGGACCAAAGGCATTGGTTAGAGGACTTCAATACCTTTCCAAAATGTCCAAGAACATGTTCATAGGATAAAAAATGAGCAAGATATGCATTGGAGAAATTGGGAAATTTTTGTGAAATGGCAAAAGTCAACTATCCTTGAAACTTCAATTTTTGACAAAAGGGCCCACTTTCTTCCACTTGATTCAGCCTTGTGATTCCATACACATGTCCCATGATTAATTTCAAGACCAAACATTTATTTTTTCATTTTTATTTAATTTTTATGGATTTAATTCATTTTAATCCATAATAATTCAAATAAAATCAAAAAATTAATTAAATGGCATCTTTGTGGTTTGAATGGCTTTCATACAGCATATGCCAATTACCAATTTCGTGCCAAGCTATTTTGAGCACAAAATCATGGTTTTTGCTCCAAGTATGGAAAGTTTTCAATGGTGGTTAAGGGGAATCTCCAAACATCAATTCCATGGATCCTTGATTCAAATTTTAACCTAAATCAGTTCTACTATATGTCCATAACAAGAACCTAAAGCCTGACACGAAAAAAAGCTGCTGCAAACCCTTATGCCATTTTGAAAAAAAGTGAAGAAAAGTCAAAACTGATCTTCATACTCCAGGCCAATTCAAGGCAACTTAAGGATCCAAACACCTTGCTGGGACACTGAGGAATCTTTTGCAAGCGAAGCCAAGTGCCAGAACTCAAGGAATCGTCCACCACAGTCCCACGGTTTGTCCATTTTTTTTTGAATCAAAATGCACGATTCATGAGCATTGGATGAGATTTATGGCTTGTTTTGTATTGCTTGCATCCCTATAAAGCTGTTGGTATTACTTAATTGAATTATTATGCAGTGAAACAGAAATTACCATGAATGAAATCTAGGGTTTCCGAGTTCTAGATTTGGGGCTTTCCCATACAAGTAAAATTAGGACTAATGATGCCCATGGTTGAACTCAGGAGATCAAGACGAACCAATCCCAACCCTCGCGAACAATTTATGTTAATCATGGAGCTGTTCGCTATTTTTGACGTTTGCAGGTTGTGGGGGTTTAAAACCCCCGCTATCTAACATGTTTTATGCAGGTTTCAGCGAAGGAGATGAAGACGTGTTGAGCTTTGGTTGGAGCATTCAAAAATAGTGCGCGCTTTTCTTTGTTTCTAGCCTATTAATTGTTTTCATATAATATAATTAATTGTTGTTGTATTATCAAAGCGCGCAGATTGGTGTAGTGGCAAAGGCGAACAAGAATTGAACATTGGGACCTGGGTTCGAATCCCATGTCCCCCAAATAATTTGTTTCCATTTTTTCTTTACCTAATCTTATGCAGGCTTCCAAATAGTGATCATCATACACCTCACAGATCATGCGCCAAGTGGCCTCAAAGATCAATCCAATGGCCATGGGATGGATGACCACCATGCTCCCCAGTCAAGCCAGCGTGGACAATTCCAAAAGTCAACAGGGCTTGGAGTGCTTTTGGGCCTCAGAAATTCCAGATCCACCCCCGTTGGGTCCAGCACCCCTGGTTTATTATTCTTTTTTTTCTTTTTTTTTTCTTTTATTCTCTTTAATAACTATTATTATTATTATTTAATTCACAGATAATTATTTTTCATAAACAAAAAAATCAAAAACTAATATTTTTATTTATTAATTTCACTACTAATTATTTTTGTAAATAAATTCTAACAAATTAATTAGTTAATTAGGTTTAATTTTAATTTTCTTTTTATAATAAATAAAACCAATGTAGACTTAGGTTTTTCTTTTAATTTCTTTTTTTATTTTATTTCATTAAAAACATAAAAAAATACAAAAAAAACATTTTTCTTGTAAATAATTAATTAATTAGTAATTACGCTTAATTTTTAATTGATTACAAAAAAGGACAAAATTCAATTCTTTCTCAAAAAAAGGGTCAACACCCTAAAGACGTCCCGATTCAAATCTTTCGCGCATATTTATTTTTTTAATTCACTATATTGTATCTGCTCAGGAAGTGTAATAATTAATTAGAACTTTATCGCTTTCTTTTAAATTCTCGCACTTTATTTCCAAACGGGTTTTTGTTTTTGGCGATGTATAGACCCGCGCCTTGTAATAGCTAGATTTATCTTCCCACAATTTATTTTCCGCACTCCTAACTGTTAATATGCCTGCAAGAATGTATGATAAATAATATGCCAGCACGCAAAAAATGTTTCCCACCATTGTATGTCTTTCGACTGGAACAAATGCATGTCCTTCGAAGGCATCATTTATGTGCCCTTTGAATAGGCCTTACTAGGTGTTGAAAGGTAGAAAAACTGCGTGTTAAGGATTTTGGGTGTGGAATCGAAACCGTTTCAAAGGGAGCCATTGCCCAGTTGAAACTAGCACAAAGGAAGCCAATTCCTTATCGATGCTAGCATGAGGGAGGCTAAAGCAAGCATAAAAGATGCCATTGCCTAGTGAATCGAATTAGGAACGAAGGATGTATTTTCGTTGGTGGGTCGAAGGAAGCTTTTTGCCTAGTGGATTGAAGGCAAATCTGAAGAAGTCTCGACCTTGTATGTTGAAGGCACGCACATGGGAAGTTATTTCTTTGTCAATCGAATCAGGAATGAAACAACCCATGCTCAGTCGAAGTCTTGTGAACCAAGTTTGTGTTGAAGGATTTTGAACACCCGATCGAAGCTCCTTGTCCAGATGCCAATTGAAGGACAACCTGCTCATATTCCAATCGAAGACACCTTATCCCAATTCCAATCAAAGGACAACCTGCTCAGATGCCAATCGAAGACACCTTGTCTCAATGCTAATCGAAGACATCTTGTTTATCTTCAAAATTCTTATTTTCTTTAAGCAAGTGTTGGTAATTACCCATGTAAGAGAAAATCTTGGAAAACAAGAGAGGGAAAATTTTAGGGTACAACACTACTAATCTTCGTAGTTGATTTTGGAGCTTCCCATTGCAACACTACATCTAATTTAGATGGATCTACTGCAATACCATCACTCGAAATAACATGACTAAGAAAACTAACTTTTGTCAACCAGAACTCACTTTCGACAACTTTGCATATAACTTCTTCTCCTTCAACACTTGCAATACAATTCGCAGATGTTCAACATGATCCCCTTCGGATTTAGAATAAATCAAAATATCATTGATGAATACTACGACAAACCGATCCAAATAAGTGTTAAATATGTGGTTCATATATTCCATAAACACTCCCAGTGCATTGGTAACACCGAAAGGCATCACTGAATATTCGTAATATCCATACCGAGTTCTGAAAGTTGTCTTCTGAATGTCTCTATCCTTTACTCAAATCTGGTGATATCCCGATCTCAAGTAAATCTTGCTAAACACTCGTGCACCCATAAATTGGTCCATCAAGTCATCTATTCTCGAAAATGGATACTTGTTTTTGATTGTCACTTTATTCAACTACCGGTAATCAACACACAGTCTCATACTCCCATCTTTCTTCTTCACAAGTAATACCGGAGCTCCCCAAGGCGACACACATGGTATCACAAACTTCTTTTCAAGTAATTATTCTAATTGCTTCTTCAATTCTGATAATTCAGATGCTGAAATCATGTATGGTGCCATAGAAATAGGCTTGGTACCAGGTACAAGATTAATAGAAAATTCCATTTCTTATTCAGGTGGCACGTCTAGAATATCATAAGGAAAAAACATTGGGAAAGTCACACACAACCTACAACTCATCAATTGTAGCCGGATTCTCAATAGATAAAGATGTAATCAAAGAACACAACTAAGCTTCATCCCGCAATAACTCCTTCAACTGCCTAGGAGTTAAGAAACCACCCCTTCTTCCTCTTCAAGAGTAGAAAACCACACCGACTTGTTAAAATAGTTAATATGAATATATTTATATTCTAATCAATTCATACCCAAAATTACATCCATACCACTCAACGGTAAACAAACTAGGTCAACACGGAAGTCTCTGTCATAGATGGAAAAAGACACTTCAAGCATACTAGAGAAGTAGTCACCGAACCCTTGGTTGGAGTATCGATAACCATTTCTATATTCATAGAAGACAAGGCAAAACCCAACTTTTTAGCATAATCAGTAGATAAAATAATTTGTAGCACCAATATCAATAATAGTAATTAAAGGAATACTATTAATGAGACATATACCTCTAATCAAGCGGTCTCCACCAAATGTCTGAGTCTCAGCTAAAGCAAACACCCTTCCACCAGTCTGAGCTCGCTTCGGTTTATGATATTGAGTGCTAATATGTCCTTCGTCACCACAGTTGAAACATATTATCGCTTTGTATTGACACTCTGCCACCTCATGTCCAGTCTTACCATAGCGAAAACACCTCTTCACCTCCCCGATACATGCATTACTTTGATGAACAGGTCTTCCACATTTGTGACATACAATACCAGTAGGAGCACCTCCCCCACTAGTCCTCTTACCATCAACCATCCTCTGCTTACCCTTGTCAGTCGGAGCATTGTAAGGCTTCTCACGATACTGTTGCTTCTTTCCCTCTTTTCATTGACAATTTTGTAGTGAGCCTTATTGTCTTCTTCATAAATTTTGCATCTATTCACCAACTCAGGGAACTTATGGATCCTATGATATCTAATGGCCTTCTTGATCTCAGAACTCAATCCAATCTCAAACTTCATGCACTTAGAGAATTTAGTTGTCTCCTCGGTGTAATAAGGATAAAAGTTCTCCAACTCCACGAATTTGGTAGCATACTCAATTACCATCAAATTCCCTTGGTTCAGTTCCAGATATTTGATTTTCTTCTTCCTAAAGACATCCTCTAGGTAATACCTCATCAGGAATTCTCTGTGAAACACAACCCAAGTAATAGCCTCACCTATGCCTTCAAGCCTCTGGCAAGTGGTAACCTACCAGTCATCAGCCTCTCTTGCCAGCATATGCGTACCAAAATTCACCTTATGTGCATAAGAAGAGTCCATAACTCATAAAATTATCTCAATATCCTTAAGCCACTCCTGCGCTCTTTCAGGATCATGCTTTCCCTTGAAATTAGGTGGATGGTTCCTCTGGAAAGTTTCCAAGGCACGAGTCCCATCGTTCCTTGCAGCATTAGGTTGATTCTGCATTACCCGAGCCAAAGCCTGTAATTCATTAACAAGTGCACCATTTCCTCTTCCAGCCATTACTCTGCTTCACATTGCAACATCAAACAACCGTTAGATAGAAATACATCGACAATATTCTACTGTCACACTACACTAACGACTTAACAACCTGGTCGGATGACTGACCTGCTCTGATACCAATTGTAACACCCTATTTCTCCAACGGTAAATTTTAATAAAAATTAGAGTAAAATAAAACTTCACATCAACAACAAATAGGATTTCACATCATTCAGCAATTTCAAATTTGCTCAGTTAAGATAAGACACATACATAACACAATTTGGATGAATCGACAGCATCTCAACATAATCTTCAAACTCCAACTTTATTAACACAACGGAAAGAATTTCATAATTATTCTAAAATACTAAACCATTATAAAATCAACAATTTAATCAATTAAAAGAGAGTTTACAACACTCCTAAATTCCTCAAAAAAACATCAATTAAATAAAACAATTAAGCGTTCATCCCCCCGGTGTTACATATCAGAGCAATGACTGTAACGCATGTTAATTTAATTTATTATTTAATTAAATTATTTTTGGATTATTTGTTGAAGTTGTGAGATGTTGAGAACTGTTGGTATAATTTTTTGGATTATTATTAATTAGTTAATTAGTTGATTAATAATGATTATAATGTTGGAATTAATGGAATATATAGTGTTTGACTTATGATATTGGTTGGAAGTAGTAAAATGGGAGTGTGTAGGTTAGACCCAATAGGATTGATATATAAGGTTAAGTTGATACGAGGATTTGTTTTAGTTGGAGAATAAGAAGCTCTGCACATTGACCGGAAGAGCTGCGCAGAAGAGGAGCAAGCTGCCAGGTGTCAAGCAGAGCAAATCAAGGATTATAGCCGGAGCTTTGGTTGAGCGACCTTCAATCTAGGTAAGGGTAGGGTTCTGACCTTATGGTTGGATTTATGATGTGTATTACGTGGGTATTGGTCTTCTTTAGGACTATTGCGCATTGATGAATTTGCTACCGAAGTGGCCCGTTTATTCATGTTGTGGCTGTTGGGAAGTACTGTACGACCGTTTAATGAACATGTTATAAGAAGTTGCCCGGTTGTTTGTTGTGGACGTTTTGAGTTATCTGTATGACTGCCCGGTTTAATCGATGGATAGGTTAGGATAGTTGATTACTGGTCGTAGTAGTCGTTTGGATGTTAGGATATTCCGAGTGGTTGGCAGAAAAAATTTGTAAAATGTTGAAATGGTCATTTTAGGGAGGTTTCTGCGTGACTGACTGTCTTGTATGATTAATGAATCTGTTGATAGGAAATATAGTTGCCTGTTGCTGTGTTATTCCGAGCGGTTGGCCGAAAATTAGGAATTGTAGTGGTGTGGTCGTTAAGATGTTGTATTGTGTCTGTGCTGTTGGCCGAACTAGTGGTCGAGGAGGATGCTGATCATGTTAGGTACCCAGCAACATTTAGGCTGCAAGGCGTGTTGGGGGTTATGTGTTAGATTGTGGAGTGGTACCAGGTTGCAGGACGTGACGAGGAGCATAAGTTATTCGTTATTCTGTTTTCTCTGTGCGTTTTTAGGAGTATTAACTAGTTGGTATATTGTCCTAGTTGCTATGCATGTCGAGGGGCACGTAGTTCCCTATCCATTTTTGCCCGTACATGTTGTGTTTTGGTCGTTATCAGTGTTGTGTGAATTACTGTTGTTTTATTATGTTAATGATTGAATCGTGGATTGATGTGGTAGGCTTATGGCCAATGTTGATTTATGTTGAGTTGTTGTGATTGTCAGTGCGAATCCTTGTTGATAATGCAAAGTTGCAGGGAATTTTAAACGATGATGAATTACCTCTATTTACTGGTAACAATGATGATTTTTGTCTTATGCCTTGCGATGAATGATGATTTTTGTGAGTATGTGATAGTGCATTCATTGAGTCATGTACATTTGCATACTATGTGACGGCCTGGATTGGAAAACTGCGAAGAAGGCTTATGCCTTGTTGATGCCTCTATTTATTGGCAGATTTTTAAGATGGGAGTTCTGCTCCATTGGTACCACATGCATTTGCATAAAGATGAGTTGCATTCTGTGTTGCATTCTGAGTCGTTGTGTGGTGGATCTAATTATGCTTATGTTGTTAAAAATCTGAGAACTGGTGAATATCTATGAGCTGATTCTAATGTTTTATTTATCATGCATTCTATTATAATGTTTGATATCTCACCCCTTCAGTTTGAATGTTACCCTAATGTTGGTAACGTGCAGGTGATCCAGTGTGAAGGCGGTTTACCTTCAGTAGTTTGAGTCAGTGTCATTGCTCTGATACGTAACACTCGGGGGGATGAACGCTTGCTATTTTATTGTTGTTATCATTTCAGTTGATTGAACTTTAAGTTGTTATTCTTTAAATAATTGTTATTGGAAGTTGTCTTAGTTGGAAAAAGATGTTACATTCCTTTAAGTTGGATATTATGACTCCCTGCGTAGTTATGAAAGTTGATGTTTCTTTTAAGTCCGAATTATGTTTATTGTTGGTTCATCCAAGTTTAATGTGTTATGTATCGGTAATGAATGTCGTTGTTTTAAGTTGAATTTGTGGCATCCTGATTCAGTTTTAGAATTTTATAAATCTGATTTATATATATATATATATATATATATTGTCGGGTAGGATTTGGGTGTTACAAGTGGTATCAGAGCAAGTCGGTCCGTTCGACCAAGCTGTTTAATGTTGTTTGTTCCATTGTATGCGACAAGTGTGTGAAACACTGTCGGTGCTTGCTTGCTTTTCTAATCGCTTGTTTGCAGGAGTTGGTTTGAAGATAAGTGGGGGAGAAGCTTTGGTTCTCGAATATGTTTTGGTTGTAAGATGTTGGTTCGGTATGGCGGTAGTGCAAGTATTGTTGAAGTTTTGTCGTTTCCCAAATCTGAAGGTAACATGGATTAAAGATTTTGTTTGTTAATTAAGTTGGAACATGTGAGGGAGGATGATCAGACATTATTGATGTTTAATTCTCGAAGGATGAGGAGCAATGTAACGGTTGTTGATATACGAGTAGAGTGTAAATCCCTTATGTTTCTGAAGGTGATTGTTAAGTAACAAGGATAGTTTTTAGAAGATAGAATTTAGAAAGTTGTGATGTTTCAGCACTGCTGTTGGACTGTGAAGTTGTCGGTTTGGGTAGCCCTTGCATAAGATGTAGACGTCTGAATGGTGATAGAGTGACAGATTAATGTAGACATTGTCGTGTGATCCTTGTGAGTGATTGTAAAAGTTGTTGGAATATTTTGAATCGCGAGTCGGAGTCGGAAATGCAAGGAGATGAGTACTATTTTAAGAAATAAGAATGTTAAGTGTTGGTACTGGTACAGAGAAATTCTATTTTGATTTTATCGTAAGGTGTGTAATAGTATGTCGTTGCATGACATCGATATTCGCATTTTCGGATAACTTTGGAAATTCATATCTTGTGTTCCGAGTATCGGATTGGTGTTCCGTTTGAACCTGTGAGGAGATAGAAATATATTCTATCCTATGGAAGTGTTTTCGAATATGGTAGATGCATTCCTATATGGAGGAACTCTGAAGTCATTTATAGAACTAGCGACTTTTTGGGCATATATGATTATTATCGCAATTGTTCGAGACAAGGCCAAGCATAATATGTTATTGGCGAATAATTTGATAAATGAGATGTTCAGAATTAAAAAGGATAGTCGTTCATCATTTCAAGTATGGGATGTTTCATGTGAAGAAAGTTTTGTAGAACTAAAGAAAAGATTGACGAATGCTCCAATATTGGTTTTGCCTAATCCGAGTGAGTCATTGGTATTGTATTATGAATGCGTCTAAGATGGGACTTAGTGGTGTGCTAATGCTGAATAGACAAGTTGTTGCTTGTGCTTCTAGACAACTCATAGTTCATGATAGGAATTATCCTACGTGTGACTTAGAGTTAGCAGCGGTGGCGTTTATGTTGAAGATTTGGAGACATTGTCTTTTTAGTTCTAGATTTGAAGTATTTAGCGACCATAAGAGTCTAAAATATCTATTCGATCAGAAGGAATTGAATATGAGACAACAAAGATGGTTGGAGTTGTTGAAAGATTATGATTTCGGTTTGAATTATCACCCAGGTAAAGCTAATATCGTGGATGAAGTTTTAAGTCGAAAGACTTCACATATGTCGACAATGATGGTTAAAGAATTGGAATTAATTGAAAAATTCAGAGATATCCCCAGATCCGGGTTAGGATCTATGTAACTCCGAGACAATGCCCACAATAATAAAGAAAACAAAACACAGCAATTGAAAACACAAATATGAGCTATCCTAAGGTACACCTCACTTTATATGTCCCCAGCAGAGTCCCCAGTTCTGTGATCGGTGGATTTAGAACTGATTGTTTAACGCTGGTTCGCGAAATGTCGCGGTAAGCAAGAGTCGCCATCGTCTTTTATTTTCTCCAACATGGACAGGACAAAAGCACAGCAAAATTCCTTATGAGATAGTTTCTCGGTTCGGGAGGTAGATTTATAGAAAGGGAAGGTGTTAGCACCCTTTCTATCCATGGTTATCCATGGGCTCTTAGATACTTGCTCTTTATGTTTTCAAAATGTTTGCTTTTCAAGGTGTGAGTGGGTTTGAAAAAGTTTCATTGAAAGATTTCTGAATAACTCTTGTATTTGTCCTCAAGAGTGTTTGAAAAATTGTTTTGAAAGCTTTTTTGAAAGTGTCGGTGTGAAAAGATTTTTGTTTGTTTTTGAAAAGAGCAAGTATCTATGAGTTGTCTACCTACCCTAAGGAATTAGGCTGTGTAAATGTCCTTAAGGTAGTGCCATCCCACCATTGAGAGGTAGGTAGCACCACCGTTGGAGGTGTTCGGGTCAATTCGAGCGTAGGGATAGTGTGGTCACCAAAGCAACAGTAGGACACCTTAGAAGCTACCCTTATATCCTTGATCCTTTTTTAATCCAAGGCAACTGTTTCGAGGCAACTATTTCGAGGCAACCGTTTCGAGGCAACTGTTTCGAGGCAACCGTTTCGAGGCAACTGTTTCGAGGCAACTGGATCATGGACATAAGGACTTACTAAAACGTCCTATACTTGACGACCACGTTTCGAAGGCAACAAGTGAGGCGTACCCTAGAAGTGGTGTGTGAATTTGTGTGTTGTTTTCATGTTATGTTTTATCTTTGATCATGGCATTGTGAGCTACGCTTGTTTTTAATTAGCCATACATTCTTTCATGCAATTTAGAATTTAAGAGTGCGGAAAGTAAAAGCGGAAAGATAAAGCTACGCTATTACAAGGCACGGGTCTATACATCGCCAAAATACAAAGACCCGTTTGGTAAAAATGCGGAAAGTAAAAGGAAAGCGATAAACCTAATTACTATTACATCCTTGAGCAGTTACATAATATTCGAAAAGAAAATAAATGCGCGAAAAGAACAAAAATTAGGACGTCCGAGGGTTTTGACCCTTTTGAAATTAAATTGAATTAAAAGCTAATTAATCATTTAATTAAAAAAAAGAAGATGTTTTTATGTTTTTCGTACTTATGAAAATAAAGAAAAGAATTTACGAGGAAACCCTAATTCTAGATTATTTTTAATTATTTAAGAAAATATTCAAGTTAATCTAATTTACACTAATTAGTTAATTTACATATTTATTTACAAAATTAACAATTAATAATAATAATAAATAATAAATAATGAAGAAAAAGTTTAATTTAAGAAAAAAGATAAAAATGTGAAAAACCTAATTCTAGATATTTTTTTATTTATTAAGAAAAGATTAAAGTTTAAAACCTAATTTAACTAAGTTAATCGTTAAAGTTTATTTACAAAAACATTTTAATAGTGAAATTAAATATAATTAAATATAAAACATTTTTTGGTTTCTGATTTTTTATATTATGAAAATTATTTTTATGGAGAGAAAAAAAACAGTTAAAACAATTGAAAAAGAATTAGAATTGAAAAGAAAATAAAATTAAAAAAAGAGGCAAACCAAGGGGGTATCAGGCCCAGATAGAGGTTTGTTTGAAGCAAATTTGGCCCATGAACACAAAGCCTGTTTGACCTTTCCAGCTTGAGTGCGCGTGGTTGACTGGGGTACACCCTGGAATTCGTTCAGTGGCCCTTGGATCAATCATCATGTCCACTTGGCAGGCCTAAGCATGGGTGTGTATGGTAAGCCTTTGGTTGAACGCTGCATAGGAACATGTTAAAACAAAAATCATGGATTAAATGGGGGGACCTGGGAATCGAACCCAGGTCCCAACGCTTAAGGGACACGTTGCCAGCCAACTGAGCTATTGAGTTTCTTTGTATACATAATGGATAGACAATATAATATATACAAAACAATGATTAGTGGTATAAGACAAAAATTACGCGCCAGATTTGAATCTCCCAATAGCATCAGGCCACGTCCATCTTCTTCCTTGTTTTTCCTGCAAATAGAAAACAAATAGAGGGGGTTTTAAACCCCCACTAAATAGAACAGTGCATAATAGCGAATAGGCCCACAAATAAGATAAATTGAGCGCGAGGTTTCCATTTGCTTCGTCTTGATGCAACGATTCTGTCCATACAGGTTTGGTGGTCTAATTTTACCATATATGAGAACCCCTAATTTTGAAGTTCTAAAACCCTAGGTTTCATCAATGGTGGATTTTGCTTTAGGCAACATTATCACAAGTAAGTTGTACCAATCACTTCAGAAGGTTAATATTAGTATAAATCACTCAAGAAAAATGGTTAAAAGTGCATGAATCATGATATGGAATTCAAGGAAATGTGGCAAACCGTATAGCCTGTGTTCTTCAATTCTTTGCACGTTTTGACTCGTTCTTGATTGCAAATGCTTCCTGGATGTTTAGGCAACGTGTTGGAATCCTTCAGAAGCTTTGAATTATGCTCTAACTATGAAATCAGTTTTTTAAGTTTTTGGCCAAAAGTTGAAAATTGGTTATCTCTTCTCAGCAGCTTTTTCGTGTCTCTCTCCATTAGGTTAGGTTATGCATAAGTATATGAACGAAATTAGGTCAAGAAATAAGCCCATAAGTCCATGAATTGATGATTTCAATATTTGATTTTTATCATATCTTTTTCAATCTTTTTTTTTCATGAAACCCTTGCCAATTGTGGAAGATATTGCCTTGTTGATTTATGAACGAAATCTTTAGCACATAATGAACATATTTGCTGCACAAAAAGATTTGAAAATGCATTATTTGATATTTTCTCATAATTAAATCTAATTAAATGAATTAATATGAATAAAAATTCAATTAATTAATTAAAAATAAGAAAATAAATCCTTTTAAGCTCAATGGGTCGTGCATAGGCTTTGGGTAATGATTCAAGGAAGAATTTGAGGCCCATTAGCAAATTTGAAGTGTTTTAGGCAAAGTTGACTTTTCAAAATTCCCAAAAATTTCCCAACTTCTCCAATGCATATCTTGCTCAATTTTGAAGCTACGATCATGTTCTTGGACATTTTGGAAAGGTCTTGAAGTCCTCTAACCAATGTCTTTGGTCTAATGTCATTTTTATTTACCAATCTCTAGTTATGGTCTTTGACTTAAAGTGCCTTTTTGTTGACTTTTGAAAATTACCTATAATGTTGAAATTGATATCTTTTTGTGAGAGCATTTCTTGGACTTGGAGTGTGAATATGAGTTGTAGGAAATGTCATCCCCTTCAAAATGAGCATTGGATGGGATTTTTCTGATGAACCATGAAAAAGTTATGCCTTGGTCAAATTACAGTTGACTTTTCAACTGTCCAAAAATAGAAACTTTTGCATCTTGAGACTTTTTGCGCCATGCTTTGAGAAATCATGATCAAGAATTGATCAAATGATGATTGTGGCTTCAAAATAAGATGTTGACCAAAAATTTTGACTTTTGACTGTCAAATGACCATTTTGCCCCTGCAGTTGACTGTAGAGCAATTAGGGTTTTTGACTGTGCAACTTGATGCTGTGAGTCTTGAAACTTGACATATGGATGCTTGACAATGTTTATAGGCATGTGGGACTTGATTGGACCCTTGAAAATCTCAATTTCTTTGCCAGAACCAAAACCCTAATTTTGACTGTGTTAGGAGGCCATTGGACTGTGCAACCCTTGAGAGATTTTGAAGCTTGATCTTGGCAAATCTTGAAGAATATGGGAGGGAAAATTTTGGGGTACAACAATTGCCCCTGTTCAATCTTCTTAGACCTGAGGATGTAGATTGGCTGGCGTGCCTTTCGTGATCCGAAGGTGGAAGATGATTGAACACTAGAGTGCCCAGAAATTTGCACTCGCATAGTAGAGTGTCAGCAGTGTGATGTCGGGAATGGGCTTACAGATGCCATTTGGAGGATAATGGATAGGGGGATGGGCTTATAGATGCCATCTGGAGACTATTGGTATGTGGATGGGCTTATAGATGCCATCTAGGTGTCGATCGCGTAAGAGATTCCTTAGCGAGAACTTGCGTACCTGAGAAAGAAAGATAATTACCTGGCCTGTTACAGGGGTTGATCTTCAAACTCTTCATGTAGATATGCCATGGCTGGATATAGGTATCGAATCTTCAAACTCTTCAGACGTGCCCTGGCAGGATACAGGAATCGAGTCCGGAAAATAGTCGTCAACAGATACACCCTGGCAAGATACAGGAATCGGATCTTCAAACTCTTCAGACGTGCCCTGGCAGGATACAGGAATCGAGTCCGGAAAATAGTCGTCAACAGATACACCCTGGCAAGATACAGGAATCGAATCTTCAAACTCTTCAGACGTGCCCTGGAAAGATACAGGAATCGAGTCTGGAATTAGTCGTCAACAGATACACCCTGGCAAGATACAGGAATCAGATCTTCAAACTCTTCAGACGTGCCCTGGCAGGATACAGGAATCGAGTCCGGAAAATAGTCGTCAACAGATACACCCTGGCAAGATACAGGAATCGGATCTTCAAACTCTTCAGACGTGCCCTGGCAAGATACAGGAATCGAGTCTGGAATTAGTCGTCAACAGATACACCCTGGCAAGATACAGGAATCGGATCTTCAAACTCTTCAGACGTGCCCTGGCAGGATACAGGAATCGAGTCCAGAAAATAGTCGTCAACAGATACACCCTGGCAAGATACAGGAATCGGATCTTCAAACTCTTCAGACGTGCCCTGGCAAGATACAGGAATCGAGTCTGGAATTAGTCGTCAACAGATACACCCTGGCAAGATACAGGACTCGGATCTGGAATCACGACCGTTGATAGCAATTACCTTTGTATTGACCTTTGTCCTGAAAAGACAAAACGTTAGTTGTATGCGATGTCATGATGTATGACATGCGTGATGTTCTCCGAATAAATGAGATTGTATGTTCATGATGCGTATGTGCATGCTATAATGTATGAAGATGTGATGTTTATGGATTTTTGTTTTTGTCTAGGAAAATAAATCCTTGACGAGTGCCGGGAAGTCAACTCCTGGGCTTGATGTTTAGGAGTAGAGCTTTGTTTCCGCTGGGGATGATAGTTGCAAGAATACCGGTAGGAGAAGATGACTCCGTTGGGGAATAAACTTGGCGAATAGATTACTCTGCGGGGAATGCTCTGTGGGGAGAGGAATACTTTGCTGAGATTTGATGATAACTCCGCGGGGGATACCATTGTTGAGCTCTGTTGGAAGATTTGATGAACTCTGCTAGGGATAGGAAGACTTCGCTGGGGACGATCTTTCCGTGGCAATTGGCTGAGGATAACCCAGTTATATCCTGGTGGGGAAATAACCTTCTGAATAAAGCCGGGGAGAGCGTTCGTACTTTGCAGGTGATAAGCTTCCAGAATCTACTGGGGATAAGCTTCCTGAATCCACTGGGGAGATTGATTGAGTTCTCCTGGGGAAACTTTTCAGATTGGACTGGGGAAGTGGCTCCACTTGATGTCCGATATACCGCCGGGGAACAATCTTAGATCAAGATTGCCGGGGATGCTTGTTATGAATATCTATATACTCCGCTGGGGAATGTTGAGATCTTCGGGGGATAATCCAACTTCCATAAGGCTGCTTGTAGACTATCTCTGCTTGGAGGGAGCGTTGCTGAGTTGCTGTGGGTACTGTGCCTTTGTTAGGGCTGATGGGAGACCAACTGCTTGGGGAGAATCATTGAATCTTGTCTTATTCTCTGGGGAATTAAGATATCTTGGTTACATTCTTCAACCGAACTTACCTTGGTACCTTGGTGGACAGAGTAATTAGATTGCTTTAGACAACTCATTATTGCCCCTGTTTCTGATGTTACCTGTAATTAATCCTTTGTTTCGTATGCAAATATTTATGAGTTAGCAATTAGTGTCAAATGCATATATCACAATTGAACATTGGACGTTCTTCACAAAACAAAACAGAAATATCCTCCTACCGAGGATAAGTACAAGCAATTAGAAGACCGTCTGAGTGCTATGGAGATTTAGAAGATCACTGGTTTAGATTTCGGAGAGCTGGGACTGGTATCTAGAGTGGCTATCCCTCATAAGTTCAAAGCTCCGGTTTTTGCCAAGTATGATGGAGTATCCTGTCCAAAACTCCATCTTTGCTCGTATGTCAGGAAAATTCAACCCCACACGGCTGATAGAAATTTGTGGGTGCATTTCTTTCAAGATAGTCTGTCAGGGACTCAGCTTGAATGGTTTTATCAGTTGGAAGGACCCAATGATAGAAACTGGGAAGACCTTGCTGCCGCTTTTTACAAGTAGTATCAGTATAACGCTGACCTTGCTCCCACTCGTACTCAGCTTCAGGGTATGTCTATGGGTGCAAGTGAAGGTTTTAAGGACTATGCTCAAAAGTGGAGAGATTTAGATGGAAGAGTATGTTGTACCCCAAAATTTTCCCTCCCATTATTATCAAGACATTGCAAGAAGAATCTCTAAGTTGCTCAAGATTGCTCAAGAGTTGGACAGTCAAATCATCTCCTAAGGCAGTCAATCTCAAATTAGGGTTTTGTGTTGCATCAAGGTCCCTACATCCAAATGACCTCAAGTTCTCCCCAATGTCCTAATATGTATTCAAGTTCATCCATGTCAAGTTTCAAGCCTTGCAGAGGAAGTTTGGTCAGTCAATTGCTCAAGAAGTCCAAAAATCGACCGTGCTAGGGCAAAAGTCAACTGTGACCTACAAATAGTCAAACCTCAAGATTTTTTGTCAACATTCTCATTTTTAAGGATAATTCATCATTTTAACAAGGGTTTATCATGATTCATCAAGGATTTCTCAAGATTCATCAAGATTCAAAAGTTGCTAAATTAGGGTTTTGTAGGAAAAGTCAACTCAACTTTGACCAAGCATAACTTTCTTATACTTTATGAGAAATGACCCATCCAAAGCTCATTTTGAATAGGATGCAATTTCCTACAATCCATCTTCACACCCCAAGATCAAGAAATGCACTCACAAGAAGTTACAAATTTGGACATTATAGGTCAATTTTGAAAGTCAACAAAAACACCTTTTTTGCCAAAGCTTATAACTTGAGCATGGAATATCAAAATGAGATGAGACCAAAAGGGTTGGTTATATGACATCTCAAGGTTTCTAAAACGTCCAAGAACACTTCCAAAAGTTCAAAATTGAAGAAGTTATGCATTGTTGAAGTTGGGTATTTTTCCAAAATTGCCAAAAGTCAACTATCCCCAAAACTTCAAATTTTGTCAAATGGGCCCACCTTTTTCCACTTGATTTGATCTCGTCACACTACACACGTGTCCTATATTCAGTTTTATGTCCATTCATTAATTTTTCAATTTTATTTGATTTTTATTGAATTAATTCATTTTTAATCAATTTAAATCCAAATAAAATCCAAATCTTAATCACTTGGTATCTTTTTGAGTGATACAGGTCTTTATTATCATCATGGAAAAGATCAAACTCGAATCAAGCCATATCATGAACAAATATTAGATTTTTTGACAAATTTGGAAGCTTGTTCATGGAGGATCAAAACAAATCCTAAATCATCAATGCTCATGGATTCAAAGCCCAAAACTAAACCTAATTCATTCCCTTATACTTGTACAATGCAAAGGCACGAAAATAAGGACCAAGAGGCTGCACAATCACCAGAACCAAAACTTGAAAAAAGCTTAAAAAAGTGTGGAATCGAAATCTTGGTTAGAGGCCAATTCAACACAAATTCTCAACGTGGTTCTCTTGCTAGACATCCACTGAATCTATTGGAATCAAAAGAAAGCCCTGAAACCTCCTAACTCGCGCTGTAAGTCTCCTTGAACACCACCCTGTACATGAAATCGAAACCTCTCATTCTTGCATCTTTTTGACAAACCATGGACATATTCTTGATCCTTGTATGATTTCTAAGCTTTATATATTATTTAATTGCATTTTTATAGCCTGTAATGCCCTACCCGAAACTAGGGTTCGTGCTTCTTGTTTTTAGGCGTTTGAGTTTCAGGCAAAATTAAGGCCAATACTAGACACGGATGAAACCAGGAGGAAGAGACGATCATGAATATGGTCTTAGTTTTCATTTTTATGGCTTAGGGATCGTTTTAGGATGAGGCCACGGATTTTGCTGCGGATGAATTCCGCAGGTAAATAACCAGGGGGTCAGCGAAGAAGATGAAGACGTGGCTCATCCTCACTGGCCCATTCATAATTTCATGCTTATTTTTTAATTTTCAGGCATATTATTTGTTTTGATATATAATAATTGTTGCTTGTTATAATAACAAATACGTGCAGTAGTTGAGTTGGTAAAGGCGCTAGTGGAAAATCCAATGGGACCTGGGTTCAAATCCTAGGTCCCTAACATATTTCTTGTTATTTTCTTTCAGGCGATCCAGTGTCCCCCATGCCTTGCAACGCATCATACGCCTTCATCCAAAATCTGCCAGATGGCCTCCAGGCCAAATCTGATGGCCCATATTGGAGGTCCATCGTGAGACCTAGTCAACCAATGCACGTGGAATCATGGAAAGTCAAAGCAGGCTAGCATAATTGGGCTTGGAAAATGCTTATCACACACCCTGATCTGGGCCCAAACCCCCATTGGGTTATTTCTTTTCCTTTTTATATTTCTTTTTATTTAATTGTTTTGTTAATTATTATTTTTATTATCACTAACCGATTAAATTTTTTCCTCATAAAATCAAAAACACAAAAATATATTTTTATTTATTAAAATTAATTTCAGTATTTTATTTTTGTAAATAAATTAATCCAATTAATTTATTTTTAAATTAGGGATAACTTTTAATGATTTTTGCAATAATTAAAATTAATGTAGAATATTAGGTTTTTTTTACTAACTTTGATTAAAATTATTTTATTTCCTTTAATATCAAAACATCCAAAAATATTTTCATTAATTAATTTAATTGTTAATTTAGATTTAATTTCCATTTAATTCAAAAATCAACCAAAAAATGCTTTCTTTTCAAAAAGGGTTCAAAACCCTAAAAAATGCGTCGAATTAATTTTCTCGCACGCGATCAATATTTTGTCTTATTATTGTAATTGCTTCCGGAATGTAATAGCTTTTAATTAGGACTTTATTTTATCGCTTTATTTTATTTTCCGCAATTTAAATTAAAGGGTTATTTTTGGCGATGTAAATACCCGACGCCTTGTAATAGTTTAGATTTAATTTCCACAATTTAATTTCCGCAAATTATTAACTGTTAGATGTTTGATAATAGGGAATGCATGACAAGATCAAATGTATGAACTTAAAATCAACATAGCTCACCCGTGACATGTACAAAGATAAAATTAACCGAACTAACACACTTGCACATGCGCACTCTTAGGGTACACCTCACTTGGTTGCCTTTGAACGCGGACATTGATTATAAGAAGTTTTAGAGGTTGCCCTCTTGTCCAAAGATCATAGTTGCCTCGAAACGGTTGCCTCGGAAAAATGATCTAAGACATTAGGGTTACCGCTAAGGCATCCTAACATTGCTTTAGTGACCACACGTCCCTTAATCGAATTGATCCTAAAACTCCAACGACGGTGCTACCTACTCATCAATAGTGGGATAGCATTGTCTAAAGGACATTAGTACAAATTGATTCCTTTTTCGAGTAGGTAGATAGTTCTTAAGTACTTGCTCCTTTTAAAACAAAACAAAACTTTTCACACTTACACTCCTTTTTCAAAACAAAAACTTCTTCAAACCCACAAACACAAAGAAAAGCAAATTTTGAAAATACTTTGAGCAAGTACCTAAGAGCCCGTGGATAACCACAGATAGAAAGGGTGCTAACACCTTCCCTTTCTATAATCTACCTCTCGAACCCGAGAAACATCTCGAAAAAGGAATTTTTCTGTGCTTTTTTTCTTTCCTTGTTGGATAAAATAAAAAACGGTGGCGACTCTTGCTTACCGCGACATTTTGCAAAAACAAAAGTAAAACGCGAACCAACATTCCAAAAACAGTCAGTTCTCTTTCCCACCGTATCACAGAGTCCAACCCCCTTTGTCTGATAGGGAGTTGGTTGACATGTTTCTGGGGACGCTATCTGGTCCGTTTTTTAATCATCTAATCGGCAGTTCGTCGTCTGGGTTTACTGAGTTGATTCTGACTGGAGAGAGAGTAGAAGATGGTATCCAAAGTGGTAAGATACAGAAGGATACTTCATCAAGTGAAGTAAAGAAGCCTTTCACCGGTAGGAAAGAAGCTAGTGCAGTCTACGTCCCGAGGGGCCAGAGCAGACCTGAACATCGTCAAGCGGTGAATGCGGTAGTGATATCAAGACCCACAGTTGCTCCACAATGCAACAATAAACAGAGGGTGGAAAGACCACAGAGACAGTATACTCGGCTCAATATGACCTTGTCTCAAATTCTACCACAATTATTGAAGACCAACCTGGTAACTCTGAGGGAAGCCCCGAAGAATCCCAACACCACATCTTCGCTATATAACCCGAATGCCCGTTGCGCCTATCACTCTGATGGCCCAGGTCATGATTCAAAAAACTGTTGGGCCTTGAAGAACAAGGTGCAAGATTTGATCGAAGCCAAAGAGATTGAGTTTGACGCTCCAGAGAAGCCCAACGTCATAACTGCTCCTATGCCTAAACACGGTCATGGAGTAAATGTTGTGGACGATGATTTATTTATGACCTCTGTGGAATAAATTTCTACTCCTTTGATGATAGTAAAGAAGAATCTATTGTTGGCCGGTTTATTTCCGGGTTGTGGCGATGGTTGCCACATATGTTCAATTCTACCTGCTAGTTGCCACTTACTGAAATCAGGTGTTCAGCGCCTGATGGATAACAAAGAAATCTTGTTCGAAAAGAATTTGATTCCATTGGTTTCAATTGAAGATGTTGCCATCATAACCATTTCCGCCAATCCTTCCAAGGCTTCCTCGAGAAAGCATGTTAGGATTACATATGTTCTAAGAATTGCTCCATTAATCATTACTGTCCCTGGTCCTATCCCATACACTTCGGATAAGGCTATCCCTTGGAACTATGGTGCCGATGTTTATTACCATCGAGTTAAACAAGACCTAAAGGGTGAAGAGGCTGATGCTGATGTCAGCAATATTGTCGGGGCTAGCAAGGTCCCCAGAAGCGGAAGACTCTTTTCTCCCGAGATTTCCCCTCCGACTGTTCACAAACCTGTTGTCAATCCATCTGCTGGTACATCAGCTATTGTCCCAGTTCCTATTCCAGTTTTAACCCCTGTCATCGAGCCACCTGGGACTCGGGGAAAAGAAATCACAGGTGAGCCTGCCCGGACGGAGGCGCCTAAGAAGATCATCATAGAAAACTCTAAGCAGGAGATAGAGGAAATTCTGAAGATTATCGAGAGGAGCGACTATAACGTAGTCGAGCAGTTGGGGCAGACCCCGTCAAAAATCTCCATGTTGTCCTTGTTATTGTATTTCGAAGCCCATGCAAAGGCTTTAATTTCTTTCCTCAAAATTGCACATGTGCCGCAGGAAACTTCGGCTGATCAATTCAAAGATTGTGTAGCTAGTTTGACTGTCAACAACGGGTTGGGTTTCTCAAACGCATAACTGACTGCTAAAGGAAGAAATCAAAATGATGCTCTGCACGTCTCGATCGAGTGTAGGGGCACTACTATAGCCCATGTACTGGTGGATACCGGATCCTCATTAAATTTTTTGCCAAAGAAAGGATTAAATCGTCTGGACTGTGAAGGTTTGATTCTAAAGCTGAGCAATATTGTGGTCAGGGCTTTCGACGGGTCAAAAAGAATGGTGCACGGGGAAGTGGGCGTCCCCTGTTAAAGTTGACTCTCAGACTTTTGCATCTACTTTCTACGTGATGGATATCCGACCATCATATTCTTTCTTGCTGGGTCGCCCTTGGATTCATAAGGCTGGGGCAGTGACTTCTACGCTCTATCAAATGTTGAAATATCCAGTGAAGGGGAAGATTATCATGGTACAAGGTGAAGAGGAGTACATGGTGAGTCATCTCAATTCCTTTCGCTATGTGGAGATGGATTGGGAATTCATCGAAACCCCTTGTCAGAACTTTGAAGAGGTCCCTCAGACTTAGGCTTCGACTGAGGTTGCTGCTGACAAACCTTCGATGAAGATGGCTTCCCTCAAGGATTCCAGGGCTGTAATTGAAAAAGGTGGGTTTTTAAATTGGGGTCAGCTCCCTGATTTCACACACAAGACTGACAAATTTGGCTTGGGCTATACTGCAGAGGCCCAAAGGGCTGTTAGGCACGTGCGGATCGGAAGACCTCCTCTGCACATCAGTAATCATTAAGTGAATGCAATTGAGGATGGAGAAGAAGATTCATATATCGACAGCTGGATCTACCCGACAACCAATGGTGTATTAAATAAATGGACGACGAAGGACTTCATACCTGTTTCTTTTATTCCACAGTAATTGACTTTTGTTTTTAAGAGTTGTAATAAACAGTTTGAAACTTTATGGCCCGGTGCCTTGCCCGAGGCACCTTGGCTTTGCTTGTGAGGGCTTATTATTTGTCATTCTCATATCTCATTAATAAAGCATTGGACATTTTCTTGCATTACAAATTTTGCGCTCCTTGTTTTTCTTTTCTGTCTCTCACTTTATCAAAACAGTTATTCTCTTACACACACTCACGTATCATAATGTAGATCCACATCCACTCTGGATCGCATTGATAACAACTCTGCTACTGCCAGTTATGACTTTGAAAATCCGATCAACCAAGCCGAGGACGAAGGTGAGGATGATTGTGAGGTGCCCGGAGAACTTGCTAGACTGTTACTACAGGAAGAGAGGGCCATACAGCCTCATGAAGAGCCAGTTGAATCAGTGAATCTGGGTACAAAGGAAGACAACAAAAAGGTCAAGATAGGTGGAATCTGGAGCCTAGTGTCAAGCAACGGTTGATACAGATGCTACGTGAATATGTTGAGATCTTCGCTTGGTCATATGAAGATATGCCTGGTTTAGACACTAACATTGTGGTTCACCGCCTGCCAACCAAAGAAGACTGTCCTCCGGTAAAGCAGAAGGTTCGCTGTATGCATCCTGAGATGTCTGAGAAAATCAAAGCTAAGGTCATGAAACAGTTTGACGCGGGATTTCTAGCTGTTACTTCTTACCCACAGTGGGTTTCCAACGTTGTTCCAGTACCTAAGAAGGATGGTAAGGTACAGATTTGTGTGGACTATAGAGATCTGAATAGGGCGAGACCCAAGGATGATTTCCCGCTTCCTCACATTGATGTTCTGGTCGACAACACGGCACAACATAAGGTCTTCTCCTTTATGGACGGTTTTTCTGGTTACAATCAGATAAATATGGCTCCCAAATACATGGAGAAGACGACCTTCATTATGCAGTGGGGAACCTTCTGTTACAAGGTAATGCCTTTCGGGTTGAAGAATGCCGGGGAAACTTATCAGCGCGCCATGGTCGCTTTGTTCTACGACATGATTCACCATGAGACCGAGGTTTATGTTGATGACATGATCGCAAGGTCCAAGACTGAGAAAGAGCACCCTGACCATCTCCAGAAACCGTTCGAAAGGTTGAAGACGTACAAGCTGAGGCTGAACCCGAACAAGTGCACCTTCGGGGTAAGGTCTGGTAAGCTGCTGGGTTTCGTCGTTAGTGATAAAGGTATTCAAGTGGACCCTGCCAAGGTAAAGGCCATACAGGAGATGCTGGCTCCCTGCACAGAAAAGGAAGTTAGAGGCTTTTTGGGACATCTGAATTACATTGCCAGGTTCATTTCACACCTGACTGCTACTTGTGAGCCAATCTTCAAGCTGCTGAAGAAAGATCAAGTCGTAAAGTGGAATGATGAATGTCAGACCGCTTTCGATAGGATCAAGGAATACCTCCAAGATCCACCTATTCTGATGCCTCCAGTTGAAGGAAGACCTTTGATCTTATACTTGACTGTACTAGATAATTCAATGGGGTGTGTGTTAGGGCAGCATGACTAGTCTGGCCGAAAAGAGCACCCTATTTACTACCTTAGCAAAAATTTTACCGACTGTGAGACCCAATACTCACTGGTTGAGAAAACTTTCCGCGCTTTGGCATGGGCTGCTCGCTGGCTGAGACAGTATATGCTGACTCACACCACCTTATTGATCTCAAAAATGGATCCAATCAAGTATATCTTTGAGAAGCCTGCTCTCTCCAGAAGGATAACAAGATGGCAGATGATCTTAACTGAGTATGACATCCAATACACAACCCAAAAAGCAATCAAGGGGAGTGTATTGGCAGATCATTTGGCGCATCAGGCCGTGGATGACTACCAGTCCATGAATTTCGAGTTCCCGGATGAGAACATCATGTTGGTGATCGATTGTGAAGAACCTGGATCGGATGAAGGACCCGAGGAAGGATCCCGATGGTCTATGTATTTTGACGGAGGCTCAAACGCATTGGGTAATGGCATTGGTGCTGTGATCATATCTCCTGAGGGCTGTCATACTCCGTTCACCGCCCGATTATGTTTTAACTGCACCAACAATATGGCGGAGTATGAAGCGTGCATCATGGGTCTTCGAGTTACTATTGACCTGAGGATTAAGTTCTTGAGTGTATTCGGAGATTCTGCTCTAGTGATCAGCCAGATCAAAGGCGAGTGGGATACGAAGCACACAAATCTTATTCCTTACGAGGAGTATATGCTGACATTGCTTCCGCACTTTGAAGAGATAACCTTTGAACACTTCCCAAGAGAGGAGAATCAGTTAGCGGATGCGCTAGCTACCATGTCTTCTATGTTCAAGGTCAGGTGGGACAATGAAGCTCCCCAGATTACCATCGAGAGGTTGGACGAACCCGTGCATTGCTGTGACATTGAGACTGAAGAGGTAGCAGATAAACCCTGGTTCCACGAGGTAAAAAGGTATCTTGAGGCTCAAGAGTACCCCGAGGGTGCATCTGTTAATGATAAGAAGTTTCTGAGAAGGTTCGCTGCGAAGTTCTTCATCAGTAATGGGATTCTTTATAAGCGTAACCATGATTCGACCTTACTGCGATGTGTGGACAAAAGCGAGGCAGAAAGAATCATGGCAGAGTTGCATGAAGGTACCTTCGGAACTCATTCCAGTGGGCATACCATGGAAAAGAAGATCCTACGAGCAGGATATTATTGGTCCACCATGGAAGTCGATTGTTATCAGCACTCTCGAACCTGTCACAAATGCCAAGTCTATGCTGATAAGGTGCATGTACCTCCAGTTCCTATGAATGTTTTGAGAGCTCCTTGGCCCTTTGCAATGTGGGGCATCGACATGATCGGCGAGATCAGACCTACTGCGTCCAACGGGAATCGTTTCCTCCTGGTAGCCATTGATTACTTTATAAAGTGGGTTGAGGCAGCTTCTTTCGCTACAGTAACCAAGAATGTCGTGGCGCGGTTTATCCGACACAACTTGATCTGTCGATACGGTGTACCAGAGAGGATCATCACAGACAATGGTACAAATCTCAACAACACGATGATCATCGAGCTCTGCAAACAGTTTAAGATACAACACCATAATTCCTCTCCCTACCGGGCGAAGATGAATGGCGTTGTTGAAGCAGCTAACAAGAACATCAAGAAGATTGTGCAGAAGATAACGGTGACATATAAAGACTTGCATGAGATGTTACCATTCGCTCTTCATGGGTACCGTACCTCAGCACGAACATCGACAGGGGCAACACCCTATTCCTTGGTGTATGGCATGGAGGCAGTCCTACCCATTGAGGTCCATATACACTCTCTCCGGATTATGAAGGATGCAAGATTGAGCGAGGACGATTGGGTCCAGACCCGACTTGATCAGCTGAATTTAATCGACGAGAAGAGACTTACTGCTATTTGTCATGGTCAGATGTATCAAAAGCGGGTGATCAAGGCTTTTAACAAGAAAGTCAGACGACAAGAGTATCAAGTCAGGGATTTGGTAATCAAACACATCATACTGCCACAAGGTGATCCCAGGGGAAAATGGACCTACACATACGAAGGGCCATTTGTGGTTAAGAACATTTTCTCGGGAGGAGCTATGATTCTAACCACCATGGATGGTGACGACCTTCCTCACCCCGTTAATGCAGACATAGTGAAAAGATGCTACGCATAATCAAAGACCCGCTAGGTCGACTGGCCTAGGCAAAAATAAGGATTTCTCGGCGAACCAAAAGGGTTCGGGAAAAAATAAGGGATGAAATGAAGAAAAAAACTGTACACCCGGCAAGTCGAAAACCTGAAAAGGCGGCTTGGGCAAAAAAGGGTATCCCGATGGACTGAAAACCCAAAAGGGCAGTCCAGGAAAAAATTTGGGATTAAAGTGTAACACTATGTCTCATTGGATCACTTTACAACCAGACTTCAATATCGACTATCAAGCTCAGACGACACCAATCAATCTGATCTACCTTCAACCAAGTAGCAAAGTGATGAGACGCTCGAAGATATAAAGGCAATAGCAGAGTTGGAACCCAGTGGGATTATTTCACATAGCCGTTTTATTTATTTTTCACAAAATGTATAATTCCCTCGACGGCGTTCTCTTACTAGGACGCCAGCCTCTTGTACAAAACACCTATTACAGGCTAACTTCAAAAATCAATACAATTCGTTTTCACAAAGAAATTTCAACTTGTGTTTTCTTTTTCTGTTTTGTTTCGCAAGAATGTCCAATGATTCATTCTTGATATATGCATTTGAAAATAATTACTGCTCATAAATATTTACATGTGAAACAAAAGACAATTACTCGTAATTCCAAGGACAGGGGCACACAAGAAAATGTCCAAACCTTACAGTTTCTCTACCCGCCAGGTACGGGGATAGACCCAGCTGGAGAATATGACTAAAGGTACATACAATCTCCGCCGAGTAGGAAGTACCCAAAGACAGTGGTGTTAATTCTCCCCAAGCAGGGTTTATCTACCACCAGCAATAGAAGTTCACCATCAGTTGGGTTTAGTTCTTCCACAAGTAGAAACTCAATCCCCAACAGGGTTCATTATCTCCAGCAACGGTAATTCATCCCCAGCCGAGGATATTTCTCCAAATCAGCAGATCTTCTAGCAGAGTATCTATCTTCCCCATATTGTCATTCTCTCGCCAATTTATTCTCCAGCAGAGTCTCTCCCGGCGGAATATTCTCAAACAGAACAGACGCAAGTCTCTGGCTTATCATCTTCAGTCGTTATCCCCAACGAACGCGAAGACCTCAACTCCTTGAACTCTTCAACAGCAGTCCGAGATTTATTCTCCCCAACTAGAGAACATCATAAAAAAACATTGCATATCCATACATCATGGCATGCGCATACGCATCATACAACACAATCTCATTTATTTTGAGAACATCATTACTCGATACATGTCATACATCATGACATTACATACGACTAACTCTTTACCTTTCAGGGAAAGATACAATCAAATTCTCACAAGTTTTCTCTGGTTCAGTCAAATCGATGCTAAAATTTCTATTCCAGTTCAAGCTATGAAGCCCGGATCCGACCGGATAATATCTTGATTTCTCCATCATACTGTGAAGCCCAGAGAACAACTGGATAATAGTACCAAGATACTACGAAGCCTGGAATCGACCAGATAGTTGTATATCCCAAATTCAAAGCTATAAAGCCCGGAAATCAACCGAAAAATAGTTGAATCCCCCAGCAAGTTATTGTGAAGCCTGGAAACGACCAAATAGCAGTACAGAACACCATGAAGCCTGGAATCGACCAGATAATGGTATATCTTAAATTCAAGCTATGAAGCCCGAGTTCGACCGGATAATATCTTGATTTCTCCAAAACACCATGAAGCCTGGAATCGACCAGATAGTGGTATATCATAAACACAAGCCGTGAAGCCTGGAGATCGACCAGAAAACAGCTTAACCCCTCAACAAGGTATTGTGAAGCCTGGAAACCGACCAGATAGCAATACAAGATACCATGAAGCCTGGACTCGACCAGATAATGGTATAAGACACCGTGAAGCCTGGATCACGACCAGATAGCGGTAGAGGATACTGAAGCCTGGATCACGACCAGATAATAGTATGGGATATTGCGAAGCTCGGAATTCGACCGAATAGCAGTTCACCCGGCCAATCACTATGAAGCCCTGAATCGACCGGATATTAGTGAGCCTTAAAATCAAATGGAAGCCCGGATGCAATCGGATAACCACTTGATTCATTCTGAAGCCTGGAGCACGGCCAGATAGAAGTTCATTTTCGCCTTCTCGACTGAGAGATGATTCCCCAGTAGAATAACGGACGACTGAAGCTTCTAAAATTCTATCTCTCTCAAGACAAGAGACCAGCATTCCCCAGCGTAGTCCTCCTCAACAACAGGTATACGGGCTCTCGCAAAGGAATCTCTTATGCGATCGGCATTTCTTCTGATGGAATTTTTAAGCCCATCTTCCGTCATTGACTTCCAAATGGAATCTATAAGCCCATTTCCGATATCGCAAGACGAGTACCACTTCATGCGAGTAGAAATTTTTGGGCACTCTAGTGTTCAATCATCTTCCACCTTCAGATCACGAAAGGTAGGCAGCCAATCTACATCCTTAAGTTTAAGAAGATTGAACAGGGTCAGCTGTTGTACCCCAAAATTTTACCTCCCATATTTCTCAATACATTTCAAGTGAGGTGCTCAAATTGCTCAAGGAAGACCAAGGGTTGACCAGACAAACTCTCTCCTAAGGCAATCTACCTCAAATTAGGGTTTCAGTTTGCATCAAGGTACTTGAGTCCAAAGGATCCCAAATGCTCACCATTGTCCTAATATGTTCTCAAGATCATCCATGTCAAGTTTCAAGCCTTGCAGAGGAAGTTTGCTCAGTCAATTGCTCAAAGGCTTGAAAATCGACTTTGTTAGGGCAACAGTCAACTGTGTCCTACATATAGTCAAATTTCAAGATTTTTGGTCAACATCCTCATTTTTAAGTATTATTCATCATTTGATCAAGGGTTGATCATGATTCCTCAAGGATTTCTCACAATTCATCAAAACCCAAAAGTTGTTAAATTAGGGTTTTGTAGGAAAAGTCAACCCAACTTTGACCAAGCATAACTTTCTCATACTTTATCAAAAATGACCCATCCAAAGCTCATTTTGAATAGGATGCAATTGCCTACAATTCATCTTCAGATCCCAAGTTCAAAATATTCACTCACAAGAAGATATGAATTTGGACATTATAGGTCATTTTGAAAAGTCAACAAAACACCTTTTTTGTCAAGCTTCATACATGAACATGGAAAGTTAAATTGAGATGATACTAAAAGGTTTGCTTAAAGGACATCTTGATCTTTCTAAAAAGTCAAAGAACACATCTCTAGGGTCAAAATTGAGGGATTTATGCATTGGCAAAGTTGACCTTTTTTGCAAAATTGCCAAAAGTCAAATGTGGCCAAAATTGCATTTTTATCAAATGGGCCCAACTTTTTATGCTTGCATTGAGTTTGTAACATGACCCACGACCCATTATCCTTCCCATTTGTCATTCTTTTATTCTTGTCATTTATTTTGATTTTATTTCAATTAAATCAAATAAAATCAAAATAAAATCATGAAAATATCAAAACTAATCAAAGCTTGAGATTTTGTGCATGTTTAGGCCTCTTATACAACTGGAAAGAGAATCAAATCGTGCAAGATTTATTTGGACACAAAAATATATGATTTGGCTTGATTTGGAAATATTTTCATAAGGATCAAATCTTGAATCAATGATCTTAATTGAGGAAGATTTGAAACAAGTTTGTAACCCTAATTCGTTCTAGGGTACATAAAGAACATGTGCAGACCAAAAGCAAGAGGATTGGAGGCGTGTAAACAAGAGAGCAATTTTCAAAAAATTGGAAAAAAGTGGCACACTGATTTCTAAGTTGCAGACCAATTCAAAGCGTTCTAATCATCTCAATCGCTTCCTGGACGTTCTAGGATCCCATTCTAATCACTAGCAAGCCCCATAACATCCAAAAACGCACTGTAAGAGTCCCACAACTTCCATGTTTTTTTGAATTCGTATATCATGATTCTGGCATGGTTAGCATGTTTTATTGACATATCCTTAATCCATGAGTTATATGTAAGTTAATGGTGTTATTTAATTGCATTTTCATTAACTGTAGAGCAAGATGCCATAGTTAAGGTTCTTGGTTCGTTTTTGGGGTTTTTCTTTACAGGTACAATTGGCCATGGATAAGGATACCATGATGCTCGTGAGGTTGCCACAAGTTGATTGGTACCATTGTTTTGCATTTATCATGCTTGTATGAAATTTTTGAGAAACACAGGGCTGTACCTACGCCCATTTGTTCATAGGTAAAAGTTTCTGATCCTTTAGCAACGGAGGGAGGAAGAAGATGATGGCGTGGCGCCCCATTAATGGCCCATTCAAATTTTCGTGCGTGGGATAACTGATATCTTGTGTTTTTCATATAATGCTTGTTTATTATCATTCGTACAGAAAAACAAGCCAGCTCAGATGGTTAGCGTGTGTTGTGAAAATGCCAAAGGGCCTGGGTTCGATTCCCAGGTCCCCATATTATTCCATATTATTTTACATTATATGATCAAGTACATAGGCGCCCCATAAGTCCACCATGCGCTAACAGCTTTCAGCCATCAGATTCCCAGCATGCCTAGATCCAACGCCTTATCCATGAAGGTCCATCATATGCCTAGTCAAGCTAGCAACACAGGATCTGGAAAGTTAACATGGGATAGGCGCTATTGGGCTCAGAAAGTGCAATCCACACCCTCCTTCTTGCTACAACCAGGCCCATCTTTCTTTCTCTTTATTCATTTATTTCTTTTATTTTAATTAGTTTAATTTATTTTCTAACAAATTAATTTCCCTTTTTATAAAAAAAATCATAAAATTAATTCCACCAATTTAGAACTTAGGTTTTATTTTATTTTATGAAATTTAATTTAATATTAGTTAAATTTAATTTTAGGGTAATTCTAACTTTTTTGTAAATATTTAAAATAAATTAGAAAAATTAGGGTTATCATATGATTTAATTTTTATTTCTTTTCTCAATAAAATAAAAATACAAAAATAGGTCAAAACTAATTATTTTTCTTAATGTAAATTAATTAGTAATTAGGTTTTTATTTTATTCAATTAAAACTTTATTTTCCTCAAAATAACGCAAAAACCACAAAAATATGATTTTTCTTTCAATTAGGTTTAGACGGGGTCAAAACCCTAATTTTTCTCGTTCTCGATTCATCGTGCGCTTATATTTTTTTACAATATTAATGTAACTGCTCATGGTATGTAATAGTTTAATTAGGATTTTTCTTTTATTTTATCGTTTTATGGGTTTTTGGCTATGTAATTAATCCCCCTCCCTGAAGCCTTGTAATAGCATAGTTTTATTTCTCGCATTTTAATTTTCGCAAATATTAACTGTTAAATGTATGATAATAAGATTGTATGACAAGATTGCATGTTAATTTAAAATGGCTAGCAAACCCTAATGTGCAAAGAAAATAACTTGAAATCAAATCACTCACACATGTGCACTCCTAGGGTATACTCTCACTTCGGTTGCCTTCGGTAAACGATCATTAAGTATAGGGTGTTTTAGTGGTTGCCCTCTTGTCTAAATAAAGATCATAAGTCTCGTTCGGAAATGTTGCCTCGAAAATGTTGCCTCGAATATGATCTTAAGACATTAGGGATATTACTAAGATGTCCTAACATTGCTTTAGTGATCGTACGTCCCTTTCGAATTGACCCTTACAACTCCAACGACGGTGCTTCCTATTTCTCAATAAGTAGGGTAGCAATGTCTAAAGGAAACAAGAATAGGAATAGTCCTTTTTCGAGTAGGTAGATGCTAGTAGGTACTTGCTCAAAATCAAACTTTTTCACACCAAACACTTTTTTACAAACAAAGTTTCAAAAACACTTCGTAACACTCTTGAGGACTGATAAAATGGTTAAAACGAAGTCAAACAAAACTTTTCAACACACAAACACGCAAGCAATTTTAAAATGATGAGCAAGTACCTAAGAGCCCATGGGAAACCATGGATAGAAAGGGTGCTAATACCGTCCCTTTCTATAATCTACCCCCCGTACTCAAAATATCGAAAAAGGAATTTTTCTGTGCTTTTGTCCTTTCCATTTGGATAAAATAAAAGTCGGTGGCGACTCTTGCTTACCGCGACATTTTGCGAACACAAACGCAAAACGCAAAACAGCATTTTCCTAAAACAGTCCGGTTCTGCCACTGTATCACAGAACTGGAGACTCTGTTGGGGACAAATAAGTGGGGTATACCCTAGGATTAGTTCATCATAAATTACTTCTCTTGTTTGTTTTCGTTGCTTTACTGTTAAAGGGTTTTGTATTGGGAGTTATTATAGATCCTAACCCGGATCTGGGGGGACACCTTTTAGGTAAGTAGCAATAAACTGTGAGGGAAATTTACGGCGTAGACCGATACAGTTGAAGCAGTAGCTAAGTTGATGTGGCACATTAGTTGGTACCGGTATCCCTTGTGGAGAAACAAGGAGAATACGGGGCTGTTATGTGTGTCGTTAAGCATCAACTGACCTTAGAACCCTTAATAGACTAACTTGGCCATTAGGAAGTAGTGAGATAGGGGACCTCGGTGTAAAGCTGAGAACTGGTTGATACTCGATACTACACTCATTGAGACCATACTCTCGAGATAGTTCCGGCTGTAAGAAAAGATTGCGTGAGCTGAAACCATGACCGATGGAGGATGGTCAGTGATATTGAGAACCTCTAGAACCCGGTTACTATTACTAGGACAGGTTAAAACCAACTGAACTTCAAGAGGGTAATACCTTTGACCCCATGCAAGCCTTAAACTTAAGGGATTTTGTGTGACTTGTTTGCCTTTACTATGTCAGCTATCTGATATACCTGTAGTTTTTATCATAACATCATGCACCATAACATAGCATGCATACTTAATTATACTAACCATTTCAAAGACTGAGGGGATTTATCTTTGTTCTGTTTTGCAGACTATGGCTTCCATGCGCAGAAACACCATCTGAATTAACTTTGTGCAAATACCTGCTCAACTCAAAGAGTTAGCCTCGAGAGTTTCTGAGACTTCTTCCTTCATTAAGAGACATGGTCATCTTCTTATCTTGGTTACCTCAAGGTTTGATGAGCAGATGATGGGTGTGCTTTTCCAGTTCTTTGATCCTATGCATCATTGTTTCACCTTCCCGGATTATCAGCTAGTTCCCACTTTGGAAGAGTTTTCTCACTTATTGGGCATATCCATCCTTGAGCAGATGCCCTTCGCAGGTTTGGAAGAGACTCCTAGACCAGAAGACATTGCTTCAGCTCTGCATCTGACACGGGCTGATGTAATATCCAACTGGGAGACACGAAGCAGGGTTGAAGGTTTCTTAGCCAAGTTTCTGATAGATCAAGATCAGCTATTCTGGGACAGTTTGAAGTTTCAGGATTTTGAAGATATCTTGTCTCTCCTTATCTACAATTTGGTTCTCTTTCCGAATCCAGATTCCTTTATAGATGTGAATGTGGTTAAGATCTTCCTGTCTCACAATCCTGTGCCTACTCTATTGGGTGACATCTTGCATGCCCTCTACACTCGTACTGTGCGTAGAATAGGGACCCTCATGTGTTGCATGCCGCTGCTGGCGAGGTGGTTTATTTCGCACATCCCCAAGTCTGTGTTGAAGAATGAAGAGGGTTTAGGATGGTCTTACAGGATAATGTCACTTGCCCATACAGTCATTCTTTGTAGTACTAAGGTTATGGAAAGCACTACTGTCATTGATCGTTGCGAGGGATACCCTAATGTCCCACTGCGTGGAATCAGAGGGGGAATAACCTACAGTCCTTGTTTAGCTTTGCGACAATTTGGTCGTGCTCGGAGAGATGGTCCTCATGAGCTACTTCTTACAGATATTGCATTTGACTACAACGAGGATGTTGACGAGCATCTCCGAAGGTTTATACGAGCTTGGGGCATGGTGAACAGATCTGACCCTCAAGAGCTACGACCAAGGACTTCCATCCCTATGCATACTTATCTCCAGTGGGTTCGAGCTCGTGCTCAGAAGCTTGGGATGTCTTATGAAGCTGTGTTGCCAGTGATAGTGGATCCCACCAATGAAGAGGGCATTCCTTATACATTCCTTTATCCCTACATGCCCACTGATCTTGGGGCATTGAAGAGATCCTGGATTCAGCTGAAAGAGGAGAGGGATACCTACCAGGAAAAGTACCATGAGCAAGAAAGGAAGATCTTGAAGCTCACCAGGCAACTCGAGAATGAAAGAACGATCAATGACTACGTCAGCACCAAGGGGAAGCGTCCATGGGATTTCTAATTTTTCTTTTTCTAGTTTAGATTTGTTTTTCATTTATTTCTTTGTAACAACTCAAAGGCATTGTTGAACCTTTTTTACAAGTTAATCTAATAAAGTTTGTTTGTTTTTGGGTTTGCAAATTTAAATCTCCCAAAGTCTTTGAAATCATTATATACGCATCCCATTATCATGCACACAATTACAGGTACCATTACAGGTTTCTCATCTTCCTCGCTGTTTATTTCAGTAGAAATGTCTTTCGATCAAGCTATCAAAGATCTTCAGGCACAAAATGCCCAATTCCAAGAGATGTTCTTGAGCTTGGCTAAAGGGCAAGAGGATTTGAAAGCTCTCATTCTGAAAGAGAAAGAGAAGAAAAAGAAGAAGAAGAAGAAGAAGAAGAAGAAGGTCGTTCTTCTGAGTATGGGCAAAAGGTTTGGGGATAGGTTGAAATAACAAGCTGATCTGTCCTTTTCATCCAAATAAGGGGAAGACCAAGAAGAAGAAAAGGGCCCTAGTCCTGCAGTTTCTGGTAATGACACGGATTACGATGAAGAGCAATATCCTCATGCCGAGGATAGGTGTTGTACCCCAAAATTTGCCCTCTCATGTTTCCCAACGTCTTCCCCCTGCATGGTTGATCACAAACTCTTGCCTAAGGAAAAGGAAAATTTTTGAGTGGTGCTTTAAGTACATTTCGATTGGCATTCTGAAAGACCCTTCGATTGGTGTTCTGAAGGAGCCTTTCGATTGGCATTATGGACAAGCATTTCGATTGGCATTCTGAAAGACCCTTCGATTGGTGTTCTGAAGGAGCCTTTCGATTGGAATTATGGACAAGCACTTCGATTGGCATTCTGAAAGACCCATTCGATTGGTGTTCTGAAGGAGCTTTTCGATTGGCATTATGGACAAGTACTTCGATTGGCATTATAACAGTGTCCTTCGATTGGAATTTCAAAAGGTCCATTCGAAGAGGCATTCAAAGGGTCCATTCGAAGAAGCTTTCGAGAAGAATTCGAAGGATGCCATCAACCCATTCGAAAGGGAGCATTCGAAGGCCAGTTACATATCATTCAAAATTCAAAAAGGGACAAAATCCCATGTGTTTAGACAACGTTACAAATTCTCATTCATGGCTGTCAAACACATAATCAAGGTCATTTAAACCTTTGTCTTCCTGTCCCTTCTACCCCCTCTATATAAAGAGATCACAAGTGTTGCAAAAGGGAGGAGAACGAAAATATACAAAAATAAATAGAGAAAAGAAACAGGGAGAACTTGGAGATACGCTGCCAAAAATCATCAGCACTTCCAGGAAGCCATACCCAATCCTTGCACAAGCCATTCCACACTCAGAATCACAGATCAAAGCACTTCTGTTTGGTAAAAAGAAATCTAATCTCAAACTCATTTCGATCTCTGATTGCATATTCACGTTATTACTGTTGTTTGTGAATGATTTAATGTGCATATAAGCTACAACGCATAGATGAGATTGTGCCATTGCTTGGGCACAATCTGAGTTTCTCCTTCGAATCCCAGGATAAAACAAACCCAGACCCAGATTCAGCAGGTGCGAATAAGGGGGAGATTCGAATCAGGGGGTAAAACCCCCCCTGGACCTTTAACGTTTGTTTCGTTGTGCAAGAAGTATATTCTCAGAATCCTGTTCAGAGTTTCCAAGCTTAGCAGCTTAGCTTCGAACTGGATCCAGGACTTCCAGATCGAAGGATGACATATCCAGATCGAACACCCTCAGAGTGCAGCCCCTCATGCACCTTCGATCAAGCCTCTTCGCTGGGTCGAAAGACAACCCACACCTCTTTCGACCCAGGCCTCCAGAATTATATTTTCTTTATTTACTGCCTGTTCCGTTAATTTTTTTTTTTGCTTTGACCATTTTATTTCTTTTTTTAATCAACATAAAAATCATAAAAATAAGTAACTTAGAATTAGGATTTAATTTAGTTAATTATTTTAACTTATTTTCTTCAATTTTAAAATCAGTAGACTTAGGATTTATTTGAATTTAATCCTTTTTCATAAACAAAAAAAAATGCAAAAAATATTAGGCATGTTTTAGAGTTAATTTTAATCAGTATTCTTAATTAATTAAATTTGACTTAATTGAACATTTAGCATTTTCCCAAAAATAAAATAAAACAACAAAAGTTCTTATTCTTAGGATTTTTCAGATTCACGCGCGTTTATTTTATTGTAACTGCTTACCAGTTTGTGGTAGCTTAAATTAAGACTTTTACTTTACTGCTTTTATTCCCCCAAATTTTGGACATGTACATAATCCCCCGAAGCCTTATAATAGCGTAGGATTTACAATTTCTGCACTTTAAATTCCTATACATATATTAACTGCTTAGATGTATGCTAACTAGGATTGTATGACAAGATTAACTCTTAAACTTAAAATCAACAGTAGCTCACCATGACATGCAAAGATAATATAACTGAAAAAACAATACACTCGCACATGCCACTCTTAGGGTATACCTCACTTGGCTGCCTCAAGTGTGGTCATTGAGTATAGGAAGTCTTAGAGGTCACCCTCCTGTCTAAAGATCAAAGTTGCCTCGAAATGGTTGCCTCGATAAAAATGATCTAAGACATTAGGGTTACCGCTAAAGCATCCTAACATTGCTTTAGTGACCACACGTCCCTTAAATCGAGTTGACCCGAAAACTCCAACGACGGTGCTACCTACTCCTCAATAGGGGGATAGCACTGTCTAAAGGACGTTTGCACAATTTAATTCCTTTTTGAGTAGGTAGAGGCTCTTAAGTACTTGCTCCTTTTAAAAAAAAACAAACTTTTCGCACTTACACTTTCTTCAAAAACAAAACTCTTTTCAAAACCCACAAACACAAAGAAAAAGCAAACTTTTGAAAACATAGTGAGCAAGTACCTAAGAGCCCGTGGATAACCACGAATAAAAAGGGTGCTAACACCTTCCCTTTCTATAATCTACCTCCCGAACCCGAGAAAAATCTCGAAAAGGAATTTTTTATGTGCTTTTGTCCTTTCCTTGTTGGATAAAATAAAAGACGGTGGCGACTTTTGCTTACCGCGACATTTTGCGAAAACAAACGCAAACGTGAACCAGCATTCCAAAACAGTCAGTTCTCATTCCCACCGATCACAGAACTGGCGACTCTGCTGGGGATTTATAAGTGAGGTGTACCTTAGGACTAGATCACTTGTGTTTTCAATTGTATTGCTTTGTATGCTTTTAATTTTGTGGGCTTGTATCGGAGTTCTATAAATCCTCCAACCGGATTTGGGAAACATTCATAGATAGCAATACATTGTGGAAACTATGCGGGGTATACCGACATGGTTGAAGCAATAGTTATATTAGTGCGACATATTTGTGAGTACCGGTAGCCTTTGAGTCAATCAAAGAGAATAAGGGGCCGCTGAGTGATGTCACTAAGCACTAATGACCTAGAACCTTACTTGACCATCTTGGCCTTTTTTAGGGGTAGTGAGATGACCGACTTTGGTGCAGTCCGAAGTTGGTAGATACTCGATACTACACTCATTGAGGATTGTATTCTTGGAATATTTTGGTCTCCAGTTAAGTGGCTAAACCGAAACGATGAACATAGAAAACAATCCAATGATATTGAGCTCCTTAGAACCCGATTACTATTTATAGGACAGGTTTTGAGCCAACTAAACTCAAGAGGGTACTTACCTATGAAACCTCCTGCAAGCCTGAAACTAGGGTTTTTGTGTGACTTGCTTGTACATGTGTTTTTGCATACATCATAAAGCATCATATGCATCTGCTAACCATTTCAAGGGTTTAGATCTTCATCTTTGTTCTTGTTTTGCAGGACATTGAGTCTCTCCGCAGGAAAACAATTCAAGTCAACCTTGTAAGGATTCCTCCTCAACTCAAGGAGCTTACATCCAGGATTCCCGAGAATTCTCTCTTCAGTGATAGACATGGTAGGCTCCTTAGCTTGGTCAACACCAACATTGAAGAAGACATGATGAAAGTTCTCTTCCAGTTCTTTGACCCCCTACACCACAGTTTCACATTCCCTGATTATCAATTGGTGCCTACTTTGGAGGAATTTTATCAACTTCTGAGAATTCCTATTCTTAGTCAACTACCCTACAACGATACGGAAAAGGAACCAAAACTTGAAGATGTTGCTCAAGCATTACGCTTACAATCATCCGACATCAAGGGGCATTGGGAAACCAAAATTGGTATCAAAGGATTCTTGGCAAAGTTTCTGTTTGAGAAGGCACGAGAATGCTGGAATTATCTTGATCTACAAGCCTTTGAAGAGATTGTGGCACTCCTTATCTATGGGTTGGTTTTGTTCCCAAATTCTGATCAACTTATAGATGTGAATGTTGTCAAGATTTTCATATCCAGGAATCCCATACCTACATTGCTTGGGGACATCCTCCACTCATTTTACACACGAACAATGAGGAAAAGAGGTGTTCTCATGTGTTGTACTCCTCTCCTAGCAAGGTGGTTTATTTCTCACCTTCCACAATCAGTTTTGAAGAATGAGCAGGGTTTAAGGTGGTCACAACGATTGATGACCCTCACACATTCTGATGTACATTGGTGTTCTCGGTCCAGAGAAAATGTCACGATCATTGATCATTGTGGAGAATTTCCTAATGTTCCATTACTTGGAATTAGGGGAGGCATTACCTATAACCCTTGTCTAGCCTTGAGATAATTTGGATATGCTCGGAGGGATGGCCCTCATGACATGCTAATTCCTGACCTAGTTTTTGACTTTGACAATGATGCGCAAGGGCTTTGACAAAGGTTCATCAGAGCTTGGAGGATGCCTAATAAGGTGGATAGTAAGACACTGGGGCACAAGAATTCCATCCCCCTTGAGCCTTACCTCAAGTGGGTACGAACCCGCTCCCAGAATCTTATGATGCCATATCCTCACATTCTCCCCTTGATCAAAGAGCCCGTTATGGAAGGAGAGGTTCCATACGCCATCCTACATCCTGACATGCCAACATCATGGGAAGAAATGCAAAAGAGTTGGATCCAACTCAAGGAAGAACGGAATACTTTTGAAGCCAGCTTCTATGCCAGTGAGAAGAAGGTTCTGGAGCTTACCCGCCGACTTCACGAGGAGGAGACCCTCAACACTTACATCACTCCAAAAAGGATGCGCAATGTCTTTTTACATTAAGAATTTTGTAATATTTCGCCCATGGGGCACTTATGTACTAACAAATTTCTTCTTAATATGACGTGTGTTCTTTTTGTCTACAACAAATTTGAATTTTTGAACCCTTGAATGCATTACATAAATAGCATACCATTCATCATATGCATAACAGGTACCCTTTTACAGGTCTCTTATCTTCTTCATTGTTTATTTCAATAATCATCATGTCTACTGAACCTTCCACTGAGCAAGCTATCAAGGCCCTCCAGGCCCAAAATGCCCAATTTCAAGAGTTGGTCATGAGCCTAACTAAGGGTCAGCAGGACTTGAAGACCCTGATCCTAAAAGAGAGGAAGAAGAAGAGGACCATCCTGTTCAACACCGGACGCAGGTTTGGAAACGGGCTGCAGAATGAAATTGATCTAGCCACCCCATCTGGAGAGAAAGACAGTCCACAAGAAAGGAGGGCTCCTAGCCCTATGGTCTCCGACAACGAGACAGACTATGATGAAGAACAGTATCCTCCTGCTGAGGATAAGTACAAACAGCTGGAAGACCGTTTGAACGCTATGGAAATAGAGAAGGTGCCCGGTCTGGACTTCGGAGATCTGGGTCTATCATCTGGGGTGCTGATTCCCCATAAATTCAAGGCACATGCCTTTGCCAAGTATGACGGAGCTTCCTGTCCAAAGCTGCACCTCCGGTCATATGTAAGGAAGATCCAACCTTACACTGCTGATAAGAATTTGTGGATCCATTTCTTTCAAGACACTCTCTCAAGGACTCAGCTTGAGTGGTTCTATCAGTTGGACGGAGCCAGTATCCGCAGCTGGGAGGATTTGGCTGCTGCATTCTTTAGGCAGTATCAGTATAACTCCGACCTCGCTCCTACGCGTACCCAACTCCAGGGCATGTTAATAGGGACGGGTGAAGGATTTAAAGAGTATGCTAAAAAATGGAGAGACCTCGCCGGAAGGGTGCAACCACCTTTGGCTGATTGTGAACTTGTCGATATGTTTCTGGGGACCCTGTCTGGTCCGTTCTTTAATCATCTGTTTGGAAGCTCTTCAGCCGGGTTTACAAACCTTATCTTGACTGGTGAGAGGATTGAAGCTGGAATTAAGGCTGGAAAAATACAGAAGGGTGCCTCATCGAGCACTGAGAAGAGACCGTTTAAGAAAGAGTCCAGTGCGGTCTACAGTTCAAGAAGAAAGAATAGACCTGAACATCGCCAAGCTGTCAATGCGTTTGTTATTTCAAGACCTGCCGTTACTCCTCAGCATCACAACCAACAAAGGGACGAGAGACCTCGAAGGCAATTCACTCGTCTCAGCATGACTTTGTCTTAGATTCTGCCACAGTTGCTGAAGACCAATCTGGTGACCCTAAAAGAAGCTCCAAAGAATCCAAATACAATGTCACCAAGGTATAACCCTAATGCCCGCTATGCTTTTCACTCTGATAGCCCGGGGCATAATACAAACGATTGTTGGGTTTTGAAGAACAAGGTGCAAGACTTAGTTGATGCAAAGGAGATTGAGTTCGAGGCGCACGAGAGGCCTAATGTTGTGACTGCTCCCATGCCCAAACATGGAGTAAATGCTGTAGAGGAAGACTTGTTTGTAGTGTCTGTGGATGATATTGTTACCCCTCTGATGACTGTCAAGAAGAACCTGTTGCTAGCCGGTTTATTTCCGGGTTGTGGTGAAGGTTGCCATATGTGTTCTGTTTTACCTACTGGTTACCCATCTTTGAAGTCAGGGATCCAAAACCTGATGGATAGTAAAGAGATCCTGTTTGAAAAGACTTTTGTTCCATCTGTTCATTCTGAAGAAGTTGCCATCATTACCATTTTCGATAATTCTTCCAAGGCTCCCTCGAGGACGCCTGTTAGAATTACATCTATTCTGAAGATCGCACCTGTAATCATCACTGTTCCGGGGCCCATCCCCTATACCTCTGACAAAGTTGTCCCTTGGCACTATGGGGAAGATGTTTATGTTCTCGGAGTTAAGCAAGAGTTTGATGTTGATACCGGCGTCAGCAACATTACTGGGCCTGCTAAAGTCACCCGCAGCGGTAGACTTTTCTCACCTGATATTGCTCCACCAACTGTCTGAAGACCTGTTGTCATTACACCTGTAAGTGTACCTATCATGATTCCTGATCAAGTTCCTATTCCTACCCCTGTCGCCGAGTCATCTAACGCTCGGGGAAAAGGTATCACCACTGATATGCCTGCCCAGACAGAGGCACCGAAGACCATTTCTGTTGAAGCTTCCAAACAGGAGATGGAAGAGATTCTGAATATTATTAAGAAGAGTGATTATAACGTAGTTGAGCAGCTGGGGCAAACCCCATCCAAGATTTCTATGTTATCACTGCTGTTGTGTTCAGAGGCCCATGCCAAGGCTCTGATTACCTTCCTAAAGACGGCCCACGTGCCACAAGAGACATCAGCTGATCAATTTACCGATTGTGTGGCCAATTTAACTGCTGATAATGGTTTGGGTTTCTCCGACGCTGATCTGACTGCTAAAGGGAAGAACCATAATGATGCCCTGCATGTCTCCATTGAATGCAGGGGCACTACTCTTGCACATGTGTTGGTTGACACTGGTTCCTCGTTGAACGTCTTGCCCAAGAAAGCTCTAGACAAGCTGGATTGCGAAGGTTTGGAGCTAAAGCCGAGTAACATTGTTGTCCGGACCTTTGATGGGTCTAGAAGGATGGTGCATGGCGAGGTTGATATTCCCATCAAAGTTGGTTCTCAGGTCTTCAATTCTACATTCTACGTGATGGACATTCGGCCATCCTATTCTTATTTGTTGGGTCGTCCATGGATCCACAAGGCTGGAGCTGTAACCTCAACGCTCCACCAGAAGCTGAAGTACTCTGTCAGAGGAAATATTGTGACAGTACAAGGGGAGGAGGAGTACATGGTCAGCCACCTCAACTCGTTCCGGTACGTAGAGATGGATGGGGAGTTCATTGAAACCCCATTTCAACACTTTGAAGAGGTTCCTCAGACACTGGCATCAGCTGAGACTGTGATTGAAAATTCTCCTATGAAGATGGCTTCCTTAAAGGATGCCCGGGCTGTTATTGAGAAGGGTGAGTATGCAAACTGGGGACGACTTCCTGATTTCACTCATAAGACTAACAAGTTTGGTTTGGGTTTCACTGCAGAAGCTCAGAGGGCTGTTCGAAGTTCAAGGATTGGAAGACCTCATGTGTTCATCAGCAACTCGGGAGTAAATGCCATCGAGGATGACGTGGAGGAGTCTGAATTCGACAGTTGGATCTATCCTACAACCAACGATGGACCAAACAACTGGACAGCAAAGGATTTCATCCCTATTACTTTTGTTACTCAGTAATGAACTCTTTGTTTCGAATTTGTAACAGACAATGTTTTGAAACTTTATGGCCCGGTGTCTTACCCGGGGCACCGTGGCTTCATTTGTGAGGGCTTTTGTATGCCATTTTCACATATCATTAATAAAAGCATTGGACGTTTTCGCATTTCAAATTTTGTGCTCCTTGTCTTTCTTTATTACATATTGCAAAACAGCTATTTTACACACACTCACATATACAAGTCCCAATCCACTCTGGATTTCACTGGTAACAACTCTGCTACTGCCAGTTATGACTTCGAAAATCCAATCAACTTAGCCGAAGAAGAAGGTGAAGATGATTGCGAAGTGCTTGGTGAGCTTGAAAGACTGCTACTTCAGGAAGAGAGGGCCATTCAGCCACATGAAGAGCCAGTGGAAACGGTGAATCTGGGTACCGAGACAGACAAAAAGGAAGTCAAGATCGGTGCAAATCTGGAGCTTAGTGGGAATCAGCGGTTGATTCAGATGCTGCATGACTATGTTGAAATCTTTGCTTGGTCTTACGAAGATATGCCTGGGTTGGATACTGACATTGTGGTTCATCGCCTGCCTACCAAGGAAGATTGCCCTCCGGTAAAACAGAAGGTTCGCCGTATGCGTCCAGAGATGTCCGAGAAAATCAAGGCCGAAGTTATGAAACAATTTGATGCCGGTTTTCTAGCAGTAACTTTTTACCCTCAGTGGGTTGCCAATGTGGTTCCGGTACCGAAGAAGGATGGTAAGGTCCGAATGTGTGTTGACTACAGGGATTTGAACAGGGCGAGCCCTAAGGATGACTTCCCTCTACCTCACATCGACGTTCTGGTTGACAATACTGCTCAGCACAAGGTATTCTCCTTTATGGATGGTTTCTCCGGTTATAATCAGATAAAGATGGCTCCCGAAGACATGGAGAAGATGACCTTTGTTACTCAGTGGGGTACCTTTTTCTACAAGGTCATGCCTTTTGGGTTGAAAAATGCTGGGGCAACATATCAGCGTGCCATGGTTGCTTTATTTCATGACATGATCCATCATGAGATTGAAGTATACGTCGACGATATGATTGCGAGGTCCCAAACTGAGGAGGAACACCTTGACCATCTACAAAAGCTGTTTGACAGGTTGAAGTTATACAAGCTAAGATTGAACCCAAACAAATGCACCTTCGGGGTACGGTCCGGTAAACTGCTGGGTTTCGTCGTAAGCGACAAAGGTATTCAAGTGGACCCTGCCAAAGTGAAAGCCATACAAGAGATTCCAGCTCCCAAGACAGATAAATAGGTCAGAGGCTTTCTATGACGTCTGAACTACATTGCCCAATTCATCTCGCACCTAACTGCTACTTGTGATCCAATCTCCAAACTGCTGAAGAAAGATCAAGTGGTACGTTGGAACGATGAATGCCAGGCTGCTTTCGAAAGAATTAAATAGTATCTCCAGGAGCCACCTATTCTTATGCCACCAGTTGAAGGGAGACCTCTAATCTTATATTTGACAGTACTTGACAACTCAATGGGGTGTGTGCTGGGTCAACATGACGAGTCTGGTCAAAAAGAGCATGCTATTTATTACCTTAACAAAAAGTTTACCGACTGTGAGACCCGATACTCACTGCTTGAGAAAACTTGTTGCGCTTTGGCATGGGCTGCTCGCCGGCTGAGACAGTATATGTTGACTCACACTACTCTGTTGATTTCAAAGATGGATCCAATCAAGTATATCTTCGAAAAACCTGCCTTGTCCGGAAGAATAGTAAGATGGCAGATGATCTTGACTGAATATGACATCCAGTACACGACTCAAAAAGCAATCAAGGGAAGTGTATTGGCAGACCATTTGGCACATCAAGCAGTGGATGATTACCAATCTATGAACTTTGAATTTCCAGACGAGAATATCATGGTAGTAACTGATTGTGAGACACCTGGACCGGATGAAGGACCTGAGGAAGGATCCTGATGGTTTATGTACTTTGATGGAGCTTCAAACGCTTTGGGTAATGGCATTGGCGCTGTGATCATATCTCCTAAAGGCTCTCATACTCCGTTCATTGCCCGACTATGTTTCAACTGCACCAACAATATGGCGGAGTATGAAGCCTGCATTATGGGTCTTCGAGCTGCCATTGACTTAAGGATTAAGTTTCTGAGTGTCTTTGGAGATTCCGCTCTCGTGATCAGTCAGATCAAAGGAGAGTGGGATACGAAACACCCAAATCTTATTCCTTACAAGGAGTATGTATTGATGTTGCTTCCCCATTTCGAGGAGATAACCTTTGAACACTTCCCAAGAGAGGAGAATCAGTTGGCGGACGCGTTAGCTACGATGTCTTCTATGTTCAAAGTCAAGTAGGACAACGAGGCTCCCCAGATCATTATTTGGAAATTGGATGAACCTGCACATTGCTGTGATCTTGAGACCGAAGAGGTAACAAAAAAGCCTTGGTATCATGAAGTGAAGAGGTACCTTGAAGCTCAAGAATACCCCGAGGGTGCATCTGTTAATGACAAGAAGTTTATGAGAAGGTTCGCGGCAAAGTTCTTCATCAGCAATGGCATTCTTTACAAACATAACCATGATTCAACCTTACTGCGTTGCATGGATAAGATTGAAGCAGAAAGGATCATGGTAGAGCTGCATGAAGGTACTTTCGGAACTCATTCCAGTGGACATACCATGGCAAAGAAAATCCTTCGGGCAGGATATTACTGGTCCACAATGGAAGCCGACTGTTATCAGCATTCTCGGACATGTTACAAGTGCCAGGTCTATGCTGATAAGGTGTATATTCCTCCAGTTCCTCTGAATGTTTTGACAACACCTTGTCCTTTTGCAATGTGGGGCATTGATATGATCAGCAAGATCATACCTACGGCATCCAACGGGCATCGTTTCATCCTGGTAGCAATTGATTACTTTGCGAAGTGGGTTGAAGCAGCTTCCTTTGCTACCGTAACCAAGAACGTCGTGGCACGGTTCATTCGGCACAAACTGATCTGTCGATACGGTGTACTGGAGAGGATCATTACGGATAATGGTACCAATCTTAACAACAAAATGATCACTGAGCTCTGCGAGCTATTCAAGATACAGCACCACAACTCTTCTCCCTACCAGCCGAAGATGAATGGGGCTGTCGAAGCAGCAAATAAGAACATTAAGAAGATTGTGCAGAAGATGACAGTAACATATAAAGACTAGCACGAGATGTTACCATTTGCTCTTCATGGTTACCGTACCTCAACACGGACGTCAACAGGGGCAACACCCTATTCCTTGGTTTATGGCATGGAGGTAGTCTTGGCCATTGAAGTTCAGGTACCCTCTCTTCGGATCATGAAGGATGCAAGTTTGAGCGAAGACGACTGGATCCAGACCCGACTTGATCAATTAAGTTTAATCGATGAAAAGAGACTTACTGCTATTTGTCATGGTCAGACGTACCAAAAACGAATGATCAAGGCATTTAACAAGAAAGTCAGACGACAAGAGTATCAAGTTGGGGACCTGGTAATCAAGCGCATTATTCTACCTCAAGGTGATCCCAAGGGAAAATGGAACCCTACTTACGAAGGGCCATTTGTGGTTAAGAACATCTTCTCAGGAGGAGCAATGATTCTAACCACCATGGATGGTGACGGCCTTCCTCACCCTGTCAATTCAGACATAGTAAAAAGATACTACGCATAATCAAAGACCCGCTAGGTTGATTGGACTAGGCAAAAATAAGGGCTTCCCGGCGAACCAAAAGGGTTCGGGCAAAAATAAGGGATGAGAATAAAAAAAATCTGTACACCCGGCAAGTCGAAAACCTGAAAAGGCGGCTTGGGCAAAAATGGGTATCCCGGTGGACTGAAAACCCGAAAGGGCGGTCCAGGCAAAAGTTAGGGATTAAAGCGTAACACTATGTCTCATTGGATAACCTCGCATCCGGACTTCGGTATCAACTATCGGGCTCGGACGACACCAGTCAATCAGATTCATCTTCAACTAAGCAGCAAAGTGATGAGATACTTGAAGATATAAAGGCAATAGCAGAGCTGGAACCCAGTGGGACTATTCACATAGCTTTTTTGTTTTCTTTTCACAAATTGTATAAATTCTATTTGTTCGGCGGCGTTCTCTTACTAGGACGTCAGCCTCTTGTACAAAACGCCTATTTACAGGCCAAACTTCAAAATCAATACAGACTCATTTTCAAACAAATTTCAAAATGTTTTTTATCTGTTTTGTTTTGCAAAGAACGTCCAATGTTCATTTTTGATATATGCATATGACATTAATTGCTGCCCATAAATATTTACATGCGAAACAAAAGACAAATTACGGGTGATATCAGAAGTAGGGGCAATAAGATTTGTCTGAGCGGTCTAGTTGCTCTGTCCACCAGGTACCAAGGTATATATTCAGCTGAAGAATATGGCTAAGATACTTTCACTCCCCGCAGAATAAGACAGTAATGGCAGCTCTCCCCACTGAGACTCGCAATCATGAACGAATCAGCCATACTCTTCCCCAAGCAGAGTTGGTCTACCATCAGCCCTAAAAAGGTTGGGTATCCCCAAAAGGTCTTAATATTCCCCATTGGAGTATAAAGATATCCTCCAGCAAGCGTAAAGAGCATCCCCGACAGTCTTAATATTCCTCTACAAAATATAAGAATGTTCCCCGGCGGAATACAAGATACCCCCATTGGAGCCATTTCCCCAGCGTAGTCTAAAAAAGCTTCCCCTCCAGAGTTAAATCATCTTACCCAGTAGATTCTGGAAGCTTGTCCCCTGCAGAATACAAATGCATCTCCTCAGCCAAATTCAAAGGTTGTCCCTACAAGAGTCTAACTGGGTTATCCTCAGCAAGTTGCAATTGAAAGATCATCCCCAGCGAAGTTCTTTCTCTCCCCAAGCAGGACTTCTATCCTCAACAGATTCAATATCACCAGCAACGGTAATCCATCCCCAGCGGAGTTCATCATTGAAATCCCCAACAGAGCTTATCAATGGAATCCCCAGCGGAGTTATCGTTAAAATTTTAGCAAAGTATCTCTTCCCCACAGAGTATTTCCCCTCTGAGTAATATCTTCATCAAGTTTATTCCCCAACGGAGTTCTTTTCTCCTGCAGGTTTATTCTCACAATCATCTTCGTTCATCATCCCCAGCGGAAACGAAGAACTCAACTTTATTCTCTAGCAGCTCCGGGATTTATGTTCCCCATCTAAAACATCACATTCCCATACATCATGAGACATGCATTACGCATCATATGAATACAATCTCATTTATTTTGAGAACATCATTGCCTGATCCATATCATGCATTGCATATGACTGATCTTTACCTTTCAGGAAAAATGCAGTTAAGTTCTCAGCTTAGTCGAAGTACTGACCAATTCTTAAATCTCAATTGAATTATCATCGGTTGAAATTCGGATAAGGTTCTCAATCTCGACAGTTTCCTCCGTCATAGTGTGGACAAGTTCTATAACCTCAGTGGTATACTCCCGATGGGCACGAGACAGTTCCTAGATATTGATGAAGATGTTTCCCTATGTCATATTGTGGACGAGTACTATAACCTCAACGGTATACTCCATTGAGCACGAGTCAGTTCCTAGATCTTGATGTTCTCCTCCGTCATAGTGTGGACAAGTTCTATAACCTCAACGGTATACTCCCCGTGGGCACGAGACAGTTCCTAGATCTTGATGAAGATGTTTCCCTACGTCATAGTGTGGACGAGTACTATAACCTCAACGGTATACTCCATTGAGCACGAGTCATTTCCTAGATCTTGATGTTCTCCTCCGTCATAGTGTGGACAAGTTCTATAACCTCAGCGGTATACTCCCGGTGGGCACGAGACAGTTCCTAGATCTTGATGAAGATGTTTCCCTACGTCATAGTGTGGATGAGTACTATAACCTCAACGGTATACTCCCTTTAGCACGAGTCAGTTCCTAGATCTTGATGTTCTCCTCCGTCATAGTGTGGACGAGTTCTATAACCTCAACGGTATACTCCTGGTGGGCACGAGACAGTTCCTAGATCTTGATGAAGATGTTTCCCTACGTCATAGTGTGGACGAGTACTATAACCTCAATGGTATACTCCATTGAGCACGAGACAGTTCCTAGATCTTGATGTTCTCCTCCGTCATAGTGTGGACGAGTTCTATAACCTCAACGGTATAGTCCCGGTGGGCACGAGACAGTTCCTAGATCTTGATGAAGATGTTTCCCTACGTCATAGTGTGGACGAGTACTATAACCTCAACGATATACTCCATTGAGCATGAGTCAGTTCCTAGATCTTGATGTTCGCCTCCGTCATAGTGTGGACAAGTTCTATAACCTCAACGGTATACTCCATTGAGCACGAGTCAATTCCTAGATCTTGATGTTTTCCTCCGTCATAGTGTGGACAAGTTCTATAACCTCAACGGTATACTCCCGATGGGCACGAGACAATTCCTAGATCTTGATGAAGATGTTTCCCCCCAATTGAATTATGGACAGATTCCTAAAATTTAGCTGAAGCATTCTCTCAGTTGAAGTACAGGCAGGTTCCTAAATCTCAACGAAGTTAGACTTCCCCAGTGGAATCTTCTACAACAACAGGTATGCAAGTTCTCGCTAAGGAATCTCTTATGCGATCGACACTCTTGCAGATGGCATCTATAAGCCCATCCTCCTACCAACAATCTCCAAATGGCATCTGTAAGCCCATTCCTGACATCACAGTGCTGATACTACACCATGCGAGTGCAAATTTCTGGGCACTCTAGTGTTCAATCATCTTCCACCTTCGGATCACGAAAGGCACGCAAGCCAATCTACATCCTCAGGTTTAAGAAGATTGAACAGGGGCAACTGTTGTACCCCAAAATTTGCCCTCTCATGTTTCCCAAAGTCTTCCCCCTGCATGGTTGATCACAAACTCTTGCCTAAGGAAAAGGAAAATTTTTGAGTGGTGCTTTAAGTACATTTCGATTGGCATTCTGAAAGACCCTTCGATTGGTGTTCTGAAGGAGCCTTTCGATTGGCATTATGGACAAGCATTTCGATTGGAATTCTGAAAGACCCTTTTATTGGTGTTCTGAAGGAGCCTTTCAATTGGCATTATGGACAAGCACTTCGATTGGCATTCTGAAAGACCCTTCGATTGGTGTTCTGAAGGAGCTTTTCGATGGGCATTATGGACAAGTACTTCGATTGGCATTATAACAGTGTCCTTCGATTGGAATTTCAAAAGGTCCATTCGAAGAGGCATTCAAAGGGTCCATTCGAAGAAGCTTTCGAGAAGAATTCGAAGGATGCCATCAACCCATTCGAAAGGGAGCATTCGAAGGCCAGTTACATATCATTCAAAATTCAAAAAGGGACAAAATCCCATGTGTTTAGACAACGTTACAAATTCTCATTCATGGCTGTCAAACACATAATAAAGGTCATTTAAACCTTTGTCTTCCTGTCCCTTCTACCCCCTCTATATAAAGAGATCACAAGTGTTGCAAAAGGGAGGAGAACGAAAATATACAGAAAAAAATAGAGAAAAGAAACAGGGAGAACTTGGAGATACGCTGCCAAAAATCATCAGCACTTCCAGGAAGCCATACCCAATCCTTGCACAAGCCATTCCACACTCAGAATCACAAATCAAAGCACTTCTGTTTGGTAAAAAGAAATCTAATCTCAAACTCATTTCGATCTCTGATTGCATATTCACGTTATTACTGTTGTTTGTGAATGATTTAATGTGCTACATATAAGCTACATCGCAGAGATGAGATTGTGCCATTGCTTGGGCACAATCTGAGTTTCTCCTTCGAATCCCAGAATAAAACAAACCCAGACCCAGATTCAGCAGGTGCGAATAAGGGGGAGATTCGAATCAGGGGGGTAAAACCCCCCCTGGACCTTTAACATTTGTTTCGTTGTGCAGGAAGTATATTCTCAGAATCCTGTTCAGAGTTTCCAAGCTTAGCAGCTTAGCTTCAAACTGGATCCAGGACTTCCAGATCGAAGGATGACATATCCAGATCGAACACCCTCAGAGTGCAGCCCCTCATGCACCTTCGATCAAGCCTCTTCGCTGGGTCGAAAGACAGCCCACACCTCTTTCGACCCAGGCCTCCAGAATTATATTTTCTTTATTTACTGCCTGTTCCTTTAATTTCTTTATTTGCTTTGACCATTTTATTTCTTTTTTTAATCAACATAAAAATCATAAAAATAAGTAACTTAGAATTAGGATTTAATTTAGTTAATTATTTTAACTTATTTTCTTCAATTTTAAAATCAGTAGACTTAGGATTTATTTGAATTCAATCCTTTTTCATAAACAAAAAAAAATGCAAAAAATATTAGGCATGTTTTAGAGTTAATTTTAATCAGTATTCTTAATTAATTAAATTTGACTTAATTGAACATTTAGCATTTTCCCAAAAATAAAATAAAACAACAAAAGTTCTTATTCTTAGGATTTTTCAGATTCACACGCGTTTATTTTATTGTAACTGCTTACCGGTTTGTGGTAGCTTAAATTAAGACTTTTACTTTACTGCTTTTATTCCCCCAATTTTTGGACATGTAAATAATCCCCCGAAGCCTTGTAATAGCGTAGGATTTACAATTTCTGCACTTTAAATTTCTGTACATATATTAACTGCTTAGATGTATGCTAACTAGGATTGTATGACAAGATTAACTCTTAAACTTAAAATCAACAGTAGCTCACCATGACATGCAAAGATAATATAACTGAAAAAACAATACACTCGCACATGCCACTCTTAGGGTATACCTCACTTGGCTGCCTCAAGTGTGGTCATTGAGTATAGGAAGTCTTAGAGGTCACCCTCCTGTCTAAAGATCAAATTTGCCTCGAAATAGTTGCCTCGATAAAAATGATCTAAGACATTAGGGTTACCGCTAAAGCATCCTAACATTGCTTTAGTGACCACACGTCCCTTAAATCGAGTTGACCCGAAAACTCCAACGACGGTGCTACCTACTCCTTAATAGTGGGATAGCACTGTCTAAAGGACGTTTGCACAATTTAATTCCTTTTTGAGTAGGTAGAGGCTCTTAAGTACTTTCCCCTTTTAAAACAAAAACAAACTTTCCGCACTTACACTTTCTTCAAAAAGAAAACTCTTTTCAAAACCCACAAACACAAAGAAAAAGCAAACTTTTGAAAACATAGTGAGCAAGTACCTAAGAGCCTGTGGATAACCACAGATAGAAAGGGTGCTAACACCTTCCCTTTCTATAATCTACCTCCCGAACCCGAGAAAATTCTCGAGAAGGAATTTTTTCTGTGCTTTTGTCCTTTCCTTGTTGGATAAAATAAAAGACGGTGGCGACTCTTTCTTACCGCGACATTTTGCAAAAACAAACGCAAATGCGAACCAGCATTCCAAAACAGTCAGTTCTCATTCCCACCGATCACAATAGGTACAAGCAATTAGAAGACCGTCTGAGTGCTATGGAGATTCAGAAGATCCCTAGTTTGGATTTCGGAGAGCTGGGACTAGTATCTGGAGTGGTGATCCCTCATAAGTTTAAAGCTCCGGTTTTTGCCAAGTACGATGGAGTATCCTGTCCAAAACTCCATCTTCGCTCGTATGTCAGGAAAATTCAACCCCACGCGACTGATAGAAATTTGTGGGTGCATTTATTTCAAGATATTCTGTCAGGGACTCAACTTGAATGGTTTTATCAGTTGGAAGGAGCCAATGTTAGAAACTGGGAAGACCTTGTTGCTGATTTTTACAAGCAGTATCAGTATAACACCGACCTTGCTCCTACTCGTACTCAGCTTCAGGGTATGTCTATGGGTGCAAGTGTAGATTTTAAGGATTATGCTCAAAAGTAGAGAGATTTAGATGGAAGAGTCCAACCCCCTTTGTCTGATAGGGAGTTGGTTGACATGTTTCTGGGGATGCTATCTGGTCTGTTTTTTAATCATCTAATCGGCAGTTCGTCGTCTGGGTTTACTGAGTTGATTCTGACTGGAGAGAGAGTAGGAGCTGGTATCCAAAGTGGTAAGATACAGAAGGATACTTCATCAAGTTCAGCAAAGAAGCCTTTCACCGGTACGAAATAAGCTAGTGCACTCTACGGCCTGAGGGGCCAGAGCAGGCCTGAACACCGTCAAGCAGTGAATGCGGTAGTGATATCAAGACCCACAGATGCTCCAAAATGCAACAATTAACAGAGGGCGGAAAGACCACAGAGACAGTACACTCAGCTCAATATGACCTTGTCTCAAATTCTACCACAGCTATTGAAGACTGTGATGCGGTGGGAGAACTGACTTGAGGTTTTGCGTTAGTGTTCACAAATGTTTCAGTTTAGCAAGAGTCGCCACCAACTTTTATTTTATCTAAAAGGAAAGGTAAAAAAGCACAGGAAAGACCTTTGAGATTGTTTTTGGGTTCGGGGGGTAGATTATGAAAAGGGAAGGTGCTAGCACCCTTTTCATCCATGGTTTTCCATGGGCTCTTAGTTACTTGTTTTAGATCACTTGCTTTGCTTTTCCAATTGTTTGAAATGATATTTTTGTGTATGGTTTTAAAAGTATTTTGAAAAGAGGCCTTTGTCTAGGCAACCTTTGTAATGATTCTTGTTTGAATGTATACAAAGGTGTTTGTCTTTTTAAAAATGTTTCAATGTTTAAAAGTTGTTTGGAAATTGTTTTGAAATTATGTGTGTGTTTGAAAATAGCAAGGATTGTTTGCAATTTGATCAAGTAACTAGGAGTTGTCTACCCTACTCAAAATTCTTTCCTACACATTTTTATTCCTTTGAAATTGTTGTTTTACCATTCTATTTGGTAAACAACCCCATCTTTGGATGTTAAACGGGACGGGCGTGGGTCATCGTATGACCATGATAACAATATTGCCAAGTATCTTAGCAATTTTTGAGGGACTAGATCATTTGTTTTAGGCAACTTGTCTAGCATCATCGAGGGACTATGATCTTTTTGTTTTGTTTTGATTTTATTTTGCCAAGATACCTAGCATGTATACCATGACCATTTTAAGGTAACACAGTGGATGAAACCCTATGGGTGCTTGTGTGCAAAGTGTTGTCATTTTTCATACATTTTTGTCTTGCATTAGGTCATGCTATTTGTTTTGATTTTTTGTCTTTGCATACAAAACCCTAATTTACTATCATGGCATATGAAAGCAATAAATGCGTAAAGTAATTCTAGACTATTACAAAATTATTATGGAGAGGGGGATACAAGTTTTGAATAGGGGGATATTGCTCAAAATAAAACCCTAAAACTATTACAACCAAATTGAATTTATTGTACAAATAAATAAATAAGCAAATTATATAAATATGCAATTAAATGTATGTATGCAAAAATGTTTTTGTATTAATTTATGTATGTAAAGAATAAGTTTATTTATGTCTTAAAATATAAGAAAATAAAATGATTATTTTTGAAAGGGTAAAAAACCCTAATTTTGTTTTAAAGAAATTATGCTTTATATTATTTATTTATTTCATTTATGTACAAGAAAAAGTAATAATAATATATACAATATGTTAAAAAATTTAAATATGTATGAAAATATTATTTTAAGTGTATAAATAATAAAAATAAAAATATACAATATTTTTATATTATTTACAAGTTTTATTTAGGAAAATAAGTTTTATAAACCTAATAAACTAATTTTATGCCCAAAAATAAAAAAATAAAAATGCAAAAATTAAGAAAATATTTTTGTGATTTTAAATGTTCAGAAAAAATAAATAAAGTCAGAAAATATAAAAGAAATAAAAAAAATATACAAAATAAAGAAAATGGGCCAAGGGGGTGCAAAAAGTAAAAGGGGGGGGGGGTGTCAAAAGAACAAGCCCAAAGCGCCAGGCCCACTTCACTTCATCCCTGACCTCTGGACAGAACCAAACGCGCATTTGCCTTCAACCTGTATCTCTCACATACGTGCACAAAAACGAAATCTTACAACATGAAACTTGTAGCATTTTTAGTCACGATTTCAATGATATAAAAAACTTAACCTAACTCTAAAAAACCAAGGAGAATTTTGCTGGCCCTAATTTCTGACCTAAAATTTTCAGCAACTTCAACTATCAAATACTCCTAGCTCAGTTAATATAAATGGAATATAAGCATATGTACAACTCAAGCACATTAAAGACTACATTTTTGCTTCACAAACCTAAGCCTAATGATGCCTAAATAAGGAGATAGAACTTTGAAAATTACCTTGTTCAGTTGAATTTGGTTATGGCAATGTAGCAACTGTGAGTGAGGCCTGAAGTACTTTTGAGCTTTCTTGAAGTTCCCTCAACCTTTCCCAATGCTTAGCTTGCTTTGAAGTTGCCTGAATATCTTTGTAGAAGTCAACCTGCAAACTCAGAAAATGAAAATGGTGAAGTGTGAAAATGAGGTTACAGTTGCTGGACAAGGGCCTGGATAGTTCAGGTGTGTTGTATGGAATGTGTTTGAAGTGGTTCAAGGTAAAATGCACGAGGGAATATGGAAGGGACTTGTGATTTTCATAGATGGCCCTGTTTTGGGCAGAAATAGTGTTTTTTGTGTTTTAGGGTGTTTGCAATGTTATGAGCTCGTGTATTGACTTGTTACAATATGCTGAACTTGTTACAATATGCTCGTGTATTGAGCTTGTGGGCTTGTATCGGAGTTACTATAGATCCTATCCTGGATCTGGGGGATACCCTTTAGGTAAGTAGCAATAAACTGTGAGGGAACTGTACGGCGTAGACCGATACGGTTGAAACAGTAGCTATGTTGGTGTGGCACTTTAGATTGTACCGATATCCTTTGTGTTGGAACAAGGAGAATATGGGTCATCTAAGGGGTCATTAAGCACCAACTGACCTTAGAACCTTTAAATTGACCAACTTGGCCATAGAACAGTAGCAGTATGCTACACTCATTGAGACTAAACTCTCGTGATGATTCCGGTCGCAAGAAAAGGTTGCTAAAATGGAATTATGACTGATCGAGGGTAGTCAGTGATATTGAGATCCTCTAGAACCCGGTTACTATTTTTAGGACAGGTTTAAACCAACTGAACTGAAAGAGGGTACCTAAGCTCCTTGCCATCCTGAAATCTAAGGGCTCTCTGTGTGACTTGTGTGCCTTACCATGTTTGCTATTTGTGGATACTTGTGGTGTGCCTTTATCATGACATCATGACATCATAACATTGTATACATCTTGCATTGGACTAACCTATTTCAAAGACAGGAGGGATTCATCTTTGTGCTGTTTTGTAGGTCATCATGATGCCCATGCGTAGGAATACCATCCGGATCAACTTTGTCCAGGTTCCCACCTTGATCAAAGAGTTGGTTGCAAAGATGCCTGATACTACTTCCTTCCTCCGAAGACATGGTTATCTTCTCAGTTTGGTCACCTCCAAATTGGACGAGCAGATGATGAGTGTTCTGGTCCAATTCTATGATCCACTGTACCATTGCTTTACTTTCCAGGACTACCAGCTGGTTCTCACCTTAGAAGAATTCTTTGATCTGCTCGGTATCTCCATTTTGGAGCAGACCCCGTTTACTGGTTGGGAGAATATTCTTAGGCCCGGAGAGATTGCTGCAACCCTTCATTTGACCAAGGAGGAGGTAATGGCTAATTGGGAGGCTAGAAGTGGAGCAAAGGGCTTTCTGACGAAATTCTTGGTTGGTAAGGCTAATTACTTCTGGGATAGTCTGGATTTCAAGGTATTCGAGGATATTCTGGATCTTTTGATATATGGCTTGGTTTTGTTTCCGAACTCTGACTCCTTTGTTGATGTGAATGCGGTAAAGATCTTCATCTCTCGGAATCCGGTACCCACTCTCTTGGGTGACATCCTTCATCAGCTCTATGCTCGTACTGCCCGAAAGCGGGGAACCTTGATGTGCTCCATTATTGGCAAGTTAGTTTATTTCGCACCTTCCCATGTCAGTGCTGAAAAACAAAGAAGGCATGGGCTGGGCTTATAGGGTTATGTCTCTCTCGCATAATGACATCATCTGGACTCTCAAGGGTATGGATGAAGAGGCTATCATTGATCGCTGTGGGGAGTATCCCAATGTTCCACTGTTAGGAACCCATGGAGGAATTTCTTACAACCCATGCTTAGCTCTACGTCAGTTTGGGCGTGCCAGAAGAGAAGGACCTCATGAGTTGTTAATGCCTAATATCATCTTTGATTTTCAAGGGGATAGCTACGAGCAACGTCGCAGATTCATAAAGGCCTGGGATAGAGTTCATAGATATGATCCACACGAGCTGGGTCCAAAGACTTCTCTGCCAATGGAGCCATGTCTCAGATGGGTCCGCATCCATGCCCAAAAGCTGGGTATGCCATATGAAGCCGTCTGGCCCATCATTGTTGAAGTTGCTAATGAAGAAGGGGTTCTTCCAACCATCCTCCATCCTTATATGCCCATTGACATTGGGGCACTGAAAAGGTCTTGGATGCAACTGAGGGAAGAACGGGATTCTTACCGAGAGAAGTTCAACAAGCAAGAGCAGAAAATCCAGAGGTTGACTAGGCAGCTGAAGAACGAGCAGATTCTCAATGATTATGTCTGCACCGACAAGAAGAGACCATGGGAGCATTGATGAACCTTTGATGATTTCCTTTCTAGTTTTTTATTTACTTTTCAGTATTTCTTTTCGTGTAACGCCTTAAAGGCAATTTGTTGAACAATTTGAATTCCAAAGTTTTTCTAATAAAGTGTGTTTCCTTTCTGGTTTACAAATTTGAATCTCCCGATTGTCTTTGAAATCATAATCATACGCATTTCATCCCATGTACTCCATAACAGGTACCCATTACAGGTCTCTTATCTTCTTCGCTGTTTATTTCAATACTCATCATGTTTGCTGAACCTTCAACTGAGCAAGCCATCAAGGCCCTACAGGCCCAGAATGCCCAATTCCAAGAGTTGTTCATGAATCTAGCTAAGGGTCAGCAGGATCTGAAGATCCTGATTCTGAAGAAGAAGAAGAAGAAGAAGAGGACAATCATGTTTAACACAGGACACAGGTGTGGAAACAGGCTACAAAATGAAGTTGATCTGACCACCTCATCTGGAGGGAAAGATAGTCAGGAAGAAAGGAGGGCTCCTAGCCCTGTGGTCTCCGACAACGAGACGAACTTCGATGAAGAACAGTATCCTCCTGCTGAGGATAGGTACAAGCAACTGGAAGACCGGTTGAGTGCTATGGAAGTTCAAAAAATGCCTGGTCTGGACTTAGGTGATCTAGGTCTATCATCTGGGGTGGTGATTCCCCACAAATTCAAGGCACCAGCCTTTGCTAAGTATGACAGGGTTTCTTGTCCGAAGCTGCACCTCCGGTCATATGTGAGGAAGATTCAGCCGTACACCGCTGATAAGAACCTATGGATCCATTTCTTTCAAGACAGTCTCTCAGGGACTCAGCTTGAGTGGTTCTACCAGTTGGACGGAGCCAGTATTCGCAGTTGGGAAGATTTGGCTACTGCTTTCTACAGGCAGTACCAGTACAACTCCGACCTCTCTCCTACGCGTACCCAACTCCAGGGTATGTCAATGGGAACGGGTGAAGGATTCAAAGATTATGCTCAAAAGTGGAGGTACCTCGCCGGAAGAGTACAACCACCCTTGGCTGATCGGGAGCTTATGGATATGTTTCTGGGGACTCTGTCTGGTCCATTTTTCAACCACCTGATTGAAAGCTCTTCATCTGGGTTTACAGAGCTGATTTTGACTGGTGAAAGGATTGAGGATGGTATTAAGGCTGGTAAGATACAGAAGGGTGCCTCATCGAGCACCGAGAAGAAGCCGTTTAAGAAAGAGTCCAGTGATGTCTACAGTTCAAGAAACCAGAATAGACCTGAACGCCGCCAAGCTGTTAATGCAGTTGTTATTTCAAAACCTGCTGGTGCTCCTCAGTACAACAATCAACAAAAGGACGAGAGACCTCGAAGGCAATTCACCCATCTCAACATGACATTATCTCAGATTCTGCCACAATTATTGAAGACCAATCTGTTGATTCTAAAGGAAGCCCCAAAGAACCCAAATACAACATCACCGAAGTATAACCTGAATGCTCGCTGTTCTTTTCACTCTGATAGCCCGGGGCATAATATGGATGATTGTTGGGTTTTGAAGAACAAGGTACAAGACTTGATTGATGCGAAAGAGATCGAGTTCGGAGCACCAGAGAAGCCTAAACAAGATGCAGGGGTGAATGCTATCAGGGATGACGATGATGAAGAGTTTGATATCGGCAGTTGGATCTACCCGACTGCCAACGGTGGATTAAGCAACTGGACAGCGAAGAATTCTATGCCCGTTTCTGTTATCACCCAGTAATTAAACTTTTTGTTTTGAATTTGTAACAGACAATGTTTTAAACTTTATGGCCCGGTGTCTTACCCGGGGCACCGTGGCTTCATTTGTGAGGGCTTTATGTGTATCATTTTCATATATCATTAATAAAAGCATTGGACGTTCTTGCATTTCAAATTTTGTGCTCCTTGTTTTTCTTTTATTATATATTGCAAAATAGCTATTTACACACACTCACATATACAGGTCTACATTCACTCTGGATCTCACTGGTAACGACTCTGCTACTGCCAGTTATGACTTCGAAAATACGATCAACTTAGCCGAAGACGAAGGTGAAGATGATTGCGAAGTGCCTGGTGAACTTGCAAGACTGTTACTCCAGGAAGAGAGGGCCATTCAGCCGCATGAAGAGCCGGTAGAATCAGTGAATCTGGGTACTGAGATAGACAAGAAGGAAGTCAAGGTTGGTTCCAATATGGAGCTTAGTGTGAAGCAACGGTTGATTCAAATGCTGTGTGACTATGTTGAGATCTTTGCCTGGTCTTACGAAGATATGCCTGGTTTGGATACTGATATTGTGGTTCATCACCTGCCTACCAAGGAAGATTGTCCTCCAGTAAAATAGAAGGTCCGCCGAATGCTCCCAGAGATGTCTGAGAAAATCAAGGCTGAAGTTATGAAACAGTTTGACGCCGGTTTTCTAGCAGTTACTTCTTACCCTCAGTGGGTGGCCAACGTGGTTCATGTGCCGAAGAAGGATGGTAAGGTTCGAATGTGTGTTGACTATAGGGATTTGAACAGAGCAAGCCCCAAGGATGATTTCCCTCTACCTCATATCGATGTTCTGGTTGACAACACCGCTTAGCACAAGGTATTCTCCTTTAGGGATAGTTTCTCCGGTTATAATAAGATTAAAATGGCTCCCAAAGACATGGAGAAGACGACCTTTGTTACTCAGTGGGGTACCTTTTGCTACAAGGTCATGCCTTTTGGACTGAAGAATGTTGGGGCAACGTATCAACGTGCTATGGTTGCTTTGTTTCATGACATGATCCATCATGAGATTGAAGTATACATCGACGATATGATTGCAAGGTCCCAGATAGAGGAGGAACATCTTGACCATCTGCAGAAGCTGTTTGACAGGTTGAAGTTGTACAAGTTGAGGCTAAACCTGAACAAGTGCACCTTCGGGGTGAGATCTGGTAAGCTGCTGGGTTTCGTCGTAAGCGATAAAGGTATTCAAGTGGATCCTGCAAAAGTGAAGGCTATACAGGAGATGCCAGCTCCTAGAACAGAGAAAGAAGTCATAGGCTTCCTGGGACGTCTGAACTACATTGCCCAATTCATCTCGCACCTGACTGCTACTTGTGAACCAATCTTCAAGTTACTGAAGAAAGATCAAGTGGTACATTGGAACGATGAATTCCAGGCCGCTTTAGAAAGGATTAAAGAGTATCTCCAAGAGCCACCCATTCTGATGCCTCCAGTTGAAGGGAGACCTTTGATCTTATACTTGACAGTACTCGATAACTCAATGGGGTGTGTGTTGGGGCAGCATAACAAGTCTGGCCGAAAAGAGCATGTTATTTACTACCTTAGCAAAAATTTTACCGACTGTGAGACCCGATACTCACTGCTCGAGAAAACTTGCTGCGCTTTGGCATGGGCTGCTTGCCGGCTGAGACAGTATATGCTGACTCACACTACTTTGTTGATATCAAATATGGATCCAATCAAGTATATCTTCGAAAATCCTGCCTTGTCCGGAAGAATAGCAAGATGGCAGATGATATTGACTGAGTATGACATCCAGTATACGACCCAAAAGGAAATCAAGGGAAGTGTATTGGCAGACCATTTGGCACTCAGGCAGTGGATGATTACCAGTCTATGAGCTTTGAATTTCCGGACGAGAATATCATGTTGGTAACTGATTGTGAGACACCTGGACCGGATGAAGGACCTGAGGAAGGATCCCGATGGTCTATGTACTTTGATGGAGCTTCGAACGCTTTGGGCAATGGCATTGGTGCTATGATCATATCTCCTAAAGGCTCTCATACTCCATTTACCGCCCGATTATGTTTCAACTGCACCAACAACATGGCGGAGTATGAAGCATGCATCATGGGTCTTCGAGCATCAATTGACCTAAGGATTAAGTTTCTAAGTGTCTTCGGAGATTCCGCTCTCGTGATCAGTCAGATCAAAGGCGAGTGGGATACGAAACACCCGAACCTTATTCCTTACAAGGAGTATGTATTGACGTTGCTTCCCCATTTCGAGGAGATAACCTTTGAACATTTCCCTAGAGAGGAGAATCAATTGGCGGACGCGCTGGCTACGATGTCTTCTATGTTCAAAGTCAATTGGGACAACAAGGCTCCCCAGATTATCATTGAAAGATTGGACGAACCTACACATTGTTGTGACATTGAGACTGAAGAGGTGACAGAAAAGCCCTGGTATCATGAGGTGAAGAGGTATCTTGAAGCTCGGGAATACCCCGAGGGTGCATCTGTTAATGACAAGAAGTTTCTGAGGAGGTTCGCGGCAAAGTTCTTCATCAGCAATGGCATCCTTTACAAGCGTAACAATGATTCGACCCCACTGCGTTGTATGGATAAGAATGAAGAAGAAAGGATCATGGCAGAGTTACATGAAGTTACTTTCGGAACTCATTCAAGTGGACATACCATGGCAAAGAAGATCCTACGGGCAGGATATTACTGGTCCACAATGGAAGCTGACTGTTATCAGCATTCTCGGACATGTCACAAGTGTCAGGTCTATGATGACAAAGTGCACATACCTCTAGTACCTCTGAATGTCTTGATGGCACCTTGGCCTTTTGCAATGTGGGGCATTAATATGATCGGCGAGATCAGACCTACAGCATCCAACGGGCATCGTTTCATCCTAGTAGCTATTGATTACTTTACAAAGTGGGTTGAAGCAGCTTCCTTTGCTACTGTAACCAAGAATGTCGTGGCACGGTTCATTCGGCATAATCTGATTTGTCGATACGGTGTACCAGAGAGGATCATTACGGACAATGGTACCAATCTCAACAACAAGATGATCACTGAGATCTGCGAGCAATTCAAGATACAGCATCACAATTCTTCTCCTTACCGACCGAAGATGAATGGGGCTGTCGAAGCGGCTAATAAGAACATTAAGAAGATTGTGCAAAAGATGACAGTGACATACAAAGATTGTCACGAGATGTTTCCATTTGCTCTTCATGGGTACCGTACCTCAGCACGGACGTCAACAGGGGCAACACCCTATTCCTTGGTATATGGCATGGAGGCAGTCTTGCCCATTGAAGTTCATATACCCTCTCTCTGAATCATGAAGGATGCAGTCTTAAGCGAAGATGACTGGATTCAGACCCGACTTGATCAGCTGAACCTAATCGACAAAAAGAGACTTAATTCTATTTGTCATGGTCAGACGTACCAAAAACGCATGATCAAGGCATTTAACAAGAAAGTGAGACGACAAGAGTATCAAGTTGGGGATCTGGTAATCAAGCGCATTATCTTACCTCAAGGTGATCCCAGGGGCAAATGGACCCCTACTTACGAAGGGCCATTTGTGGTTAAGAATATTTTCTCAGGAGGAGCTATGATTCTAACCACCATGGACGGTGACGACCTTCCTCACCCCGTCAATGCATACATAGTAAAAAGATACTACGCATAATCAAAGACCCGCTAGGTTGACTGGCCTAGGAAAAAATAAGGGCTTCCCGGCGAACCAAAAGGGTTCGGGAAAAAATAAGGGATGAAAATGAAAAAACCTGTACACCCGGCAAGTCAAAAACCTGAAAAGGCGACTTGGGAAAAAATGGGTATCCCGGTGGATTGAAAACCAGAAAGGGAGGTCCAGGCAAAAGTTAGGGATCAGCGTAACACTATGTCTCATTGGATCATCTGGAATCCAGACTTCGGTATCGACTATCAAGCTCAGACGACACTATTCAATCTGATTCACCTTCAACCAGTAGCAAAGTGATGAGATGCTCGAGGACATAAAGGAAATAGCAGAGTTGGAAACCAGTGGGATTATTCACATAGCTGTTTTGTTTAGTTTTTCATAAATTGTGTAAATTCTATTATCCGGCGGCGTTCTCTTACTAGGACGTCAACCTCTTGTACAAAAACGCCTATTTACGGGCCAAACTTCAAAATCAATACAAATTCATTTTCGGACAAATTTCAAACTATTTTTCCTTTATCTGTTTTGTTTTGCAAAGAACGTCCAATGTTCATTTTTGATATATGCATTTGACATTAATTGCTGATCATAAATATTTACATGCGAAACGAAAGATGAATTACTGGTAATGTCAGAAATAGGGGAAATAAGAATTGTCCAAGTTGTATAGTTGCTCTGTCCACCAGGTACAAAGGTAGATTCGGCTGAAGAATATGGCTAAGATACTTTCACTCCCCGCAGAATAAGGCAGTAATGGTAGCTCTCCCAACTGAGACTTGCGGCTATAAATGAATCGGTAATATTCTCCCCAAGCAGAGTTTATCTATCATCAGTACTAAAAGGGTCTTAATATTCCACAGCGGAGTATAAGAATATTCTCCAACAAGTATAAGAGTACCCCTAGCAGTCTTAATATTCCTCAATGGGGTATAAGAATATTCCCCGGTAGAATACAAGATACCCCCAGTGGAGTCAATATTTCCCTAGCACAGTCTGAAAATGCTTCCCCGACGAAGTTGAATCATCATCCCCAGTAGACTCTGGAAATTCATCCCCAGCGGAGTACAAAAATAAATCTCCCCAGCCAAATTCAAAGGATTATCCCCACAAAAGTCTAACAGGGTTATCCCTAGCAAGTTGCAACTGAAAGATCGTCCCCAGCGAAGTTCTTTCCTTTCACAAACATGTATTCGGTCCTCAACAGATTCAGTATCACCAGCAACGGTAATCCATCCCCAGCGAAGTTTATCAGTGGAATCTTCAGCAGAACACCTCTTCCCCACAGAGTAATTCCCCTCAGAGTAATCTCCTCATCAGTTTATTCCCCAACGGAGTTATCTTCTCCTGCAGGTTTATTCTCGCAATCACCTTCATTCACCATCCCCAGCGGAAACGAAGAATTCAACTCTATTCTCCAGCAGCTATCCGGGATTTATTTTCCCCAGCTAAAGCATCACATTTCCATGCATCATTATACATGCATAAACGCATCATACCATACAATCTCATTTATGTAGAGAACATCATTGCTTGATCCATATCATGCATTGCATATGACTGACCTCTACCTTTCAGGAAAGATGCAGTTAAATTCTCGGCTATGTCAAAGGAGACAAAACCAGTTAAATCGATTCCTAAAGATTTTTCTGAGGCCAATTCAGTCAAAGGAGACAAAACCAGTTAAATCGATTCCTAAAGATTTTTCTGAGGCCAAATCAGTCAAAGGAGACAAAACTAGTTAAATTGATTCCTAAAGATTTTTCTGAGGCCAAATCAGTCAAAGGAGGCAAAACCAGTTAAATCGATTCCTAAAGATTTTTCTGAGGCCAAATCAGTCAAAGGAGACAAAACCAGTTAAATCGATTCCTAAAGATTTTTCTGAGGCTAAATCAGTCAAAGGAGACAAAACCAGTTAAATCGATTCCTAAAGATTTTTTTGAGGCCAATTCAGTCAAAGGAGACAAAACCAGTTAAATTGATTCCTAAAGATTGTTCTGAGGCCAATTCAGTCAAAGGAGACAAAACCAGTTAAATCGATTCCTAAAGATTTTTCTGACACCAATCCAGTCAATAGAGACAAAACCAGTTAAATCGATTCCTAAAGATTTTTCTGATATTAATCCAGTCAATAGAGACAAAACCAGTTAAATCAATTCCTAAAGATTTTTCTGACACCAATCCAGTCAATAGAGACAAAACCAGTTAAATCAATTCCTAAATATTTTTCTGATACCAATCCAGTCAAAGAAGACAAAACCTCCTCTAGTTCAGTCAGGTCGTCGATAAGATATTTCTGATTCGTATTCCAGTTGAAGTTTAGACCACTTACCAACAATCTCCAAATGTCATCTGTAAGCCCATTCCTGACATTACAATGCCGATACTACATCATGTGGGTGCAAATTTCTGGGCACTCTAGTGTCCAATCATCTTCCACCTTCGAATCACGAAAGGCCCGAAAGCCAATCTATATCCTCAGGTTTAAGAAAATTGAACAGGGGCAACTGTTGTACCCCAAAATTTTCCCTCCCATATTTCTCAAAGACATTACAAGAGAAGTCTCCAAGTGGCTCAAGATTGCTCAAGAGTTGGACAGTCAAATCATCTCCTAAGGCAGTCAATCTCAAATTAGGGTTTTGTGTTGCATCAAGGTCCTTACACCCAAATGACCCCAAGTGCTCCCCAATGTCCTAATATGTATTCAATTTCATCCATGACAAATTTCAAGCCTTGTAGAGGAAGTTTGGTCAGTTAATTGCTCAAGAGGTCCAAAAATCGACTGTGCTAGGGCAAAAGTCAACTGTGACCTATAAATAGTCAAACCTCAAGATTTTTGTTCACATTCTCATTTTGAAGGATAATTCATCATTTGATCAAGGGTTGATCATGATTCATCAGGGATTGCTCAAGATTCATCAAGATTCAAAAGTTGCTAAATTAGGGTTTTGTAGGAAAAGTCAACTCAACTTTGACCAAGCATAACTTTCTCATACTTTATGAGAAATGACCCATCCAAAGCTCATTTTGAATAGGATTAAATTTCCTACAATCCATCTTCACACCCCAAGATCATTAAATGAACTCACAAAACGTTACAAATTTGGACATTATAGGTCATTTTTGAAAGTCAACAAAAACACCTTTTTTGTCAAAGCTTATAACTTGAGCATGGAACATCAAAATGAGATTCGACCAAAAGGGTTGGTTAGAGGACATCTCAAGGTTTCTAAAAAGTCAAAGAACACCTCCAAAAGTTTAAAATTGAAGAAGTTATGCATTGTTGAAGTTGGGAATTTTTCCAAAATTGCCAAAAGTCAACTATCCCCAAAACATCAAATTTTGCCAAATGGGCCCACTTTTTTTCACTTGATTTGATCTTGTCACACTACACACGTGTCCTATCTTCAGTATTGTGTCCATTCATTGATTTTTCTATTTTATTTGATTTTTATTTAATTAATTCATTTTAAATCAATTTAAATCCAAATAAAATCCAAATATTGATGAAATAGGATCTTTTTGATTGATACAGGTTTCAATTATCATCATGGACAAGATCAAACTCGTATCAAGCCATGTTATGAACAAAATATTGGATTTGGGACATTTTTGGAAGCTTTGTAATGGAAGATCATATCAAATCCAAAATCATCAATGCATAAGGGTTGAGTCCACAAATGTTAACCTAATTCATTCCTTATTACTTATACTAGCTAGAGGCACGAAAATTATAACCAAGAGGCTTCTAAATCACAAAGACCAAACTTGGAAAAATTGCAAAAAAAGCTTGAATCTGAAATCGTTCTTAGAGGCACTTTCAGGACCAAATAAACATCCCAATCGCTTCCTGGCACTTCTCTGAAGCAGAACCAATCAAGATCACACGTTCTCCTACCTCCAAAAGCCCTGTAAGTGTCCCTCGAATCCGCCATGCTCATGGATTCGTAAAGCTTTATTCTTGCATCCATTCTCATAAACGATTGCATATTTGAATTCCTCACATCATTTGTGAACTTTCTGCATTAGCCAATTTCATTATTATGCTATGTATCGCAAAATGCCATTCTAGATTTTTCTAGGGTTTTTTCAGGGGTTTTCATTACAGGAAAAATTGGCCAATAAAAAGACCATGATTGGAACCGGGATGGAGAGGCGAGTAAAACTATGCCTTTAGATTGCATTTTTGTGGCTCATGGTGGATTTTGGAGATAGCACAGCATATAGCTACGGACGGTTGTCCGTTGGTATAGGTGGAGAAGCTTTTAGCCACGGTCCCAACGACAGGGACGATGGCATGGCGCGTCCTGATTCGTTTATTTGAATATGGCGCGTTTTTGTTTTATAATTCTGTCATAATAGTTTGTTTCATATATAATATTCATTGCTTATTCCATTAACAAGTAAACACCTTGGCTCAGCTGGTAGAGGCGCTAGTGCAAAGTCCAATGGGACCTGGGTTCGAATCCCAGGTCCCCCAATGCATTTGTTTCATTTTTCTTTAGGTGATTCCATGTGATTTCCAAGGCGCAACCCATCATACTCCTTCAGATCCCAAGCGTCAGGTGGCCTCCAGGCCAAATCTGATGGCCCAAAGGTGATGACCATCATGGTCTCAAGTCAAATGTGCCATGGAGAATCCAGAAAAGTCAATCAGGCTTTGTTTGTATTGGGCCAAAGAATCACTGATCTCACCTCCAATTTGGGCCTGAACCCCCTGGGTTATTTCTTTTTCTTTCTATTTCTTTTATTCATTTTATTTATTTGTTTTGTTTAAATTATCATTATTATTATTTAAACTAACCAATTAAAATCTTTTTCTCATAAAATCAAAAACACAAAAATATTTTTATTTATTAAAATTAAATTCATGACTTTATTTTTGTAAATAACTTAATTTAATTAGTGTTAATTAGGTTTAACTTTAATCTTTTTTGCAATATTTAAAATCAATATAGAATATTAGGTTTTTTGCAAACTTTAAACAATTTATGTTTTTAAATATCCAAAAATCCAAAAATGTTTTAATTAATTAATTTAATTGTTAATTTAGATTTAATTCCATTTAATTCAAAATAACAAAAAATGCTTTCTTTCAAAAAAGGGTCAAAACCCTAAAAAATGCGCCGATTTAATTTTCTCGCACGCGATCCATATTTTCATATTATTGTACTTGCTTCCGGAATGTAATAGCTTTAAATAGGACTTTAATTATTTTATCGCTTTCTTTTATTTTCCGCAATTTAATTTCAAGGGTTTGTTTTTGGCGATGTAAATACCCGACGCCTTGTAATAGTTTAGATTTAATTTCCGCAAATTTAATTTCCGCAAACTATAAACTGTTAGATGTTTGATAATAGGGAATGCATGACAAGATCAAATGTATGAACTTAAAATCAACATAGCTCACCCATGACATGTACCAAGATGAAATTAACCGAAATAACACACTCACACATGTGCACTCTTAGGGTACACCTCAATTGGTTGCCTTCGAACGTGGTCATTGAGTATAGGAAGTTTTAGAGGCCGTCCTCTTGTCCAAAGATCATAGTTGCATCGAAATGGTTGCCTCGGATAAAATGATCTAAGACATTAGAATTACCGCTAAGGCGTCCTAACATTGCTTTAGTGACCACACGTCCCTTAATCGAATTGACCCTTAAAACTCCAACGACGACGCTACCTACTCATCAATAGTGGGATAGCATTGTCTAAAGGACATTTGTACAGATTAATTCCTTTTTCGAGTAGGTAGATGGTTCTTAAGTACTTGCTTTTTCTAAAACAAAACAAAACTTTTCGCACTTACACTTTTCAAACAAAAAACTCTTTCAAACCCACAAACACAAAGAAAAGCAAAATTTTGAAAACACTTTGAGCAAGTACCTAAGAGCCCGTGGATAACCATGGATAGAAAGGGTGCTAACACCTTCCCTTTCTATAATCTACCTCCCGGACCCGAGAAACATCTCGAAAAAGGAATTTTTCTGTGCTTTTTTCCTTTCTTTGTTGGATAAAATGAAAGACGGTGGTGACTCTTGCTTACCGCGACATTTTGCGAAAACAAACGCAAAACGCGAACCAGTATTCCAAAAACAGTCAGTTCTTTCCCACCGTATCAAAGTTTCCCAAATCCGGGTAGAGGATTCAAACCCAAACAATAGAACCAAAGTGTAAAGCAAACAAGTCAAGAAAGATAAGCATGTAAAGGTGATCTAAAACCCTAAGGTAACCCCACTTCTATATTAGATCCCCAGCAGAGTCTCCAGTTTTGTGATATGGTGGGAGAACTGACTTGAGGTTTTGTGTTAGTGTTCACAAATGTTTCGGTTTAGCAAGAGTTGCCATCGACTTTAATTTTATCCAAAAGGAAAGGTAAAAAAGCACAGGCAAGACCTTTGAGATTGTTTTTGGGTTCGGGGGGTAGATTATGAAAAGGGAAGGTGTTAGCACCCTTTTCATCCATGGTTTTCCATGGGCTCTTAGTTACTTGTTTTAGATCACTTGCTTTGCTTTTCCAATTATTTGAAATGGTGTTTTTGTGTATGGTTTTGAAAGTATTTTGAAAAGAGGCCTTTGTCTAGGCAACCTTTGTAATGATTCTTGTTTGAATGTATACAAAGGTGTTTGTCTTTTGAAAAATGTTTCAATGTTTGAAAGTTGTTTGGAAATTGTTTTGAAATTGTGTGTGTGTTTGAAAATAGCAAGGATTGTTTGCAATTTGATCAAGTAACTTGTCTACCCTACTCAAAAGTGTTTCCTACACATTTTTATTCCTTTGACATTATTGTTTTACCATTGTATTTGATAAACAACCCTATCTTTGGATGTTAAACGGGACGGGCGTGGGTCATCGTATGACCATGATAACAATATTGCCAAGTATCTTAGCAATTTTTGAGGGACTAGATCATTTGTTTTAGGAAACTTGTCTAGCATCATCGAGGGACTATGATCTTTTTGTTTTGTTTTGATTTTGTTTTGCCAAGATACCTAGCATGCATACCATGGCCATTTTAAGGCAACACAGTGGATGAAACCCTATGGGTGCTTGTGTGCAAAGTGTTGTCATTTTTCATGCATTTTTGTCTTGCATTAGGTCATGCTATTTGTTTTGATTTTTTGTCTTTGCATACAAAACCCTAATTTACTATCATGGCATATGAAAGCAATAAATGCATAAAGTAATTCTAGACTATTACAACATTATTATGGGGAGGGGATACAAGTTTTGAATAGGGGGATATTGCTCAAAATAAAACCCTAAAACTATTACAACCAAATTGAATTTATTGTACAAATAAATAAATAAGCAAATTATTTAAATATGCAATTAAATGTATGTATGCAAAAATGTTTTTGTATTAATTTATGTATGTAAAGAATAAGTTTATTTATGTCTTAAAATATAAGAAAATAAAATGATTATTTTTGAAAGGGTAAAAAACCCTAATTTTGTTTTAAAGAAATTATGCTTTATATTATTTATTTATTTCATTTATGTACAAGAAAAAGTAATAATAATATATACAATATGTTAAAAAATTGAAATATGTATGAAAATATTATTTTTTTAAGTGTATAAATAATAAAAGTAAAAATATACAATATTTTTATATTATTTACAAGTTTTGTTTAGGAAAATAAGTTTTATAAACCTAATAAACTAATTTTATGCCCAAAAAATAATAAAATAAAAATGCAAAAATTAAGAAAATATTTTTTGTGATTTTAAATGTTCAGAAAAAATAAATAAAGTCATAAAATATAAAAGAAATAAAAAAAATATACAAAATAAAGAAAATGGGCCAAGGGGGTGCAAAAAGTAAAAGGGGGGGTATCAAAAGAATAAGCCCAAAGCGCCAGGCCCACTTCACTTCATCCCTGACCTCTGGACAGAACCAAACGCGTGTTTGACTTCAACCTGTATCTCTCACATACATGCACAAAAACGAAATCTTGCAACATGAAACTTGTAGCATTTTTAGTCACGATTTCAATGATATAAAAAACTTAACCTAACTCTAAAAGACCAAGGAGAATTTTGCTGGCCCTAATTTCTGACCTAGAATTTTCAGCAACTTCAACTATCAAATACTCCTAGCTCAGTTAATATAAATGGAATCTAAGCATATGTATAGCTCAAGCACATTAAAGACTACATTTTTGCTTCACAAACCTAAGCCTAATGATGCCTAAATAAGGAGATAGAACTTTGAAAATTACCTTGTTCAGTTGAGTTTGGTTATGGCAATGTAGCAACTTTGTGTGAGGCCTGAAGTACTTTTGAGCTTGCTTGAAGTTCCCTCAACCTTTCCCAATGCTTAGCTTGCTTTGAAGTTGCCTGAATATCTTTGTAGAAGTCAACCTGCAAACTCAGAAAATGAAAATGGTGAAGTGTGAAAATGAGGTTACAGTTGCTGGACAAGGGCCTGGATAGTTCAGGTGTGTTGTATGGAATGTGTTTGAAGTGGTTCAAGGCAAACGCACGAGGGAATATGGAAGGGGCTTGTGATTTGCATAGATGGCCCTGTTTTGGGTAGAAATAGTGTTTTTTGTGTTTTAAGGTGTTTGCAATGTTATGAGCTCGTGTATTGACTTGTTACAATATGCTGAAGTTGTTTAGAATAATTCCAAGGCTTGGTTTTTATCAGATACACCAGTGGTGTGGACTTTTGCAAGCTTACTTGCTTTTGAAGCAAAAGTTAAAGTGACAAAGGCAAAGGATGTACTTGCTAGCTAGTGGAATGTAGAGGGTTGGTACACTTTTCCTGATGTTCATGGATCTTGCTTACAATCAAAGATCAGGTTCAATGCTTAAGATAAACAAAATTGCTAAAAGTATGCTTTATCAAAGTAACATGTAACCTTTATGCCATTTTTTGGAATAATTCTTTGTACAAAGCTTGAAAGATCAGAACAATGCCATTGTCCAATGTATTTGAATTAAATTAAGGAGTGTAGAAAGGATTAGAACTTGTAAACCAAGTACAAGCATGCTTAGGACATGTTTGCAACTTGTAACAATGTGAAAAATGCCATGGACAAAAGTGAGAAATTTCCATTTTCATTCCTTCGATTCTCCCTAACCATAAATGATCTTGGAGAGTTATTGGACATTTTGGAAAGCTTGTAACATGCTCTACAATCCATCTTTGAAATGAATTTTGAGATTACTATTGGAACTAGGTGAAAAGTTGCCATGAAGTTAGGTCAAAAATATACCTAAACTAGGGCAAAATTTCACTAAGTTAAAAAGTTTTTGGACCCTTATTCACAAACTCATAACTTGAGATCCAAGCATCTTTTGGGAAAACTGTGAATAAAAGTTGTAGATTTTGTGGAGGACTACAACTTTCATGTTGGAAGTTTGCTTTAAATCCAATTGCATCATGGTGAAAAAGTTGGGAAAAAATAAGAAATTTTCATAACTTAGAAAATTTCTAAGTTATGAAAAATTTCAAACTTAAACCCTAATTTTCAAAATTAGGTTTCTTGGTGAACAAGTTTCATGTTTTGACACATCTTGGTGATAAATGACCCTTGGCACTTGATTTTGACCAAAAAGTCAAAGTTTGACTTTTCAGTGTATAGTTGATTTTTGATCAGTTGATTGGAAAATTCATCTGTCAATCCAATGCATTTGAGATATTTTGAACCTTGTGATTAGGTAAAGATGGTTCCATTGAGTCCTTGAAACCATGCTTGAACCCACTTTGCCACTGGCTAGGTTAAAAATCAGAAATTGCCCTTCTACAGTCAAAACCCTAAAAATGACCATTTTGCCCTTTTGATGATCTGATCAAATTTCTTGAGGAGTTGTGGTCCAAACTTGATAAAATGGTTCATATGTGTCTATAATGTTGATGTGGATAAAAAATTATGAGGTTTGACTGTAAATTGGTCATGGTTGACTTTTTCCCTAATACAGTTGATTTTTAGGTCAACTGTCTAATTGACTGGGCAAAAATGTGATTCAAAGCTTGAAACTTGATATGAGAAATCTTAGGAGCCCAACATGAAGTATGAAAGTCACATGAGGCATTGTAAGTATAAAAATCCCTGTGAAAACTCAAACCCTAATTTTAGGTCATCAGTGCAAGGAGATGTCTTGAGCTGAGCAAACCCTAATCTGGTCTTGAGTCCAAAGAGTCTTGTGAGGAAAATCTTGATAAAATGAGAGGGCAAATTTTGGGGTACAACAAAGACTAACCTGGTAACTCTGAGGGAAGCCCCGAAGAATCCCAACACCACATCTCCGTTATATAACCCGAATGCCCGCTGCGCCTATCACTCCGATGGCCCAGGTCATGATACAAACAACTGTTGGGCCTTGAAGAATAAGGTGCAAGATTTGATCAAAGCCAAAGAGATTGAGTTTGATGCTCCAGAGAAGCCCAACGTCATAACTGCTCCTATGCCTAAACACGGTCATGGAGTAAATGTCGTGGACGATGATTTATTTGTGACCTCCGTGGAAGAAATTTCTACTCCTTTAATGACAGTAAAGAAGAATCTATTATTGGTTGGTTTATTTCCGGGCTGTGGCGATGGTTGCCACATATGTTCAATTCTACCTGCTGGTTGCCACTTACTGAAATCAGGTGTTCAGCGCCTGATAGATAACAAAGAAATCATGTTCGAAAAGACTATGATTCCATTGGTTCCAATTGAAGATGTTGCCATCATAACCATTTCCGCCAATCCTTCCAAGGCTTCCTCGAGAAAGCATGTTAAGATTACATCTGTTCTAAGAATTGCTCCATTAATCATTACTGTCCCTGGTCCTATCCCATACACTTCGGATAAGGCTATCCATTGGCACTATGGTGCCGATGTTTATTACCATCGAGTTAAACAAGACCTAAAGAGTGAAGAGGCTGATGCTGATGTCAGCAATATTGTCATGGCTAGCAAGATCACCAGAAGCGGAAGACTCTTTTCTCCCGAGATTTCCCCTCCGGCTGTTCACAAACCTGTTATCATTCCATCTGCTGGTACATCAGCTACTGTCCCAGTTCCTATTCCAGTTTTCACCCCTATCGCCGAGCCACCTGGGACTCGGGGCAAAGAAATCACAGGTGAGCCTGCCCGGACGGAGGCGCCTAAGAAGATCATCGTAGAAACCTCTAAGAAGGAGATAGAGGAAATTATGAAGATTATCAAGAGGATCGACTATAACATAGTCGAGCAGTTGGGGCAGACCCCGTCAAAAATCTCCATGTTGTCCTTGTTATTGTATTCCAAAGCCCATGCAAAGGATTTAATTGCTTTCCTCAAAACTGCGCATGTGCCGCAGGAAACTCCGGCTGATCAATTCAAAGATTGCATAGCTAGTTTGACTGCCGACAACGGGTTGGGTTTCTCAGACGCAAATCTGATTGCTAAAGGAATAAATCACAATGATGCTCTGCACGTCTCGATCGAGTTTATAGGCACTACTATGGCCCATGTACTGGTGGATATCGGATCCTCATTAAATGTTTTGTCAAAGAAAGCATTAGACCTTCTGGACTGTGAAGGTTTGATTCTAAAGCCGAGCAATATTGTGGTCAGGGCTTTCGACGGGTCAAAAAGGATGGTGCACGGGGAAGTGGACTTCCCTGTTAAAGTTGGCTCTCAGACTTTTGCATCTACTTTCTACGTGATGGATATCCGACCATCATATTCTTGCTTGCTGGGTCGCCCTTGGATTCATAAGGCTAGGGCAGTGACTTCTACGCTCCATCAAACATTGAAATATCCAGTAAAGGGGAAGATTGTCACGGTACAAGGTGAAGAGGAGTACATGGTGAGTCATCTCAATTCCTTTCGCTATATGGAGATTGTGATCGGTGGATCTGGAACTGACTATTTAACGCTGGTTCGCGAAATGTCGCGGAAGCAAGAGTCGCCACCGTCTTTTATTTTCTCCAAATGGAAAGGACAAAAGCACAGAAAAATTCCTTATAGAGATTGCTCTCGGTTCGGGAGGTAGATTATAGAAAGGGAAGGTGTTAGCACCCTTTCTATCCATGGTTATCCATGGGCTCTTAGATACTTGCTCACTTGTGTTTTCAAAAATGGTTTGTTTTCTTTTCAACTGTGGGTTTTAAAAAGTTTCTTTGAAAATTTCAGTTCGACTCTTGTATCGGTCCTCAAGAGTGTTTGAAAAATGCTTTCGAAAGCTTTTTGAAAATGTGTTGGTGTGAAAAGTATTTTTGATTTGTTTTGTTTTGAATTAGAGCAAGTATCCACGAGTCGTGTACCTACCCTAAGGAATTCGTCTGTGTAAATGTCCTTTAAAGTAGTGCCATCCCACCATTGAGAGGTAGGTAGCACCACCGTTGGAAGTGTTCGGGTCAATTCGAGGTTCGGGACATGGTGATCACCAGAGCAATGGGAAGACACCTTAGAAGCTACCCTCATGCCAGGTTCCCGGATCATGAGGACTTACTAAGACATCCTCTACTCGACGATCACCTTTCGAGGTAAGGCAACAGTGAGGCGTACCCTAGGGGTGGTGTGTGATTTGTGTGTCATGTTCAGTTATTTTGTCTTGTCATGTTATGAGTGAGCTACGCGTTTGTTTTTATTTAAGGCCATTCATTCTTGCATGCATTTATTTAACAGTTAAAAGAAGTGCGGGAAAGGTAAAGTTCTAAACTATTACAAAAGGCGCGGGTCCACATCGCCAAAATTTCCAGGACCCGATTTGACAGAAAAAATTAAGAATTAAAGTACGAAAGATAAATGTCCGAGTTTACAAGGCCTTGGGAGAGGTACATAAAAATTATACGAAAAGAACATAAATGCGCGATTTAAATTAAGATTAGAAATGAGGGCGTTGGACCCTTTTTAATGAAATTAAATTATTAGCAAATTAATTAAATTAAAGAAAAAGAAGTTATTTTTTGTTTTTTTGTATTTATGAGAATTTAATGAAATTAACAACCTAATTCTACAATTTATTTATTAAGAAAATATGACAATTATCTAAAATTAGGCCTAATTAATTAATTGCAACTTGATTTATAAAAATAACTAATTAAGAATTAATAATTAATATAGTAAAATAAAAAAGATGAAAAATGCTTGAAACCCTAATTCTACCAATTTTAAGTTTTATTAAAAAAAAACATTAAGATTTATCCTAGATTAAAACTAATTAATTAATAAATTTTATTTACAAAAAATATTAATTAAATAAATATATTTTAATTTTGTCCTTTCTGATTTTTTTTGTTTTTATGTTTTTTATGAAAATATTAAATTAATTAAAAAAAACAATAATAGAAATAAATAAAAAGAATGAAAAAATGTAAAAAGCTTGCAAACCTAGGGGGGTTCTGCCCCTAATTTGGAGGTGTACTTGTAGCATTCAGGCCCAATTATCCCTGGCCCCATTGACCTTTTCAGGACGCGTGTGGGATCTTTGACTAGGGTTTACCATGCTCTTCAGATCTGGTCCCTTGGATTGGTCTTTCTATACGCGTGGCAAGCTGGAAATTATGGACGCATGGTGTTCCTCAGGGCATAATCTGCATGGGATTACAATTAGAAAAATAATATTGCAAAGGGATGGGGACCTGGGATCGAACCCAGGTCCTGGAGGTTACCACTACAATGCCTTGCCAATCGTGCCATTTTACTTCTTTGTATATTAAATAACAAACAATGAATATAAAAGAAAACACGAGTTAGTGCTCTTTTCGCGCGAAAAGTTTGAATCAACCAATTACTGATGGCCACTTCATCATCTTCTTCGTGGTTTTGTTTCTTCCTGAAAATACAAAAGGGTTAGCGGGGGTTTTGAACCCCCCCAAAACAGGCCATATACAATAATAGCGATTAAGCCATCTTTGAGCATAAATTAGGCGCGAGGGTGCTATTCTGATCGTCCAAACGCGCTGAGTATGGTCATGGTACCATGGTGATCCAATTTTACAGCGTTAAGAAACGCCTAATTCAAAGCTTGCAAAACCCTAACCTGCATCAATGGTGAATCTCCTATTTTGGCACGAAAACTTAATCAAACCATACAGTTAGCTTTAGAATTAAATACTGAACATAAATCAAACATCAAAAATTATGAAAGATGCATGAATCGTGATGCAAGAAAACGAAAAATTTTCTGTACAGGACACCAGCGTTCTCACGTTTCTTGGTGTCAAAGCTTATGGTTTTGATTCTAATTCCTTCCTTGAAGCCTCAGGAAGGTGATGGAATAAGTCTCTTTGCTTGAATCGACCTAGAACTTGGTTTTCAGTATTGGACTTTTCTTGAAAAATTTCAAGTTTGCTTAGGGATTTCTGGCGCAGCTTCGAGTCCTCGGGCACCAGGGTTAGCATGTGTATATGTATGTGAGTGATTAGGTCAAAGAATTTGAGCCAAAGAATCAAGGAATTGATGAAACAATATTTGATTTTCCATGCCATAATTTTCAAATCTTTTTCATGCTATTTTGGCCTCAATCATATCCAATCACCTTTGATTCTTTCCTAACCTGATTTGCACGAAATATTGAGATTATTTTATGCACAAAAAGATTCAAAAGGTTAGGTTTAGTATTTTTCACCTATTTATTTTAATTAAATGAATTATTAATGATTAAAAATCCAAATAAATAAATAAAAATGATAAAAACTTCCCTTTGGGCCAAATGGTCGTGCACATGCCTTGGGTGATGAATTGTGGAAGAAAAAGAGGCCCATTAGCATTTTTAGGTCATTTGAAGTAATGTTGACTTTTCAAAATATCCAAAAATTTCCCAACTTCCACAAGGAATAACTTGCTCAATTTTTAAGCTTTGCTCATGTTCTTGGACATTTTGGAAAGTTCTTTGAGTCCTCTAACCAATGCCTTTGGTCCCATGTAATTTTGATTTACCAATCTCAAGTTATGGTCTTTGACTTAAAGTCCCTTTTTGTTGACTTTTGAAAATGACCTATAATGTTGAAATTGATAACTTTTTGTGAGAGCATTTCTTGGACTTGAAGTGTGAATGGGAGTTGTAGGAAATGTCTTTATCTTCAAAATGAGCTTTGGATGGAATTTTTCTGATAATCCATGTGAAAGTTATGCCCTGGTCAAGTTACAGTTGACTTTTTCAACTGTCCAAATAAGGAAACTTTTGCATCTTGATGATTTTTGAGCCAAGCTTTGAGAATCATGATCAAGCATTGATCAAATGGTTTTTGTGGCTTCAAAATGAGATGTTGACCAAAAATTTAAACTTTTGACTGCCAAATGACCATTTTGCCCCTACAGTTGACTGTAGTGCAATTAGGGTTTTTTTGACTGTGCAATTTTGTGCTGTAAGTCTTGAAACTTGGTATGAGGATGCTTGACCATGTTTATAGGCATGTGGGGCTTGATTGGACCCTTGGAAACTTCATTTACTTTGTCAGAACCAAAACCCTAATTTTGACTGTTAGGAGGCCCTTGCACTGTGCAACCCTTGGGGAATTTTGAAGCATGCTTTTGACAAATCTTGAAGAATATGGGAGGGCAAATTTTGGGGTACAACAGTTGCCCCTGTTCAATCTTCTTAGACCTGAGGATGCAGATTGGCTGACGTGCCTTTCGTAATCCGAAGGTGGAAGATGATTGAACACTAGAGTGCCCAGAAATTTGCGCTCACATAGTAGCAGTGTGATGGGGAATGGGCTTATGGATGCCATTTGGAGACTGATGGATAGGATGATGGGCTTATAGATGCCATGATAAGAGATGATGGAAGGTGGATGGGCTTATAGATGCCATCTGGATGTCAATCGCGTAAGAGATTCCTTAGCGAGAACCTGCGTACCTGCAAAAGAAAGATGAGTACCTGACATGTTGCGGGAACTGGTCTTCAGATGCTTTGTATAGATGTGTCCTGATTGGTTACAGGAGCTGGATCTGGAGCTTCAAACGGTGATGAATGAACCATGGATGGTTACTACCTCAACAGGAACGGTGAGAGAACCTTGGCTGACTTTAACCTCAACAGCAATCATTGAGAAAATCTTGGGTAACTTCAACTTCAACAGCAATCGTTGAGCGAATCTTGGGATTACCACCTCCGCAGTATCGGGGAGAGAACCATAGGCGACTACAACCTCAACAACAATCATTGAGAGAATCTTGGATAACTTCAACTTCAACAGCAATCGTTGAGCGAAATCTGGGATTACCACCTCCGCAGTATCGGGGAGAGAACCATAGGCGACTACAACCTCAATAGCAATCATTGAGAGAATCTTGGATAACTTCAACTTCAACAGCAATCGTTGAGCGAAATTTGGGATTACCACCTCCGCAATATCGGGGAGAGAACCATAGGCGACTGCAACCTCAATAGCAATCATTGAGAGAATCTTGGATAACTTCAACTTCAACAGCAATCGTTGAGCGAAATCTGGGATTACCACCTCCGCAGTATCAGGGAGAGAACCATAGGCGACTACAACCTCAATAGCAATCATTGAGAGAATCTTGGATAACTTCAACTTCAACAACAATCGTTGAGCGAATCTTGGGATTACCACCTCCGCAGGATCGGGGAGAGAACCATAGGCGACTACAACCTCAATAGCAATCATTGAGAGAATCTTGGATAACTTTAACTTCAACAGCAATCGTTGAGCGAAATCTGGGATTACCACCTCCGCAGTATCGGGGAGAGAACCATAGGCGACTACAACCTCAATAGCAATCATTGAGAGAATCTTGGAAAACTTCGACTTCAACAGCAATCGTTGAGCGAATCTTGGGATTACCACCTCCGCAGTATCGGGGAGAGAACCATAGGCGACTACAACCTCAACAGCAATCATTGAGAGAATCTTGGATAACTTCAACTTCAACAGCAATCGTTGAGCGAATCTTGGGATTACCACCTCCGCAGTATCGGGGAGAGAACCATAGGCGACTACAACCTCAACAGCAATCATTGAGAGAATCTTGGATAACTTCAACTTCAACAGCAATCGTTGAGCGAATCTTGGGATTACCACCTCCGCAGTATCGGGGAGAGAACCATAGGCGACTACAACCTCAACAACAATCATTGAGAGAATCTTGGATATCTTCTACTGAGTCTTCAAAAGAAAAACCTTTAGGAGTTGGTTTAACTAGACCAGAGAAAGCCTTTGACTGGATAATAACCAGGAAAATCTTTGGGAGTCGATTTAACTGAACCAGACAAGGTCTTGGAGTCTTCAACTGAGTCTTCAAAAGAAAAACCTTTAGGAGTCGGTTTAACTGGACCAGAGAAGGCCTTTGACTGGATAATAACTGGGAAAATCTTTGGGAGTCGATTTAACTGAACCAGACAAGGTCTTGGAGTCTTCAACTGAGTCTTCAAAAGAAAAACCTTTAGGAGTCGGTTTAACTGGACCAGAGAAGGCCTTTGACTGGATAATAACCAGGAAAATCTTTGGGAGTCGATTTAACTGAACCAGACAAGGTCTTGGAGTCTTCAACTGAGTCTTCAAAAGAAAAACCTTTAGGAGTCGGTTTAACTGGACCAGAGAAGGCCTTTGACTGGATAATAACCAGGAAAATCTTTGGGAGTCGATTTAACTGAACCAGACAAGGTCTTGGAGTCTTCAACTGAGTCTTCAAAATAAAAACCTTTAGGAGTCGGTTTAACTAGACCAGAGAAGGCCTTTGACTGGATAATAACCGGGAAAATCTTTGGGAGTCGATTTAACTGAACCAGACAAGGTCTTGGAATGTAGCTTGAGAACTTAACTGGATCTTTCCTGAAAGGTAAAGGTCAGTCATATGCAATGCATGATATGAATCAAGCAATGATGTTCTCAACATAAATGAGATTGTAAGATATGATGTGTATATGCATGCTATAATGTATGGGAATGCGATGTTTATGAATGTATCTTTTGTCTTAGGAAAATAAATCCTTGACGGGTGCCGGGAAGTCACTCCTGGGCTGATGTTGAAGAATGGATTTTGCTTCCGCTGGGGATGTTGGTTGCAAGAATACCGGTAGGAGAAGATAACTCCGTTGGGGAATAAACTTGGCGAATGGATTACTCTGCGGGGAGAAAAAGTACTCTAGCGATCTTGCTGGGAAGCAATACTCTGTGGAGAGAGAGGTACTTTGTTGAATTGTTGATAATAATTTGCTGGGGATACCATTGCTGTGTTGGAAGTGTTGATAGACTTCGCTGCGGATGAGAAGACTTCGTCGAGGACACTCTTTCCGTGGCTTTCGGCTGAGGATAACCCAGTTATATCCTGGTAAGGAAATAACTCTTTGAATAAAGCCGGGGGACGCGTTCGTGCTCTGCGGGGGTAAGCTTCCAGAATCTACTGGGGATAAGCTTACTGCTTGGGGAGATGGATTCCAACTTTCTTGGGGAAGCTGGGTTGGATTCTCCTGGGGAAGTTTTGAGATGCTAGGGAAGTGACTCTGTTGAATGTTTGATATACCTCCGGGGAACAATCTTTAGACCAAGACTGCCGGGGATGCTTGTTACGGATGCATATACTACTGGGGAATGTTGAGATCTGCTGGGGGATGCCCAACTTCTTTAAGTTTGATAGTAGCTTTGCTTGAGGAGAGTGTACTGACTTGCTGGTTCACTCTCTGGGGAGTTAAGATATCTGGTTATGTTCTTTAGCTAAACCCACCTTGATACCTTGGAGGACAGAGCAATTAGATCATTTAGGCAACTCTTTATTGCCCCTGTTTCTGAGGTATGAGAGGAAGACCTGTGAGGGTGCTTGGTAGTTGTTGATGGTCAAACCTTCTTCTGGTAGGCAAGTGACGAGATGCCAGGACATAGTCGTACGCTTTGATCCCTAACTTTTGCCTGAACCGCCCTTTCGGGTTTTCGGTCCACCGGGATACCCATTTTTGCCCAAGTCGCCTTTTCAGGTTTTCGACTTGTCGGGTGTACAGATTTTTCATTTCATCCCTTCATTTTGCCCGAACCCTTTTGGTTCTCCGGGAAGCCCTTATTTTTGCCTAGGTGTGTCAACCTAGCGGGTCTTTGATTATGCGTAGTATTTTTTCGACTATGTCCGTTCTCAGAAAGTAGGGAGTTGCCCCTGGCTAATTGGCCTTTGAGAGATTCTCTGAATCTTGATTGGATTGCCCCAGATGGTGGACCATGATCATGTCGTGCCCCTTGATTGGAAGTGCTTTTGTTCACTAGGTATTCATCGTGCGAATTTCCCTGCTGTTCAAACAAATACTCATATGCAAACAAAGTTATGTTAAAAATGCAAAGCTTATGTCTGTTTCGAAGTTTTTTTTTTTGAAAATGCATTCTTTTTTCATAAAACAAGTGAATGTTTGTAAAACGTGATGTCAACTCGTTATTTTATTGCGAGCCTTAAGGAGTCAGGATACCTTTCGTCACAGTACACTTTCGAACTAACCCATGCTTCAGCTAGGACTTTTAAGGGTTATAACGTGGCCTGGTTCACGGTTTAAGAAACAAAGGATAAAGGCTCAAATTTTATTTGTACCCACCCGCTCTTCGTGATGTTCTCCAAACCTAAACTCAGTTGATCATACGTTAGACCTTGTTTGAGTCTTTGCTCTGATTTTCCGGTGATGATTTGGATGTTGATAACTTATTTTGAATAGGCAGTCATTCCTTTTTTTTTGTCGAGGGTTTGTAGGACCTCTTTCTTGATTTTTGTTATCCCTTTCTTTTTTGCCTGAACTGTTTCCTTTTTTGGAATTACAGTCAGCGGGATGCCCCAGTTTTGTAAGTCTCCTTCATGGGTTTTGACTTAATGGGTTTTTATTTTTTGAGATAATGACTGCCTTTCTTTATTGATTATTCGGAACCATCACCGTCTTTATTTGTTTTGTAAGGACCTCTTTGGTGCCATTCGTTATGCACTTGGATCAACTGAGAGACTACCCTGCCCCAGGTTATGATTAAGGGTTTTAAATTTCGAAAAGAAAAACTCCTACTTCTTTGGCTCAGAGGGGTTGACGAGGGATTATCATCCTTATAACTCCAGTGTTTAGGGATTGAAACAATGCCTGTACCTCATCAGCGGGGTCTGTTCAAAAGCATACTGTAGATTATGGTATCGTTTTCGTCATCCTCCCTCAAGAGGCTTTAGAATTTTAGATCAAGAGTTGACATCAGAAAAAATATGAAAATAATTTGCATTTAGTGAATACGAATATATTGTTTCAGAACAGACATATGCGATGCATTAATGAAATAACAATGTTTAACATGAGTAAAGGTTTGAACAAAAGAAAATTGCAACTTGAACATTCGAATGAACAAAAATTTCTCAATCCTAGCCGTGATTTGGCAAGGGAGCAGTGATTATGTTCGGAGTCTTAGGTACTTCAAACTGAATCTCTCCAGCGTCGATCATGTCTTGAATCTTGTTTTTGAGAGGCCAGCAATTGTCCGTAGTATGCCCCGGGCTATCAGAATGGTATGCGCACCTATCGTTGGGATGATAGTTAGGGGCAGAAGTGTTTGGATTCCGGAGAGGAGCCCTTAAGGTGATCAGCCCTGCCTCCAACATTTGTTGTAGTGCTTGATCCAGCGACATGTTGATCTTGGTGAACTGCCTTTTAGGCTTGTCTGGTTTGCTCTGATCAACCCGTTGTTTTGGGCGAGGTCGTTGTTGGACCTGTGAAGTAATAGCAGCTTGGAGAGGCCCAAACCTTTGACTTCTTAGAAGTTGATTAATGACTGGGTCCCTGACTTGGGCTGGTTGTTTCATGTCTTGATGAAGCTGGCTGATCATGGCCCTCAGCTCTCCTTGCTCCTGAGCTAAACCTTGAATGAGGGCCCTTTGCCCCAGCATCTGGGTTTTCAATGTGTCTATCTCAGCTTGTAGACGTTTCAGCTATACGTCCTTGTCATCTTTAGGACTCTTTCTGATCAGATTCCCCATGAGGAGCGTCCTCAGCTCTTCCTGCCCCTTGGATAGGCTTAGGAAGATCTCCTTGAACTGAGTCTCTTGAGTGTGAAGGTCCTGGTTATCTGGTTGGGGAGCCATTGTTGAAATAAACAGCGAGCAAGGGTAAGTGACCTGCAACAAGGGTACCTGTAATGCAATGATATGTATGATATATATGCAATGTTTTCAAGGATCTCGCGGGGTAAACAAAAATTGTTAGAACTAGGTAGCTTGATTGAGGGAACTTCATGTTTGCTGAGAGTCCTTCTTCAAGGGTCAAAGGCTCACCATATCCAGTGGGTCATAGCCCCTGACAACCTTGGCTAGAGGAAAATAAATCCTCTTTGCCCCTTGCAAGATGTTTGATTTATCATGACCTGCATCACAAGCCCTTGAGATCCTTGAAATGGGTTAGGATGTATGCAATGGTATGATGTTATGCTATGCATGGGGTAATGTAAGTAACCCTGTTATGAGTCCCAATTAAGGACTGCAAACCAAAACCTGCAAGAAACTCAGTACACTCTGTTAGGGGTTCCAATTAAGGACTTATAAAAAAAACCTGCAAGAAAGTTAGTAAGCCCTGTCACGGGTCCCAATTAAGGACTAAAACAAAACCTGCAAGTAGTTCATGTGTCAGATAAAACATGCAAGTAGTCAAGTACGAAGGCACACAAGTCACATAAGAGAAAGCCCTTAGAGTTTAGGCCAGCATGGGGTCTGGGTATTACCCTCTTGAAGTTGGTGGGTTCAACCTGTCCTATCGAAGTAACCGGGTTCTTAGAGGATCCCAATATCACTGACTACCCTCAATCGGTCATAACTCCAGCATCGCAATCTTTTCTTGCGGCCAGAACCATCACGAGAGTTTAGCCTCAATGGGCGTAGCATACTGCTACTGTTCTAATGTCCAAGTTGGGTCATTTAAGGTTCTAAGGTCTGTTGGTGCTTAATGACTCCTTGGAAGACCCATATTCTCCCCGTTTCAACACGAGGGATATCGGTATAGACCAAGGCGCCACACCAATGTAGCCACTGCTTCACCCATGTCGGTATACGCCGGACAGGTCCCTCACAGCTTATGCTACCTAACAGGGTATCCCCAGATCCGGGTTAGGATCTATGTAACTCCCATGCAACCCACAATAGTAAAGCAAGCAAGTCAATACAATTGAAAACACAGTGATCTTAGTCCTAAGGTACACCTCACTTTTTAAGTTTCTCCCCAGCAGAGTCGCCAGTTCTGTGATCGGTGGATCTGGAACTGACTGTTTAACGCTGGTTCGGGAAATGTCGCGGAAGCAAGAGTCGCCACCGTCTTTTATTTTCTCCAAATGGAAAGGACAAAAGCACAGAAAAATTCCTTATAGAGATTGCTCTCGGTTCGGGAGGTAGATTATAGAAAGGGAAGGTGTTAGCACCCTTTCTATCCATGGTTATCCATGGGCTCTTAGATACTTGCTCACTTGTGTTTTCAAAAATGGTTTGTTTGCTTTTCAACTGTGGGTTTAAAAAAGTTTCTTTGAAAATTTCAGTTCGACTCTTGTATCGGTCCTCAAGAGTGTTTGAAAAATGCTTTCGAAAGCTTTTTGAAAATGTGTTGGTGTGAAAAGTATTTTTGATTTGTTTTGTTTTGAATTAGAGCAAGTATCCACGAGTCGTCTACCTACCCTAAGGAATTCGTCTGTGTAAATGTCCTTTAAAGTAGTGCCATCCCACCATTGAGAGGTAGGTAGCACCACCGTTGGAAGTGTTCGGGTCAATTCGAGGTTCGGGACATGGTGATCACCAGAGCAATGGGAAGACACCTTAGAAGCTACCCTCATGCCAGGTTCCCGGATCATGAGGACTTACTAAGACATCCTCTACTCGACGATCACCTTTCGAGGCAAGGCAACAGTGAGGCGTACCCTAGGGGTGGTGTGTGATTTGTGTGTCATGTTCAGTTATTTTGTCTTGTCATGTTATGAGTGAGCTACGCGTTTGTTTTTATTTAAGGCCATTCATTCTTGCATGCATTTATTTAAAAGTTAAAAGAAGTGCGGGAAAGGTAAAGTTCTAAACTATTACAAAAGGCGCGGGTCCACATCGCCAAAATTTCCAGGACCCGATTTGACAGAAAAAATTAAGAATTAAAGTACGAAAGATAAATGTCCGAGTTTACAAGGCCTTGGGAGAGGTACATAAAAATTATACGAAAAGAACATAAATGTGCGATTTGAATTAAGATTAGAAACGAGGGCGTTGGACCCTTTTTAATGAAATTAAATTATTAGCAAATTAATTAAATTAAAGAAAAAGAAATTATTTTTTGTTTTTTTGTATTTATGAGAATTTAATGAAATTAACAACCTAATTCTACAATTTATTTATTAAGAAAATATGACAATTATCTAAAATTAGGCCTAATTAATTAATTGCAACTTGATTTATAAAAATAACTAATTAAGAATTAATAATTAATATAGTAAAATAAAAAAGATGAAAAATGCTTGAAACCCTAATTCTACCAATTTTAAGTTTTATTAAAAAAAAAAAACATTAAGATTTATCCTAGATTAAAACTAATTAATTAATAAATTTTATTTACAAAAAATATTAATTAAATAAATATATTTTAATTTTGTCCTTTCTGATTTTTTTTGTTTTTATGTTTTTTATGAAAATATTAAATTAATTAAAAAAACAATAATAGAAATAAATAAAAAGAATGAAAAAATGTAAAAAGCTTGCAAACCTAGGGGGGTTCTGCCCCTAATTTGGAGGTGTACTTGTAGCATTCAGGCCCTATTATCCCTGGCCCCATTGACCTTTTCAGGACGCGTGTGGGATCTTTGATTAGGGTTTACCATGCTCTTCAGATCTGGTCCCTTGGATTGGTCTTTCTATACGCGTGGCAAGCTGGAAATTATGGACGCATGGTGTTCCTCAGGGCATAATCTGCATGGGATTACAATTAGAAAAATAATATTGCAAAGGGATGGGGACCTGGGATCGAACCCAGGTCCTGGAGGTTACCACTACAATGCCTTGCCAATCGTGCCACTTTACTTCTTTGTATATTAAATAACAAACAATGAATATAAAAGAAAACACGAGTTAGTGCTCTTTTCGCGCGAAAAGTTTGAATCAACCAATTACTGATGGCCACTTCATCATCTTCTTCGTGGTTTTGTTTCTTCCTGAAAATACAAAAGGGTTAGCGGGGGTTTTGAACCCCCCCAAAATAGGTCATATACAATAATAGCGATTAAGCCATCTTTGAGCATAAATTATGCGCGATGGTGCTATTCTGATCGTCCAAATGCGCTGAGTATGGTCATGGTACCATGGTGATCCAATTTTACAGCGTTAAGAAACGCCTAATTCAAAGCTTGCAAAACCCTAACCTGCATCAATGGTGAATCTCCTATTTTGGCACGAAAACTTAATCAAACCATACAGTTAGCTTTAGAATTAAATACTGAACATAAATCAAACATCAAAAATTATGAAAGATGCATGAATCGTGATGCAAGAAAACGAAAAATTTTCTGTACAGGACACCAGCGTTCTCACGTTTCTTGGTGTCAAAGCTTATGGTTTTGATTCTAATTCCTTCCTTGAAGCCTCAGGAAGGTGATGGAATAAGTCTCTTTGCTTGAATCGACCTAGAACTTGGTTTTCAGTATTGGACTTTTCTTGAAAAATTTCAAGTTTGCTTAGGGATTTCTGGCGCAGCTTCGAGTCCTCGGGCACGAGGGTTAGCATGTGTATATGTATGTGAGTGATTAGGTCAAAGAATTTGAGCCAAAGAATCAAGGAATTGATGAAACAATATTTGATTTTCCATGCCATAATTTTCAAATCTTTTTCATGCTATTTTGGCCTCAATCATATCCAATCACCTTTGATTCTTTCCTAACCTGATTTGCACGAAATATTGAGATTATTTTATGCACAAAAAGATTCAAAAGGTTAGGTTTAGTATTTTTCACCTATTTATTTTAATTAAATGAATTATTAATGATTAAAAATCCAAATAAATAAATAAAAATGATAAAAACTTCCATTTGGGCCAAATGGTCGTGCACATGCCTTGGATGATGAATTGTGGAAGAAAAAGAGGCCCATTAGCATTTTTAGGTCATTTGAAGCAATGTTGACTTTTCAAAATATCCAAAAATTTCCCAACTTCCACAAGGCATAACTTGCTCAATTTTTAAGCTTTGATCATGTTCTTGGACATTTTGGAAAGTTATTTGAGTCCTCTAACCAATGCCTTTGGTCCCATGTCATTTTGATTTACCAATCTCAAGTTATGGTCTTTGACTTAAAGTCCCTTTTTGTTGACTTTTGAAAATGACCTATAATGTTGAAATTGATAACTTTTTGTGAGAGCATTTCTTGGACTTGAAGTGTGAAGAGGAGTTATAGGAAATGTCTTTATCTTCAAAATGAGCTTTGGATGGAATTTTTATGATAATCCATGTGAAAGTTATGCCCTGGTCAAGTTACAGTTGACTTTTTCAACTGTCCAAATAAGGAAACTTTTGCATCTTGATGATTTTTGAGCCAAGCTTTGAGAATCATGATCAAGCATTGATCAAATGGTGTTTGTGGCTTCAAAATGAGATGTTGACCAAAAATTTGAACTTTTGACTGCCAAATGACCATTTTGCCCCTACAGTTGACTGTAGTGCAATTAGGGTTTTTTTGACTGTGCAATTTTGTGCTGTAAGTCTTGAAACTTGGTATGAGGATGCTTGACCATGTTTATAGGCATGTGGGACTTGATTGGACCCTTGGAAACTTCATTTACTTTGTCAGAACCAAAACCCTAATTTTGACTGTTAGGAGGCCCTTGCACTGTGCAACCCTTGGGGAATTTTGAAGCATGCTTTTGACAAATCTTGAAGAATATGGGAGGGAAAATTTTGTGGTACAACAGAGATGGATGGGGAATTCATCAAAACCCCTTGTCAGAACTTTGAAGAAGTCCCTCAAACTTTGGCGTTGACTGAGGTTGCTGCTGACAAACCTTCGATGAAGATGGCTTCCCTCAAGGATGCCAGGGCTGTAATTGAAAAAGGTGGGTGTTCAAATTGGGGTCAGCTCCCTGATTTCACACACAAGACTGACAAATTTGGCTTGGGCTTTACTGTATAGGCCCAAAGGGCTGTTAGGCACGCGCGGATTGGAAGACCTCCTCTGCACATCAGTAATCAGGGAGTGAATGCAATTGAGGATGGAGAAGAAGATTCACATATCGATAGCTGGATCTACCTGACAACCAATGGTGGATTGAACAACTGGACGGCGAAGGACTTCATACCTATTTCTTTTATTCAACAGTAATTGACTTTTTTTAAGAGTTGTAATAAACAGTTTGAAACTTTATGGCCCGGTGCCTTGCCCGAGGCACCTTGGCTTTGCTTGTGAGGGCTTATTATTTGTCATTCTCATATCTCATTAATAAAACATTGGACGTTTTCTTGCATTACAAATTTTGCACTGCTTGTTTTTCTTTTCTGTCTCTCACTTTATCAAAACAACTATTCTCTTACACACACTCACGTATCATAATGCAGATTCATATCCACTCTGGATCCCATTGATAACAACTCTGCTACTGCCAGTTAAGACTTTGAAAATCCGATCAACCAAGCCGAGGACGAAGGTGAGGATGATTGTGAGGTGCCCGGAAAACTTCCTATACTGTTACTACAGGAAGAGAGGGCCATACAGCCTCATGAAGAGCGAGTTGAATCAGTGAATCTGGGTACAAAGGAAGACAAGAAAGAGGTCAATATAGGTGTGAATCTGGAGCCTAGTGTCAAGTAACGGTTGATACAGATGCTACGCGACTATGTTGAGATCTTCGCTTGGTCATATGAAGATATGTCTGGTTTGGACACTGACATTGTGGTTCACTGCCTGCCAACTAAAGAAGATTGTCCTCCGGTAAAGCAGAAGGTTCGCCGTATGTGCCCTAAGATGTCTGAGAAAATCAAAGCTGAGGTCATGAAATAGTTTGACAAGGGATCTCTAGATGTTACTTCTTACCCACAGTGGGTTTCCAACGTTGTTCCAGTACCTAAGAAGGATGGTAAGGTACGGATGTGTGTGGACTGTAAAGATCTGAATAGGGAGAGCTCCAAGGATGATATCCCGCTTTCTCACATCGATGTTCTGGTCGACAACACCGCGCAGCATAAGGTCTTCTGCTTTATGGATGGTTTTTCTGGTTACAATCAGATCAAGATGGCTCCCAAAGACATGGAGAAGACGACCTTTGTTACGCAGTGGGGAACCTTTTGTTACAAGGTAATGCCTTTCGGGTTGAAGAATGCCGGGGCAACTTATCAGTGCGCCATGGTCGCTTTGTTCCACGACATGATTCACCATGAGATCGAGGTTTATGTTGATGACATGATCGCAAGGTCCCAGACTGAGAAAGAGCACCTTAACCATCTCCAGAAACTGTTCGACAGGTTGAAGACGTACAAGCTGAGGCTGAACCCGAACAAGTGCACCTTCGGGGTAAGGTCTGGTAAGCTGTTGGGTTTCGTCGTTAGTGATAAAGGTATTCAAGTGGACCCTGCCAAGGTAAAGGCCATACAGGAAATGTTGGCTCCCCGCACACAAAAGGAAGTTAGAGGCTTTTTGGGACGTCTGAATTACATCGCCGGGTTAATTTCACACCTGAATGCTACTTGTGAGCCAATCTTCAAGATGCCGAAGAAAGATCAAGTGGTAAAGTGAAATGATGAATGTCAGACGCTTTTGAAAGGATCAAGGAAACCTGGATAGTAAGGTTATGGGAAGGAACCTGGGTAGTAGGGTTACTTCGGTATGCAAGCCTGGATAGTAAGGCTGTGAGAAGGAACCTGGATAGTAGGGTTACTTCGATATGAAAGCCTGGATAGTAGGGCTGTGAGAAGGAACCTGGACGGTAGGGCTTATGGGAAGGAACCTGGGTAAGGTTGCTTCGTGAGGAGTTTGGGTAAAACTGCATCTGAACCGAGAAGGAACCTGGGTAAGGTTGCTTTGTGAGGAGTTTGGGTAAAACTGCATCTGAACTGAGAAGGAACCTAGGTAAGGTTGCTTCAGGATAAGTCTGAGTGAAACTTCAGAGGGATCCTGGGTAAGGTTGCTCGTGATGAGTCTGTGTAGGGCTTTAGGAGGAACCTGGGTAGGGCTACTTCGGGATAAGTCCGTGTAAAACTCCGGCAAGAACCTGGGTAAGGTTACTTTGGGCTAAGTCTATGTAAAACTTCAAGAGGAACCTGGGTAAGGTTACTTTGTGATAAATTCATGTAAAACTTCAGAAGAGACCCGGGTAAGGTTACTTTGGGATAAGTTCGTGTAAAACTTTAGGAGGAACCTGGGTAAGAAAACTTTGGGATAAGTTCGTGTAAAACTTCAGGAGGAACCTGGGTAAGGTTATTTCGGGATAAGTTCGTGTAAAAACTTCAGAAGGAACCTGGGTAAGTTTACTTTGTGATAAGTTCGTGTAAAACTTCAGAAGGAACCTAGGTAAGGTTATTTTGTGATAAGTTCGTGTAAAACTTCAAAAGGAACCTGGGTAAGGTTATTTTGTGATAAGTTCGTGTAAAACTTTATTTGGAAATGTATGAGAAAAGACCCGTGTAAGGTTTTTCAGGATAAACCCGTGTGAAGCTGCATTTAGGAGAAACCTGTGTAAGATTGCTTCGTGACGAACCCGTGTAAAGCTGCATTTGATCGTGTAGATAATTACTCTGTTTAGTTTCAGGAGCTAATCTTGAACTTGCTGGAAGTTGTTAATGATAACCATCTTTCCTGAAAAGGTAGATTATTAATCGTATATGATGCATGACATACATTGTATGATGATGTTCTCAAAATAAATGAGATTATGCCGTATGCAATATGTATGCGCACGTCATGATATATGAACATGAAATGCTATTGTGGCACGTCCGAGTTTGGGAAAATAAATCCCTAACTGCTGTTGGAGAGTAATGGAAATTGAGTTCCTGACTGTCGTAGAAAAAGTGGTTCTTCTACTTCTGCTGGAGATGGTGAACCAGAGATGACTATGCTAGGGATTTTCCCCTTGTTTACAGATGTTCTGCCGAGGAGAGACTCTGCTTGAGAACAACTGCGAGGGAATAATTCCGTTGGAGAGAGAAGCTTCCATAGCTGAAGAGATAAACTCTATCGGGGATTGAGCTTCTGTATTCAGAGAAATAAACTCTATTCGGGAGAAAACTTTATGAACCGCTTGCGATTACAAAATTCGGTTGGGGAATATAGACGTCGGCTCTCCGAAAGAGCTTGGCTGGGGAAAGTAACTCATGTTTGGGGAGCAGAGATCAAAACTTTGGTTGCCTCTACTCTGTGGGGAGTGTAGATGTTACTGGGATGCATGCTGAGGATACGACAATGACTTCGTATCAAGACTTTTATGCCCCTGTACCTGCTGAAGAAAGTGCCTACGGAGGCCTTGTGGATTGAGTGTTATCCCAACTTATGAGGTGCTTGGTAACTTTCGATCGAATTGATAAGTCTTCTACTGATAGGCAAGTGACGAGATGACAGGACATAGTTGTACGCTTTAATCCCTAACTTTTTCCTAGACTGTCTTTTCAAGTTTTCAATCCACCAGGATACCCTTTTTTTCCCAAGCCTCCCTTTCGGGTTTTCGACTTGCCGGGTGTACATATTTTTTTCTTTTCATACCTTACTTTTTCCCGAACCCTTTTGGTTCGCCGGGATGCCCTTATTTTTGCCTATGCCAGTCAACCTAGTGGGTCTTTGTTCATGCGCAGTATTTTCTGACTATGTCCATGCTCTCAGGTTGTAGGGAGTTATCATTGTTGGTAGTGTCGTGTTGCCACACTACCAGAAGACGTTTATTTGATCGTACAAGATTCGTTGCTGGAATTCATGCCCCATGCCCCAAGTGATTCAGATGGAGATCTGCCCCTGGCTATTTGGCATCTTTGAGAGATTCCTTGAATCTTGACTTGACTGCCCCAAATGATGGACAATGATCATGCCATGCCCCTTGGTTGGAAGTGTTTTTCCACTTGAGATGATCCTTTTTATTGAGAAGGTTTTTGTTTACTAGATATTCGGCATGCGAATTTCTCTGCTGTTGAACAAATAGTCATATGCAAACAATGTTTTTTTTAAGAATGTAAAGCTTACGTATGTCTTGAAGTTTTGAAAATGCAGTTTTTTTATAGAAAAAATAGAATTTTGCAAAGATGTGATATCAACTCAGGATTTGTAACGGACCTTCAAGAGTCAGGATACCTTTTGTAACAATATGCTTTTGAACTAACCCATGCTTCAGCTAGGACTTTTAAGGGTTATAACGTGGCCGTGTTCACGGTTTAAGAAACAAAGGATAAAGGCTCAAATTTTATTTGTACCCACCCGTTCTTCGTGATGTTCTTCGATCCTAAACTCAGCTAATTGTGCATTTAGATCCCGTTTCAGTCTTTGCTCTGATATTCTAGTGATGGTTCAGATACTGACAATTTATTTTGAATAGGCAGCCATTTCTTTTTTGTTGAGGGTTTGTAGGACCTCTTTCTTTTTTATTTTATTATCCCTGTCTTTTGCCTGAACTGTTTCTTTTTGTGATTACAGTCAGTGGGATGCCCCAGTGTTTTTTCTTAAGTCTCCTTCAAAGGTTTTGACTTAATGGGCTTTTATTTCGAGAGATAATGATTGCCTGTCTTGATGATTATAGGGAACCATCACCGTCTTTTGTTTCAGAAGGACGTCTTTGATGCCATTCATTGTGTACGAAGCGGAAGATTGTGACTGAATGCGCCTCTGAATTAATTGAGAAAACTACCCTGCCCCAGGTTATGATTAAGGGTTTTAATATGTGTGAAAAGAAAAACTCCTACTTCTTTGGCTCGAAGGGGTTGACTATGGATTATCTTCCTTATAACTCCATTGTTTAGGATTTGAAACAACGCCTGTACATCGTCAGCGGGGTCTGTTCAAAAGCATACTGTAGAGATTGTGGTATCATTTTCGTCATCCTCCCTTTAAAGGCTTACAGTTTTTTAGTCAAGAGTTGAATATCACGAAAAGGAAATATAAAGCAATTTAAGCATAATGAAAACAAATTAATTGAAGATAGACATGTGTAATGCATTAATGAAATAATAAAGTTTGACATGACAATAATTGTTCGAATAAGAAAAGAAAACACAACTTCGGCATTCAAATGAACCAAAATGCTTTCGATCCTAGCCATGTTTTGGCAAGGGAGCAGTGATCACGTTGGGAGTCTCAGGAGGGTCGAATTCGATTTCCTTGGCGTTAATCATATTCTGAATCTTGTATTTCAGCGCCCAACAATCGTTAGTATCATGCCCCGGGCTACCAGAATGATAAGCACACCTTGCATTCGGGTTATAGTTAGGAGAAGAAGTCTTAGGGTTTGGATGAGGGTCTATCACCGTAATCAGATTCATCTTCAACATGTGTTGCAATGCTTGTGACAATGGCATGTTGATTTGGGTGAACTCCCTTTGAGGTCTTTCCACCCTTGGCTGATTGTTTCATTGTTGTGGCCGTTGTGTGCGTTCAGAATTAGAGATCAGCACTGCCCCCATAGATTGGTGGTAGTATTCCTTGATATGCCCCTTCTGGCCGTGAACAACATTGGCTTCCCTCTTTCCACCAAATGACTTCTTATTTGTACTCGAAGAGGTATTTTTCTGGATCTTACCACTGCGGATCCCAACTTCTACTCTTTCTCCAGTCAATATCAGCTCGGTGAAACCAGCTGAGGAGCTATTAATCAAGTGATTGAAGAATGGACTAGACAGCATCCCGAGAAACATGTCAACCAACTCCCTATCAGACAAAGGGGGTTGGACTCTCCCTGCCAAATCTCTCCACTTCTATGCATAGTCTTTGAAACCTTCTCTTGCGCCCATGGACATACTCTGGAGTTGAGTACGGGTAGGGGCAAGGTTAGTGTTATATTGACACTGCTTGTAAAAAGTAGCAGCCATATCTTCCCAGTTACGGACATTGGTTCCCTCCAGCTGGTAGAACCATTCAAGCTGAATCCATGACAGACTATCTTGAAAGAAATGAACCCATAAATTTCTATCAGCGGTGTGGGGTTGTATCTTTCTGACATAAGAAGGGAGATGGAGTTTTGGGCAAGACACCCCATCATACTTAGCAAAAACTGGAGCTTTGAACTTTTGCGGGATGACCACTCCCGACACTAATCCCAACTTTTCGAAATCCAGTCCAGGTATCCTCTGAACTTCCATAGCACTCAAGCGATCTTCCAACTGCTTGTATATGTCCTCAGTGGGAGGATACTGCTCATTATTGTAGTCGGTATCATTGTCAGAAACTTCAGGACTGGGATCTTTCTCCCTTGTATCTTCTTCTTGATTCTCCCCTTCCTTGGATGAAAAGGTCAAATCGACTTGTTGCTTCAACGACCCTCTAAACCTTCTGCCTATATTCAGAATACCGACAACCTTCTTCTTTTTATTTTTCTCTTTCAGGATGAGGGTTTTCAGATCCTCCTGCCCTTTTTCCAGATTTATGAACATTTGCTGGAACTGGGCATTTTGTGCCGGAAGGTCCTTGATGCTTTGTTCGGAAGACATTTTTGCTAAAATAAACTGTGAAGAAGATGAGAAACCTGTAATGGTACCTGTAATGATGTGTATGATATGCATGCAATGTTTTCAAGGATCTCGCGGGGTAAACAAGAAACTGTTAGAATTTGATTGTAGCTTGATTGAAGAAACTTTGTGTCGTTGAGAGTTCTTCTTCAAGAGTCAAGCTTACCATATCGAGTGGGTCATAGCCCCTGACTCAAGATCCTTTGACAATATTGGCTAGAGGAAAATAATTCCCCTTGCCCCTTGCTAGACGTCTGGTTCGCCATGACCTACATCACAGACCCTTGGGATCCTTGAAATGGTTAGTATGATATGCCATGTTTATGATGTCATGATGTCATGATTATGTTGAGAAATCACAGGTATAACAAGCACAAACAAATCACACCAAGTCCTTAGTTTTAAGGCTTGCTTGAGTTTAAGGTAGTACCTTCTTGAAGTTTAGTTGGTTTCAAACCTGTCTTAAAAAGTAACCGGATTCTAGAGGATCTCAATATCACTGACCATCCTTTATCGGGCATTGTTTCAGCTCAATCAATCTTTTGTTGCGGCCGAAACATCTCGAAAGTATGATCTTAATGAGTGTAGCATCGAGTATCAACCAATCCTCAGCTCTACACCGAGGTCAGCTATCTCACCACTTTCTAATGGTTAAGTTTGTTCAACTAAGGTTCTAAGATCTGTTGGTGCTTCACGATACCACACGGTGGCCTCGTATTCTCCTCGTTTCCCCATGAAGGATATCGGTACCAACCAAAGTGCCACACCAACACAGCCATCGCTTAAACCATACCGGTCTACGTCGTACAGTCTCCACGATCTATTTCTGTTTACCTAATGAGTTCCCCCATATCCGGGTGTAGGATCTATAGTAACCCCAAACAAACCCTCAAAAGTAAAGCAATCAAGACAATCAAGAGAAGCAATTTTAATAACCTAGATCCTAAGGTATACCCCACTTATTCGTTCCCCAACAGAGTCGCCAGTTCTGGCGATACGGTGGCAGAACCGACTATTTTTACTGGTTTGCGTTTTGCATTTTTTGTTTGCAAAATGTCGCGATAAGCAAGAGTCGCCACCGACTTTTATTTCATCCAATCAGGAAAAGGAAAAAGAATAGAAAAAACCTTTTTTCGAGATATTCTGAGTACGGGGGGTAGATTATAGAAAGGGAAGATGTTAGCACCCTTTCTATCCGTAGTTATCTACGGTCTCTTAGGTACTTTCTCATTTTTTCAAATTACTTGTGTGTGTTTGTCTTGAAAATGTTTTACTTCATGATAACCCTTGTATCAATCTTCAAGGATGTGACGAAGTTTGTTTTGAAAATTTGTTTTGAAAGGTGTTTGTGTGAAAAGTTTTAATTGAGCAAGTACTTAAGATTCTACCTACTCGAAAAAAGATTGTTTGTTCTTGTTTCCTTTAGACAATGCTATCCTACTATTAAGGAGTAGGTAGCACCGTCGTTGGAGTTGTAAAGGACGTTCGAAAGAGACAAATACAGTCACTAAAGCAACAGTTAGAAAACTTTAGTAGTAACCCTAGAGTCTTAAGATCTTTCCGAGGCAACATTTCCGAGGCAACATTGGAATGGGACATTTTGATCTCTTAGACAGGAGGGCAACCACTAAAATTTCCTATGCTTAATGATTATTTACCGAAGGCAACCGAAGTGAGGTAAACCCTAGGAGTGAATATGTGCATATGAATTGTTTTAGTTATTTAATCTTTGCACATTAGGTGATCTACCATTTTAATTTTCAAACAATCTTTCCATACAATCCTATTAGCCATGCATCTAGACAGTTAAATATTTGTAGAAATTTAAAAGTGTGAGAAATAAACCTAGCTATTATAAGGCTTTGACAGTTACATAATTGTCTTGACGGGAAATAAAAGTGTGGAATTTAAAACCATAATTAAAACTATTACAAACTCGAAACAGTTACAATAATAATAAAATAAATTAAAATGCGCACGGAAAATCGAATGCGAGGGATGTTGAAAAATAAACTAAACCCTAATTGAAAGAAAAAGATTTTTGTACATTTTTTATTGGAGAAAACAATGAAATTGCAATTTAAATGAAGCCCTAATTTCTAGTTGCTTTTTTAATTATGAAAAAGAGTATTTAAGTTAACCTAATTAACCTAATTAATTAAAATAAATATTTAATAAAAAAAGATTTTTTGTGTATTTTTTAAAGAAAATTAATTAAATTATGTACAATTTAAATCCTAGGTCTAGTTATTTTTAATTATGAAAAGAGATTAAATTACCTTAAATTAATTAAACTAAATTAATTAAGAAATAAAATATTTTTATTAAAAAAAAGATTTTATGTAATGTTGTGATTTTTTTGATTTTATAGAAAAATAATAATTTTGGGTTAATTAATTAAAACAAATAAAAGAAATTAATTAAAGAAATTAAAAAAGAAAAATAGAAAAATACAAACTGGGCCTGTGTTGAATAGCAAGTCTGGGGGTGTCAATCTGAAATTTTTGAGGCCCAAAACGCTCCCAGCCCAGTCAATATTGGATTCTATGTAGCATTGACATGAATGTGCACCATGGTCCCTCATGGATAGAGCGTTAGATCTGATGGCATGCTTGATCAAACGGCTGGACGCATGGATGTATCGAAGACGCTTGACAAGGTGGTGTATGGAATCTGCAAGCACAAAGTTAGAAAATAAAATTTGCTGGGGCCTGGGATCGAACCCAGGTCCTCCCACCCAATACCAAGTACTTTTACCACTGAGCCATCTGCTTTGTTTTTTTAGTAACTCAAGAATAAAACATAATATATAAAAACGTGGTTAAATGAACAAAAAGCGCGCGAGATTCAAACGGGTGAATGGTTGGCTGACACATAGCCGTCTTCTACATTTCTCCATCATTTTAGGCATATAACTTTTACCTACAGTCACATGTTCGTAGCCATAGCCCCTGCAGATTTCCAAAATGCACAAGACACACGATAAATGATTTCTAACTATATAGATCCATTCCTTTTGATCTCGTGAACCTCATGGTATCCTTCTTTTTGGCTAATTTCACCTGTGTAAGGAAGCCCTAAATTGCACACGCAAACCCTAACAATGGCAAAGGCATGTATAGGCTTCAAAAACGCAATTAAATTATTCAGTTAGCTTGCAAACATGATGAGGATCACAAATATATAACTTAAACATGCTAATGATGCAAGAAATACAGTAATCGATTTTGAATTAAAGGGAAAACCGTGAGAATGATTATGCGCGTTTCTGTGTGTTTCAAGCCTTACAAATGATCCAATTGGCTTCTGGGAAGGTCCAAGAAACGATTAGAAGCGTTGGAATGGCTTGAATTGGTCTATAAGTTCAAAAACGATCCAACACTTTTTGTCACTTTTTTAGAATTTTGCTTGGTGTTTTCACGAATACTAACCCTTATTTTTTGCTTTGTTCTTGTCCAATATATATCTAGGGATGAATTAGGGTTACAAACTTGGATTGAATCTTGAAGTTTGATGAGATTTGATTTGATTCTTTAGCCATATGCAAACTTGCTATTTTGAGCCAAATCTTCCCTTTCTTGACCCAATTATGCTTGATACGTTCTGGCCCTGATGATTCAGCATATTTTGATTGCCAACCTGTCCAAAAACCAAATCAAATCATATCTTTTCTATTATTCATCAATTATTTGATTTAATTAAATTTTTAATTAATAAAAAAATCAAAATAAATTGAAAAATGAAGCAAATAATGGGTGGATGAATATTTGGGTCGTGGACCACATTATAAGTGAGGTGCAAGCATAAAAAGTTAGGCCCATTTAGCAAAAAATGCATTTTTGAGCACATTTGACTTTTGGCAATTTTGCAAAAAGGGTCAACTTTGACAAGGCATGTCTCTTCAAATTTTAACCCTAGAGAGGTGTTCTTGGACTTTTTATAAATCTTAGGATGTACCCTAAGCAACCCTTTTGGTTTCATCTCAATTTAGTGTTCCATGTTCATGTAAGAAGCTTTGACCCAAAAGGTGTTTTTGTTTACTTTTCAAAAGGACCCATAATGTAGAAATTCATATATTTTTGTGAGTGCATATTTTGAACTTGTGAGATGAAGATGAATTGTAGGGAATTGCATCCTTTTCAAAATGATCTTTGGATGGAAAATTTCTGATAAAGCATGTGGAAGTTATGCTTGGTCAAAGTTGGGTTGACTTTTACTTAGAAACCCTAATTTAGCAACTTTTGGGTTTTAATGAATTTGGAGAATCCCTTGAGGAATCATGATCAACCCTTGATCAAATTATGGATATAACTTCAAAATGTTGATTTTTACCAAAAATATTAAAGTTTGACTGTATGTGGGCCACAGTTGACTTTTGACCTAATATAGTTGATTCTCAAGCATCTGAGTAGTTGACTGAGCAAACTTCTTGTGCAAGGCATGAAACTTGACATGTAGGGTCTTGAGAACATATTAAGACCATGGAGAGCATATGAGGCCTTTGTGGTTCACCCATATTGATAAAAATGGAAACCCTAATTTGAGGTACACTGCCTTAGGAGAGAGATTGTCTGGTCCACTCTTGGGCAATCTTGAACAAATTGAGGATCTCAATGGACATGTATTGAGTAAAATGAGAGGGAAAATTTTGGGGTACAACATATTGGATTATGGTGCTTGATACGACTTGCGTACAAGTTCTAAAGGAACATTATTATAGTTTGGTAACAATGGTTTATACTCCATTATGGTTGTTGGCTATCTATTGAAAAATTGAGGAACTGATCACCCTTAATCTCTTGTTGATATTAGACGAGATCATGTTGGATGGTGTATACATGTCTTGCTATCTTAATGGTGCGTAAAGTGATTGATGTTATATTGTGAGGATAGTCGCTCACCATTTTGTGTGAATAATAAAGGAGTGGCTAAGAAAGAGTTGAGACGTATTGAACAATTCAGAGTAGTGGGTTTTTATGCGAGCTAACGTCGCAAAGTGAAAGATTGAGTATATCAAGTGAACAAAAATTTTATAATGGATGTTAAAGAATGTCCAAAACTATATTGAAACTTGTAAATCATATAGTTGATGGGAATTTTAATGAGGACGGTGACTTAAGATGGATGATCAGAGTTGTGCAGTTGAAGTGTGATGTGGCGCAGTTGCTATGCGCGTACGACTCGTTAGAAGTGAAGGACTAAATATCAGAAGCCTATGGGAATGATATGTCTTGATCTACAAGTTGATTGGGTGGATTTTTTATATAGGGATGATGTGCCAGAGTACTGTGTTTTCTCGTAAATATTTGTTGATTTATAAGGATATTATTGTGGTTGTTGGTTGATGGTGAGTTGTGTGTATATTTGTTGAGTTATACTGTTAAGATGTTATAATGATTTCGTTCCTGTTGCCGTGATGTTGTTGTTGGTTACCGTAAAGGATGAATAATACTCCATAATATGACGAAGTTGATTATGTTGGCCATGTTGATATCACTATAAGGGTGATACAATGATATGAATAGAGTTGTTGATGATTGACATATATATATATATATATATATATATATATATATATATATATATATATATATATATATATATATATATATATATATATATATATATATATATGGGAATGAAATTGTGTATGTGTTTTGGTGTTGAATATGTTGTTAAGATGATAATGTGATGTTGTATATCCAAGTATAAGTGTGTTACTACTTTAAAATGTTGATATTTCAAGATATTGTTAACCCTTTTAAGAGAAACATGTCTTTAGAATAACTAAAAAATCTCAAAAGATGAGCAAGATATAACCCTTAGAAGTTCAAAACCCTAGCTCCTAGAGCATCAAAATGACTTGGAAACCCCTTTCAATTTTGACAAACTTTCTTGCACAATAACTTTTTCCATGTGAATATAAGTTGTTGAGGATGATAATAAGAAACCATAGCACCAAAAACCACTACCAAATGTTAAGAATTGAGAGAGTTATGCACTTGTGATCAAGAAACCAAGAACTTGTCCAATTAGGCCAAACTTTTTCAATCAACTCTTGCATCTTTTGACTTTCTTTGACAAATTGAGACATGATGAATCATAGTATACCTTTTCATGATATTACTTCAAAGTATCTTTAATGATGAAGATTGAATCTCAATGAAGTTTTGTTGGAGAAGGCATGGAAATAAACTCATGAACCTATGAATCAACCTGATGAAATGTGTTGTGCCCTTACCTATAATATCATCAATTAGAGAAAACATTCATTGTATTTATTAGTTAAAAGTTAATAATCACAAAACATAGATGATCATAATATATAAATCAAGATTCTTGGTGATTCCCCATAGGTAAACCTAGAGATAGGGAGAAGCACCAAACTCGAATGTGATCTTGTTGTGATTGAGTTGATATGTGATGCTAGAAGAATCTTAGGGTAAAAAATTAGGGTACAACAGGATGTGCCCATTACTGAGGAGGATCCCCAACCAGATACTTGATTGCTTTTAATTATTTCCTTTTTCCGGCCTACATGCGTATTGATGTATCTTCATTATTTGGGTCCTAGCCCGTTTTGTTTTAAGTTTCAAACAGTTGTGGTCCTTGTGGCCACAAAGTTATTTTGTTGGATGGGGGGCCAGGGGCCTCCCTTTTTGTAAAGTTTTACAATAGCGGCCTTAATAGTCATATGTTATATTTCTGACCACGGTGGTCGTTTTCTATGTGTGATCGTGTCACTTTTATATTTTTGATTGTTTTTGCATTTTCATTGTATCCTTGTCTGCTTGAGACACTTTTTATTAGCTGAGTTTTCAGTGAGGATTTGCTCGTTAGTTAGTGTGTTCTCCTATATGGGGAAATTAGTCGAACGGCCAGGGTGAATATCGGGCATGGGCTGGAACTCAAGTCTCATTTCGAGGACCCGAGATTGGCAGCATGAGCTTCCTATTGCGAGCTGGGCATTCTGCCAGCGTGGTACGATGATGATGGAGCTTGGTCGAGTTATCCATGTCAGGCTGAGTGTCCGCTCGTTAAAAGAGTGGAGTCTCACCCCTTCAAATAATTTTTGAGTGCCATGCTTGTACCTAGGCATGCCCGTGTAGTCGGGCCTGGATGAGTTCGTCTTGTCGATGACGCTCGCCGATTGCTCAGTGTTTTAGCTTTTCAGCGTTCCATGGCCGAGCAAGTTGTTCCCCTTGTAGATTTTCTAAGTAGTATGCCTTGGTCCCTGTTATTGTGTAGACGCGATAGAGACTTTCTCAGTTCGCTGCGAGCTTTCCTTCGCGAGATTCTTTACGATTACTCTTTAAGACAAGGACGCCGACCTTGAACTCTTATCCTACAAATTTGGAGTCATCGGGCTGCTCATGTTCAAATTTCCCTGACAAGGTCTAGTTTTTCCCATAGGGAGACGTCATTCATCTCCTCATCTAGGGGAGCTTCAGTTTTCCTGGAGGTTTCCTCAATCTCTACGGGGATGACGACCTTTGTTCCATAAGCTAGTCAAAAAGGAGTCTCCCAAGTGGATGAGTATGTTGTTGTTCGGTAGTCCTAGAGTATGCTATGCAGCTCCTCAGCCCATCTTTTCTTGGTTTCGTCTAACCTTCATCTGAGATCCCTGAGTATCACCATGTTCACGGACTCGGCCTGGCCGTTCGTTTGGGGATGCTCGACAGAGGAGAAGTGTTGGGTGGTGACAAATTGACGATGAATTCCTAAAAGTTCTGGTCTATGAATTAGGTCCCGTTGTCAGTGACAATTGCTTGTGGGATGCCGAACCGAGCAAGGATATTTCTCTTGTAGAAGCGAAGGACGTTTTGGGAGGTAATTTTAGCCAATGCTTCTGCCTCTATCCATTTGGTGAAGTAGTCGATGGCTAATATCAAATATTTATTTTGATTTGTACCTACCACGAACGGCCCGAGGAGATCTAACCCCCACCAGGCGAAGGGCCAGGGGGGAAGAGAGGAACCTGAGCTCGTTCGGGGGAGCCAAGTGCATGTCCATGTGCCATTGGAATTTGTCGCATTTATTTACGTGCTTTATTGCATCATGCTGCATGGTGGGCCAGTAATACTGTAACGCCTCAGACTACTTTCAGGATTATTGACTGACCCTACAAACCAACACGGGTATTTTTCTGCATGATTTGTCCTCACTCATATGCTTTCCAGGAAACTTCCCAGAAGGTCACCCATCTTAGAATTGCTCCATGTTAAGCACGTTTAACTATGGAGTTCTTATGAATGAGCTACCGAAAAGAAGATGCATCTTGTTAGTATAGGTAGTACCAATTAATCCTTATAAGCCTTCCTTCAACCATGCAGTCTCATACCTGCATAGCCTCGGGATCCCTCTCATTCTGATGTGGCGACCACCTTTGCTCTCTTAGGCCTCAGGTGTTACATGCGGTGCAACCACTCCTCGCCCTTTTCAGCATCGAGTGTTACATTCCCACCAGCTTCCGCATGGTTCTTCCTCGAACCACATTGTACTGGGAGAGGTATGACTCTGATACCATTTGTACTGCCCCAGACTGCTTTCAGGATTATCGACTGACCCCACAAACCAACACAGGTCTTTTCAACGTGTTTTGGCCTCACTCACATGCTTTCTGAGAAACTTCCAAGAAGGTCACCCATCCCAGAATTGCTCCAAGTTAAGCATGCTTAACTATGGAGTTCTTATGAATGAGCTACCGAAAAGAAGATGCATCTTGTTAGTATAGGTAGTATCAATTAATCCTTATAAGCCTTCCTTCAACCATGTAGTCACATACCTGCATAGCCTCGGGATCCCTCTCATTCTGATGTGGCGACCACCTTTGCCCTCTTAGGCCTCGGGTGTTACATGTGGTGCAACCACTCCTCTCCCTTTTCGGCTTCGAGTGTTACATGCCCACCAGCTTCTGCAAGGTTAGTCCTCGAACTACATCGTACTGGGAGAGGAATGGCTCTGATACCATTTGTAACGCCCCAGACTACTTTCAGGATTATTGACTGACCCTACAAACCAACATGAGACTTTTTTAACATGATTTGTCCTCACTCACACGCTTTTCTGGAAACTTCCCAGAAGGTCACCCACCTAGAATTTCTCCATGTTAAGCACGGTTAACTATGGAGTTCCTATGAATGAGCTACCGAAAAGAATATGCATCTTATTAGTATAGGTAGTACCAATTAATCCTTACAAGCCTTCCTTCAACCATGCAGTCTCATACCTGCATAGCCTCGGGATCCCTCTCATTCTGATGTGGCGACCACCTTTTCCCTCTTAGGCCTCGGGTGTTACATGCGGTGCAACCACTCCTCGCCCTTTTTGGCCTCAAGTGTTACAAATACCCCGCTCGCAGAGCTTTCTTGGAGAGGGATCTTTCACCCAGGTGTTAGGATATTCATCCCTTCATGGATTTCGAGTAGGATGTGATCCGCGTCGCTCCGGTCAACACATTTGAGGAGTGGAACAGAAAACCCTCTCTTATACAATTTTCCATCAACCAGGACATAGGAGCAGGCTCTTCGTCTGACCACTACTGCCTCTTTTGAGTCGGCGGGTAGCTCCCCTTTTGTGAGATAGTCATGTACAGGGTTCATCCAACAGTCGTTCTCTCCTATGGTGAATACTTCTAAAGTCGAGGGGGTCTCTAGGTGCTTGGTCGAGGAAGAATTTCCTACATCACCGACTTGTTCCCCCTTTTCCTCTTTGTGCTTGCTAGTTTGGACAGGATGTCCGTCCGAGCGTTATGTCTGTGGGTAACATGTTGTATGTTTGTGGATTTGAATCTCTTGTTTCTTTCTTGGACCAGGGCCCAATATTCAGTGAGGTGATTGTTTTTCACCTGATATTCCCCTCGGACCTGAGATGTAACGAGTTGAGAGTCAGTGAAGATTTTCACCTCCTCGACTCCCAGATCTTCGGCCAGGCGTAACCATGCTAAGAATTCCTCGTATTCGGCCTGGTTGTTGGAAGTCGAGAAGGATAACGCGAGGGAGACATCGATTAGGATCCCTTCCTCGTTCCCCAGGATGATGTCCGCTCCACTTCCTGTTGAATTGGAGGCACCGTCGACAAAGATTTTCCACCAGCGCGTCCCTTCGGGGGTGCGGGAGAAGTCATTTCAGCCAAAAAGTCGGCCAACGCCTGAGCTTTGAGGGCTTTCCTTCCTTCACATTGGATGTCGAATTTGGAGAGTTCCAACGACCATTTTAGCATCCTTCCTGCCATATCAGGCCTACCAAGCAGTTGATTTATTGGTTGCTTTATCTGAAGGACTATGGTATGTGCCAATTAGTAGTGTCTGAGCCTTCTCGCTGCATTGATGAGGGCTAGGGATACTTTTTAAATTTGTTGGTATCTTACTTCAGGACCCACCATGGCTTTGCTCGTAAAGTAGATAGGTTTCTTCCCCTTTGGAGTTTCTCGGATCAGTGCAACACTTATTCCTTCAGAGGTTACGACCATATAGAGATAAAGGATCTCATCCTTCTCTGGTCGAGAAAGGAAGGGCGGTTGGACATCGCTTGCTTCAGGTTGGCGAGGGATTGCTCAAATTCATTCGTCCATTCGAAGGCAACTTCTTTGAGCAGAAGTTTGAAGAGGGGGAGCGTGTATTGGGCGGATTTCTCCACGAAGCAGGAGAGTGAAGTAAGCATGTCGTTTAGGATTTGAATGGATTTTTTTGAAGTGGGCGTTGGAAACTCATAAAATGCTTGACATTTGTCAGGATTAACTTCGACTCCTCGTTCCGTGAGGTAGAACCCGGGGAACTTGGCTGCCCGTACACCAAAGGTGCATTTTTCTGGGTTAAAGCGCCTCCGGAATTTCCTGGCCTGCTCAAATACTTCTTCAGGTGGAGCGCGCGGTCGACCTCTTCCGTCGATTTGAAAATCATGTCTCCCATGTAGACTTTGGGAATGTCGCATATCTCGTTGCAAAAAACTTTGTTCATCATGCGCTAATATGTAGTGCCCACATTTTTTAGGCTGAAGGGCATTACATTGTAGTAATAATTTCCCGATTCGGTTATAAAAGTGGTATATTTCTTGTCTTCTTTCGCCATGGGAATCTGGTTGTATCCAGAATATGCGTCCATGAAATAATAATTTGAAACCGGTCGAGTTGTCAACCAGTTTGTCGATATTGGGGATGGGGTAAGTGTCTTTCGGGCAAGCCCGATTGGGATTGGTATAATCAATGCATATACACCACTTTCCATTAGATTTTTTCACGAGGACTACATTTGAGAGCTAGGTTGTGTACTGGACTTCAAAAATAAAATACGCCTCTAGAAGGTCTTTGATAGTCTGCTCGGCAGCCTCCGTCTTTTCGGGAGACTGCTTTCGCATACACTAAGAAAATGCCTTAAGGGTAGGATCTATGGTCATATGGTGACATGTAGTCTCTGGGTCCAATCCAGGCATTTCAGATGCGCTCTAGGCGAACAGGTCGGCATTCTCCCTTAAGCAAGCTTTAAGTTTCCTCTTTTCCAGGCCGGGGAGGTCGGCTCCGATTTTGACTCCTCTAGAAGGATCGTTCCTGAGGGGGACAATTTCAAAGTCTCCATTATTCCACAACCTCTTCAAATCATCAATTAAAGGTTATAAGTACACATCAATTCCGGTTTTTGGACTCGACGGTCCTGGAATGACGCACGTCAAAAACATGTATGGTTTTGTCATGCACATATCAGGAGGGAGATTGTAAGGGGTTACAATAACTGGCCAACAAGAATACTCACTTCCAGACGCTTGGACATATGGAGCAAAACCATCAGAGCATAATCTAAGCCTGACATTTCTAGGTTCCGCGGAAAAATCAGGATGTACCTCATCAAAGTGCTTCCATGCATGGCCGTCAGATGGGTGTCGCATATTGCCTGGGCTTGTTTTGTTTGTATGATGCCATGTCATTTGACTTGCACTGTGCATTGAAGAAAACATTCTTTTTAACCTTGGTATTATCGGAATATAAAACATGGACTTTACTGCTACACGTTTTTGCTTACTGTTAATGGCTTTATTGCGAACTTTATATCTTGGACTCTAACAAAACTTACATTCCTCTGACGATCCATATTGAGTACCAAACTCGTTGTCATAAAAAAACACGCAACCATTAATGCAACAATCAATCTTTCTTACTCTTAAACCCAACTTCGACACCAACTTCTTTGCATCATAGAAACTCGCAGGCAAGTTGTTTTTCGTTGCAGTTGAGTCCAACATCATTTTTGCGAAGTGCTCCAAACACTGATCAGGAACATTCCAATTTGACTTGGCAGCCAATAATCTCACACACATTGATAGCTTTGAGTCTGACGACCCCTTAAACAACGGCGTATTCATCTCATTCAACAACTGATAAAATCTCTGCGCTTCCTTATTCGGCAACTCTTCCCCGTCAAAATCTTCTGGTTGATCATAGGTCACTGTGATCGGTGGAAATAGAACTGACTGTTTTTGAAATGCTAAGAGTCGCCACCGTCTTTTATGTTCTCCAATATGGAAAGGACAAAAGCACAGCAAAATTCCTTTTTTGAGATGTTTCTCGGTTCGGGAGGTAGATTATAGAAAGGGAAGGTATTAGCACCCTTTCTATCCGTGGTTATCCACGGGCTCTTAGGTACTTGCTCACTATGTTTTCAAAATTGTTTGCTTTTCTTGTGTTTGTGGGTTTTGAAAAAAGTTTTGTTTGAAAACTTCTAGGTAACTCTTGTATCAGTCCTCAAGAGTGTATGAAGTATTTGTTTGAAAACTTTTTGAAAGTGTAGGTGCAAAAAGTATTTTTGTTTGTTTTGAAAGAGCAAGTGCCCAGGAGAAATCTACCTACTCTAAGGAATTAAGCTGTGTAAGAGTCCTTTAGACAGTACTATCCCACTATTGAGAAGTAGGAAGCACCGTCATTGGAGTTATTCGGGTCAATTCAATTATTAGGGACATGTGGTCACCAAAGCAATGGTAGGACGCCTTAGCGGTAACCTTAATGTCCTAGATCCTTTTTTATCCGAGGCAACCGTTTCGAGGCGACTGGATCTTTAGACAGGAGGGCGACCTCTAAAACACCCTATACTTGACGACCACCTCGAGGCAACCGAGTGAGGCGTACCCTAGGAGTGGCATGTGCATGTGTGTTAAATTCAGTTTAGATTATCTTGCACATGTTATTTGTGAGCTACAGATTGGTTTTATTTGTCATACAAGTCTTGTCATGCACATTAACAGTTAAGAGTGCGGAAAATAAATTGCGGAAAGTTGAATCTACGCTATTACAAGGTGCGGATATATACATCGCCAAAAACATAACCCGTTTGGAAAATAAATGCGAGAAAATAAAAGAAAGCGATAAAAGCCTAATTAACTATTACATCCTCGGAAACAGTTACATCAAATATAATCAAAAATAATAATTAAAATTAAATATGTGCGCGAAAAAATTGAATCGGGACGTCCTTAGGGTTTTGACCCCTTTTGAGAAAAGAATGCAATTTGATCCTTTTTTGCAATTAAATTAAATATTAAACCTAATTTACTAATTAATTAATTATTTACAAGAAAAAGTATTTTTGTGGTTTTATGTTTTTAATGAAATAAAATAAAAAGAAATTAAAAGTCAAAAGTTAGAAAAAACCTAAGTCTAATTTATTTTATTTATTGTAAAAGAAAATTAAAATTAAACCTAATTAAACTAAATTAATTCATGTTAGTGTTTATTTACAAAATAATAATTGAAATTAATAAATAATAATAATATAATAAAAAATATGGTTTTCTGAATTAATTATAAAAAATAATTATTTGTTAGTTAATAATAATAATGATAATAATTATAATTAAAAGAAAATAAAAAGAAAGAAAATAAAAGAGAAAATAGAAACCGGGGGGGGCTGGCCCATGTATGGAGGTGTTGATTGCAGTTTATGGCCCACTAAGCTCAGGCCTGCGTTGACTTTCTGAATAGTTTACGTGCATGTTGACTGAGGAACACCATGATCCTCCATCTCTGGCCTTTGGATTCACATTTGTGGCCACTTGGCACGCTGATCATTGAAGGTTCATGGTGGAATATATTGGCAAGGCCTGCATAGGAACATGTTATGAAAAAATAGAAACAATATTTGGGGGACCTGGGAATCGAACCCAGGTCCCAATGGTTATTGGACAGATCACCAACCACCACACCACACTGCATGCTTCGTTCACATAGTGATGATTAATTATAATATATAAAACAAATAACGTCCTGAAGGACAAACAAAAGGCGCGCCATCTTTTTGAATCCACCAATAGCATATCAACGCGTCATCGTCTTCTTCAATTACCTGCATAAAAACATATCAAATAGCGGGGTTTTTTAACCCCCACAACCTACAAGCACGATTAATAGCGATTAGGCATACGTTAAATAAAAATTGTTCGCGAGCATGGGGTTTGATTCGTCTAGCCTTGACGAATTCAACCATAGGCATGAGAAGTTCTGATTTTACTGGATGTGGAACGCCCCAATTCAAAACCTCAAGAACCCTAAAATCCGTTAATGGCAAGTCACGATTCTGCGTGTTATAATGCAATTAAACCATGCCAAAAGCTTCCTGTGGATTCATACAATACCAAACAAGCAACAAATCGTGTTAATGATGCATGGAATATGGATTTCGATTCTGAGAAAGAAAGTTAAACCGTGTGACTGGGTAGAGCCATTTCTTGAGTTCTAGCGTATGATTTTGATTGCAAAATGTTACTGAGAGCTCCAGCAATGTGTTTGAATCACTAAAACGCTTTGAATTGCCCTGGAAGATTGAAAACAGTTTTGGCTTTTTTCTTGATTTTTTGAATATGGTTATGGCTTTGTATGCAGAATTCTCACGTGTTAGGAATTAAGTTTTGCTTATGCACTTATAGTAGAATGGTTTTAGGTCAAATCTTACACAAGAAATCCCTTGCATTGATGTTCCAATATTTGATTGAAAATCAAATATTTTTCAATCTTTTTGATTGAGAAAACTTGCCAAACATGGAGATTTTGATGTCCTTGATTGATACACGAATTTTCCAGCTTGCCCTGAGTTTATTTACTTCACAAAAGATTGAAAAAATCATATCTTTGAATTTCCTACATTTTAAATTAATTAAATGAATTAAAAATCAATTAAAAATCCAATTAATTAATAAAAATAAGAAAATAAACTCAAATAGGCTTGATGGGTCGTGCATATGCTTTGGGTAAAGATTCAAGAAGGAATTTGAGGCCCATTAGCAAAAATGATGTGTTTTGAGCAAAGTTGACTTTTGCAAATTCATGAAAATTTCCCAACTTCTCTAATGCATATCTTCCTCAATTTGGATCCTATGAACATGTTCTTGGACATTTTGGAAAGGTCTTGAAGTCCTCTAACGAATTCCTTTGGTCCCATGTCATTTGGAGTTACCAATATCAAGTTATGGTCTTTGACTTAAAGTGCCTTTTTGTTGACTTTTGAAATTGACCTATAATGTAGAAATTGATAACTTTTGTGAGAGCATTTCTTGGACTTGGAATGTGAAGATGAGTTGTAGGAAATGTCATCCCCTTCAAAATGAGAATTTGATGGGATTTTTCCTATGAACCATGAAAAAGTTATGCCTTGGTCAAGTTACAGTTGACTTTTCAACTGTCCAAAAATAGCAACTTTTGCATCTTTGATGATTTTTGAGCCATGCTTGTGGAATCATGATCAAGACTTGATAAAATGATGATTTTGAGCTCAAAATAAGATGTTGACCAAAAATTCTGACTTTTGACTGCCAAATGACCATTTTACCCCTGCAGTTGATTGTGAACCAAATAGGGCTTTTGATTGTGCAACTTGCCTCTGTGAGTCTTGAAACTTGGCATGTAGATGCTTGGCAATGTATATAGGCCTATGGGACTTGATTGAGCCATTGAAAACCTCAAATTCCTTGAAGGAACCAAAACCCTAATTTTGACTGGCTTAGGAGGATGTTTGACTGGGCAACCCCTTGATCCATTTGAAGATTGATCTTGACAAATCTTGAAGAATATGGGAGGGCAAATTTTGGGGTACAACAGTCACGTTAACACCAAAAGCATCACCAACCATGTCACCTATCAGATTAAAGTTTTCCTCAAATTCCATAGGCGGTTGCATAGCCGGTTGACTACTTGAAGCATCTGTGTTGCTAGTCTCTGGTACATTACTCGGCAGTGTTTCACCAATTAATTTCAATGAAACCTTTTCTATGCAAAATGTGCATTTTTCTATGAAACCTTTTCTATGCAAATGGCGTGTTATTTCCTCTGGGTCACTAATTATATATCTACATCCACATTTAAGACAAGGACACCTAACTCCTCCTCCACTTCGACAACGTTCTTGAGCAAACGTCCACGTGATAAAATCATTAACTCCGTCTATAAAATTGGGTTTAAGTGCGTGTCTTCTTGGATATAGTCTATCGTACATCCAACTACGATAATACCTATAATATTCCATTTACTGCAAATTTATATAATCAAAACCTTTTTAATTAGAAATATTAATTAATCAACTTAATAATAATCTTAAACATACTATTAAACATAAATATATGCTTTTACTTTAACTATTTTTAATATATAATATTTTTATTATATACTATTAAATATACTATATATTAATATAGTTTATTAAATATATAATAATTAATAAAACAATTTTTATTGACATATAATATAGTTTTTATAAAATAATTTTTAATTATAAACCGTTTTTATTAACATACATATAATATATAATAATTAAATACATAAACCGTTTTTATAACATACTATATATAATGTTTTATTGACATATAATATTTTTTAACATACTATATTAATGTTTTATTGACATATAATATAGTTTTTATATAATATTTTTTAATTATAAAACTGTTTTTTATTAACATATAATACAGTTTTTATATAATTTTTTTAATTATAAAACAGTTTTTATTAACATTCTAAATATATGATATAAAATAGTTCATCCAAAAAAAAATATTAAGTGGCTATTATACTTTTCTAATTCTAACTTATTAGACTTAACAACATTCTATTAAAATAGTTCATCCAAAAAAAAAATTTCAGTTAAGACAAAAAAATTTAATTTAAACACTTAAAATTTATAAACTCCTAAAAATATTTTTACTTTCTTTATAAATTAATAAATAAAAACTTATAAGGATAAAATCTTTTTGATTTTAAATTGCAAATGATTAAAATAATTATTGTTATTATTTTTATTATTCACTAAGTTACTACATAAATTAATAATTATAACTATTGTATTCATCACAATTTATTTATTTATTTGTGTTTTTCACTAATTACTATATTTATTATTATTTATTTTGTAACATTAACTTACTTATTACTAAATTTTTATTAAATACCCCTAAGAATATAATCAACTTAAATTTTAAATGGTTATAAAGATATAAAATATAAAGTAATAACGATATAATCTTTTTTTATTTTTAAATTTAAAATAAACTAAATAATAAAAATGATTAATATTATTATTCCTAACTTATTTATTATACATAAACGTAATAATAATTATTTAATTTTTTACATTATTAAAATATTATTATTTTAAATAATTTGTACTTTAAAAACAAAACAAAAAAGTTTTATTTTAAAATAAAAAAACATCATTATGTAATCTAATCGATAAAAATTTTAAAGTTTTTAAAAAAAAAAAAAAACAAGGGACTATTACACTTTCTCTAAGTCCAACATATTAGATTTGACAACATTCAATTAAAACAATTCGTCCAAAAATAAAATATTTTAAACTAAGACAAATGTATTACATTTGGACATTTAAAATTTAAAAAATTATAAAAATAATTTGTATTTTCTTTATAAATTAATAAAATACAAACTTATAAAGATAAATCTTTTTGTTATTATTATTATTCATAACTAAGTTACTATGCATAAAATTTATATTAATTATTATTGTATTTATCACAATTTATTTATTTATTTATTTATTTATTTATTTATATGTATCTATTAAATTATTATGTTTATTATTATTATTATTATTTATTTTTTAACTTTAATTAACTTTATTACCTAATTTTTTTAATACCCTTAATAATATAAACAACTTAATTTTAAATTTCTTAATTTTTTATTAACATTCTACATAAAATATAATATTACAATAAAATCAGATTCAACCAAATAAAATCAGATTCAACCAATTCAAATATTATAATTTAATCAAATTCAACCTAAAATTTAACTAAAATCAGAAAATATACTAAATTCAAAAAAAACATCCAAGAATACCTCTTATCTTCTAACTCCTTCAATCTTCTTGTCCAACCTTTTTGCAATCTACTTCTATCAATCTTCTTCTATTCAAAGAAAAATTAAAAAAAATTACAATCTCATAATACAATAAATAAAAACTTGTAAACAAAATAGAGACAAAATTGAATTTAATTTACCTTAAAACAAGAATTAATGGAGATTGAAGAGATTTTATATTGGAGAAGAAGAGATTTTATGAAGAAGAATATGGTTAATGGAGGGATGGAATGAGGAGAAGAGGGTTGAAGAAGAACAGTTTTTATGTTATTACATAACAATACTGTCTGTGGAGCGTGATGGAAATAAATATATAAAGCACTTAGCAATGTGAAAATCACGCCGCAACGCTGCCACGTGATTTTCATGTCGCAACCATCTCAACACTCATATTCTCTTTCTTCATATGCCTGCAAAGCCTGAACACGCCAGTCTGTAATGATTTGATTTTTTCCTCTTAAATGTTGCGACGTGAATAACACGTCGCAACTTACTTTTTTAAAATTTCAAAGGACAACCATCTGAACGTTAGACCAATTAAATTATTTTTTATTGTATTTTTAGTAGTGACGTGAATCCCACGTTGCAACATATTTTTTTTTATAAAAAAAATCAGACAACCATCAGGTTTCTTTATTTTATTAATAAAACATGTTGCCACGTGATTTTCACGTCGCAACTGGCTTTTTTTAGCCATATGAAAATCACGTGGCAAAATCACGTGGTTGGAGATGATATTTCTTGTAGTGCCATTTAATGATTATCAATACTCAAGACTCTGCCATTAGTGATCCACGTGAAACCTAAGTGACATCCAATATAAAAGCACACTAAATATTGAAAATCTAACCTAAATAAACATGAAGCGCTTGAAACCTAAAGACGCTTGGAAAGTTCTCTAAGATGGATTGCAAGAGTAAAAAATTATTTGAGTTTAAGGCTTGCTTTCTTAAATATTTATTTGAGCAGAAAATCATATATTTGAATATTGATTTTATTTTTCTAACCTTTATTTTGTTTCGCATCATAATCAAATTCATACAAAGTTATGGAGAATATATTGGCACCAATCATTTGACCCTCTCCGTGTTTCAATGACTCGTAGATTTAAAATCTAAATCTTCAAGGAATTTGATTTTTATCTAGATTTATAGGGAATTT